>WEKY01029608.1:70957-203652 GCA_013390045.1 Picathartes gymnocephalus | reverse complement strand
TTACAGGCTGGGTTCTACAAAGTGAACATCACTCCTGCACTTGCAAGTGCCCTTATTAATCTCATTGTACACCTTAATGGAATTTTGCCATCTAATCTAAATGAATCAAGTTGTAAACTACAGTATCTTAGAAGATGAAAATGTCTGTTCAAATTTCATTTGAAATTACATGACAGGACATCTTTTTGCAGTTTTTATTTACCTTTTCCAGGTCCTAATGTGGCCAATTACTCTATAAGGTGCATTAATCTAAGGATAACATATCCTTACTTTAAAAGGTAATTTTCATTGCAACACCTGCCTATGGCATGCAATGAAACATGCATACCAAGTCATGGAATCCAAGGATCATCCTCTCCAAAGAATGCTCAATGGAAAATCTGGCACTTGATCAGATTAAGTGGTTAATCCAGTTCTGACCAAATTGCACCAATACTGTGTGCCTGCCATGGTGTTCCTCTGCCTTCTTGTGCTTTAAGGGTCTGGCCATATGTAGAGAGGCTGGTGGTCAGTGCACTGGTCCAGTCATGGTAGTGAGGTAGGAGAGAGGCTGGATGGTGTGGGATGGATTCTGGAGAGACAAGAGGAACTAAGAACTGGCTGAGGGTCAGGCATTGGAGAGACCACAGGTCTGGACCTGCTACCAAGAGAGACCTGTTTGCTTATGTATGAGTGTCTGTGCATGTGGTACCAGGGAAGCAGGGGGATCCAGGGGCCAGCTCTGGGATAGTCTGAGTGTCCAAGGGGAATCTGTAGGGAGTGTGTGTCTATGGGTATCTGTCACAGAGGGGTTGAGTACCAGCAGGTGGAGGAGGACTCAGACACTTGTATGTGCAGGTGCCAGCAGCTGAGGTGACCAGGGATCTAAGTGCCAGCTACTGGATAGACTGAGTATCTGAGGAGGGATCTATATTGCATGTATCTGTATATATGCACATGCATGTGGCACTGAAGGACATGGTTTAATGGTGGATTTGGCAGGGCTGAGTTAATGATTGAACTGGAACTAAGTGGTCTTTTCCAACTTCAGTGATTCCATAATTCTATGACTGTGTGTATGTGTCTCTGTATGCACCTTGGGAATACATACTCAGCCTTACTACTGGCAGGACCTGGAGACACGGAGCTGCAGCAGCCTTCCCTCTAGTAGCCCAGGTGGCACCTGTGCTGGTTGGGCTACTAGATTTTGGTAACCCCTAACACAGAGTTTGTGTTGTTCATCTTAATCAAGTGAGTTTGCCCTGTCCTTTTTTTAGGTGCATGGCATCTCTGCACACAGTAGAAGTTTTGCAGAAAGGAGTCAAACATGGAATTTCAGCTCACAATCACTTCCAGAAGAAGAGAAAGAAATTATTTGGGAGCCTCACAGCCATGGGCTTCTTGCCTATCTTCTTATGGCAAAGGAAGTGGATCTGAAGCTCATGCTGAAGTGAAACAAAAGCCAAAATTGAAACATTATCCTTCCAGGGCTGAAAGCTTTGGGAAGTTAGGGTTAAAGACTCTCTGTGGCTGCACACAGAAAGCTGCACACAGAAAGCTAAGTGTCATGTTCAGGTGACAGTCAGGATCTGCTCTGCAGTGAAGACGCTTTCGAAATTTGGGGTTTTTTGTACTGAAAGCTCCTCAAAATCCATAAATTGCTGTCATTTCAAGTATATTGATCCAGTGCTGACATGTGTTGTTTACAGAGACTGGAGCAGGCACTGACACTAGCAAAGACAGATCCATATTACTGCCTCAGCCAGGCCTGTGTGTAACATGTCATCTGGCACGTGTTATGGCCATGTTGTAAAAACTCACCCTCTTTCTTAGGTCTGACGCTCCTTTGCTGAACAAGACAGAAATATCTTCCCAGAGACCCTGTTCCTTGGGATTATACAAGGCTTCAGCAGGCACAAACAAATACCAGTGTTGTTACCTTCAGTCTTCATTTTCATGGCTCTGCTCTCTGAGCTGTTTTACTAGTACCACTCAAAAGAAAGATCACCATAGCTGATTAGGCCCTTGTGTAGCTAGTTCAGCATCCTTGAGCAAGGGCTTGATTTTAAATTCTGAGGCAAAGTATGCAGTATTTCCAGTATGGATGACTCAGTCAACCAGAAAACATCTTTCTTCTTGAAAGTTGCCAACAGCTGGCTTACACTGTGAAATATAACAGGTGGCTATGCTAGGTATGGGTAGATGCATGTAGATGCATTGCACCTATTTAATATTTAATCTAAGTTTGGTTAACTCATGCACTCATTTATGAATGGAAATAAGACAAGGATTTTGGAAAACAGCCTGGTTTTACCCACATAATAGCTAACCAAATGGCCAGCAACAGAGTTTTCAGGGATCTTTGTCAGAGAAGCAAAATGCTTACAGTGGAACTAAACTTACTGAAGTAATTCTTATTAGTAGCCATGCATCCTTTTGTGTTTCACACTCAGGAACAAGAGCAGACCAAAAGAAATCTGTCTCACTCAGGCCACTCCACTTGTCTTTTCACAAAAAAGCACCTATGTCCATTTTTCAAATATCCAACAGTTTTCTTTTCTCCTTCTCTTCATGGAAACAGTTCCTTCCTCCCCCAGAAAAACCCATCTAAAACCCCCCACCCCCAAACAGAAAGCTAGTACTAAATGATCAATAAAATACACACATAAATGTGTGGCTTATTACATTTTATGCTTCATCCTGAAACCATTATAAAAGTTCTTACAACATTTTGGCAGTAATTTCTAAAAAGCTGCTCTGTATTGGAGAGGGAGCATATGCACCATGTGATATGACATCTGCCGCAGTAAGTAAGCTTTTAATTGAATATTTGAGGAAATAAACATGTAAAACCCATGTAACTTGATGTCAAATAAGTTATTGTTGCCTCAAGGCTCTCTTGATTTTTTCCATTTTTATTTTTGGCAGGAAAGTTTGAAATATTGTACATATTGGAGACAGGAGCACTTCACATACAATCGTCCATCAGGACAGAAAACATAACGTTGCATTATTGTTGCTACAGCAGCCCCTCCCAAATCTTGGCAGTTATCAAAGTGCCATTTGGGATCTGAGATTAACAATGTCTCTGCTCACATCTAAATATATATATTGAGTGCACAGAGGAAGAAAGGGAATTGACACACATTCAATTGACTGCTGTACCAGTACTAACCAGAAACATCTTTCTTACATTAACTCTGTGTTTCTTTTTACTCCTGTAACCTTTCACAACAGGCAGTGTGGTGCTTTCTCTCTCCCTCTCTTTTACACATACAGGTGTGCAGCTCAGAAGGGAGCAGTGTCGATCCATCCCTCCCTAACCTCACCATTTTGCCTCTCCTCTTGGTTTTCCCCTGTGCTGCTCACTAGCTTCAGGTGGAGCAAGTGAACAGAGCCAAAGACCAGCTCCTCAGCAGGGAACACATCCCTCTGAAAAGACCATCCTAGGTCACTTTTCAACTTTTCCATTCACCTACAGTAGTCAGTTGTTTTTTATGGCCTCAGTGAGACACCTGTCAGTGCAACGCACTTCAGTCCCGTAGTAGGATAATAGATCTGGCTTTTTCTCAGCCATTCAGTATCTGGTGGTGCTGAAGATCTCACAGTCTCGTTTGAGTAGCCTGTGCTGGTGGCACCTGAGGGTCTCCTTAGGCAGTTTGCTCCACACTGGGAGTTCCCTTGGCAGGATCAAGCTTTCTCTTTGACCCTTCTCCAACTCACTCACAATGATGTCAAAAGTGATGTGCAGTATGTGCAGCTTCTTACAGGGTGATTCCCTGCATCATCACTGCATTTATATCTGCATGGCAAATCTGCACAAGCCCATTTGAATTAATTTAGCGGATAAGATTTTTAGAGACTCGAGTGCTTTACTAAAAAATCCTCAGGCTCTTGATATTTTGAGCCTACTTCTCACTTTGTGTGTGTTACCTTATTCTGTTGTAATTCGCTTGGGCCAGGTCTTCTCACCGAAGAGTACTATAAACTTTGATTTCCACTAGCTCAGATGTAACAGGAGTGAAAGCCTGGACCGAGGGAGTTCCTCTTCACATTAATTATGCCCTTCTGCCGTAGAATTTCCTCACCCATATTTAGCATGGATTTATCTTTTACAAGTCTACAATGCTTACTAATCATGAACCTAACATCTCCTACCTGTTTAAGAGTCATCACAAGCAGATACCGCATTTTTTCACTGAGCTGTGAAATAAGAGGGCACTACCAGGCACTCACAGAAAATCAGACTGTGATGGCTCAGTAATAACAAAAGACAGAAACTCACTGAAGACAAGACATGTCAAGCAGTTAGATCAAGGGAAGGTGAGGCACTGGTTTGAGTTCTCTGGAGCAAGGTCTTAGTCCTGCAGCAAGGTCTCAGTATGCTCACAACGTGCAGGATCTCCTTGCAGAGGAAAACATAGGGGATCTGTCAGAGCTTCAAGGAGGCTTAACAAGATGACTGACTTCAGTTTGAAAATGAGAAACCTACGCAGTATGGTTCCCTCTGTAGTATGTAATTGGTTATGAAATTCCATCTGTTTTGCTTCACTTCGTATTTTCAACTCAGCTGATAAGCTTGTAGCAGGGTCACATGCGTGTTCTGGAAAAGCAATTAGGTCTAGAGGATTTGGTAAGTGGGTAGGTGGAAAATGAGATGATTATGATGGAGAATGGGTATTTTTAGAATCATAGAACATTTAGGGGTGGAGGGGACCTTAAAGATCATCTAGTTCCAACCCCCCTGCCATGGTCAGGCCTTTTTCTAGGAAAAGGCCATTAGTAGGCTGCTAAGAGGGTTTGTGACAGACAGACAGACACCTGAGGTTAGAGATTTAGGTACAAATACTGATACTGGGAATATGAACAGCAGCCTATGCACTCACCATGCCCACTGTTTCAGGTCCCTGTCTAATTATTTAGGCAGCATCACTATGACTAAAATGGGTTGTAGATTGGGGGTTTTTTTGTTTCTTCATAGCAAACTGTGGTGTGAAGTGACACTGGCTAGTACCACCACCAGAGAGTCTGGAGAGATCAGGGGAGACGGAAGGAAGGAAGGCCATTTATTTCTCTTGTGCTTCTGTCGAGCTGGGAACTCAGAGCTGATGTGTTGGTGGAAATCATATGAGGAAGGACACAATGAAATCAGCCTTCCTGTGGTTCATCTGGGGTCTCATGTGAAATGGGATCGACAGCTCTGTCAGAAACGTTGTGCTTGGAAAGGTGTGCCTTCGGCAGTCTGATAGGTTGCTGCAATACAGGTACCAAAATACCAGAGGCACCAGAGGGTGAATCAAAAAAATATTGTCACAAGCCTTAAGGTCACTCCTGAGCTGAGTTACAGGAGGGAAGAGCAACTTTTCTGATGGCAGAAGCCTGAGAATGAATGATAAAAATCTGGAAATCATGGTGAGACTTTAAATGGTAGACTACTCAACTCAGAAGGAATTCTAAGTGAAGAACAGAAAGCAAATTTTTTTCCTCAGTCTTATCATTAGCAAACCAGAAATTTTGAATTTGAATTATTTTGATTTTATGGCAATTTTGTGTTGCCTTTCTTCTGGGAGACCAGGGTTGAAGATGGCTATGTTGAATCTTTGAGGACCACCCTATTTACTGTATCAGTCAGGGACTTGGCAAACATCTCAAATGCAGAAAAAAAAAGGTCTCAAATATGCTGTTGCATTGTTTAGTCAAGTGTATACTTGGCCAGGTTTATTTGGACCCTCACATCTGTTTATTGAGCTCTACTTCAAAGCAATCTATTTCTGCAGGACACAGTTGGCACTGTCTAAGAGTATTGTCTACTGCAGAGGAGAGAGAAGACATTAGAGTGTTAGTTTGTCATTAAGGGAAATGCTCAAATAATTTTCTTTAGAAGCAAATACAGATGACGTAGCAGAAGCTGCAAATGTCCTAACCACAAAATAAATAACACAGGCGTCTACAGTACTGATAAGATCAAATAACCTCTCTCTCAAACACACACGTTTTTTGCACTACACAAGAGTTAATATGCACTTGAACATCCTTATGTGCCCTCTGTAGCATGCTGTGGAAGGTTACAGAAGCCTCTGGGTAGCATAAGCAGACAAACAATAGCCTTATCCCTCTTTATTTTCAGGGGCAGTATGAAAAAAAATCTCCTTGTCTGACCTAGTTACAGTTGTTTGTCTTTCCAAAAATATTTTCCATATGGAAATCTCCATGTCTGAGTGCCATCTGTGAGGACTTCTTGGGTTTCTTTTACAGAGAAGTCTCTGGAGAAAGCCTGAGTGCAAGGCTGGGCTAGGCAAGATTTTTTCAGTGAGAAACAAGGGCTCTTATGTGTGGTGGGTCCAAGTTCTAGTAAAGACACTTTGTTGTTGCTGCAGCATGGCTGTGCCTTTTCTGCTCTGTCACTCTGTCCATGGTAGAAGGCTTGGAGATGAATCCTGACACCTGCCCTCCTCACAGAAAGTGGCCCAGCCTCTAAGTGCGCTCTCAGCATCCATTCCTCTACCTAAGTAGGTGAATTGGTCTCTTCCAATGGTTCAGGTGCTGTCCCTGAAACATGACTGCTTTGTACCTCTCCTGCTGCCGAGCGGTCTCTCACAAGGCGCATTGCAACTGCAAGAAATAATAATGAATTCAGATGGACAGAAAGATCACACGGATGTCAAGTAGAATGAAAGGGACCCCAGAAATTTGCTGGGTTTTTTTCTATATAATATTGTGGATGCCGGTTTGCACAAATTAAAGCACACTGGGACCACAGAAGAGTAATGATTGCACTTAATGAGGGGCAATTGAAAGGTATGAAGTAGTTCTTCCAAACAAGTTCTAATCGAAGCTGGAACCATACAGACACTGCGCTCAACAAGCTTTCCTATGAATAATGCACCTAATTACCATCTGCTTTTTTCATAACATGGATAAAAATGTGATCACATATAAAATTCTCACTGTGTTTCCTAGGATACAAGGTGATCCTCATTTCAAACCAGCTTGAAAATGGCAAATGAGCAAACTTAATTTTAATAAAAACAAGGAAACTCACGCATGTGAAATATAATCTGGGCACTTCTGATTTCATGAAGAAGTGTCTGATTTTCATACAAAACCTATTGAAGAACTTGATAGTATAGCACAAAGAGGCACTTCACACCTGTGGTTTAGACAGTCCACGTGAAGGATGACAGCACTTCTCCTAATGGACAGTGTGAGAGCAGTGTGAGAAAGTCTCTAACAAAACAGTAAACCCTACTGAAAGCTGATTTTTCAACAATATGAATCAAAAAATGAACAAAAATGTCTCTCACAATACAGCTTTTTCTAATTACCGCCATAGCTAGCTAGCTTTTTGTGTAGTGGCAAGTACTCTGCTTAGTGAAAACAGAGAAGGCTAAACTTATACTTCTTTTACTTACACCAACCTCACTGGGAAGGGCCTGCTTTATTCTTTTATCACAGAATAAAGCTGCAAGACACTCTGGTCCTTATTCCATGTCAGNCTCTGGTCCTTATTCCATGTCAGAATTGTGCCTTGTGCTGGGTTAAGGAGGTTAACTGGGATTTTATAATCTGAGCTCCAAATCTGTCCGACATTTTCTGTCAAGCTTAGCACACGCTATCCACAAAAGTATTCCCCTTATTTTAGTGAGATCCCTCAGATGAATTGCATGGGACGATGGAGAAATGAAGATGCTGTCTGCTCATCTCCTCATGTTCACCAGCATAACCATGATAATTTATGACGTGAGAAACTTTTGAGGGGAAACACAGCTTCTCAGTGTTCATGGTTTGTATGCAGCACTAAAGGTTAACAAGCATCTGAAGACCTGTGTCTTCTCCCTACCTTATCTGTTAACACAGTAGACTGTGAAGATGTCCAGTGGGATGGATGGGAGTGGCTTCAGACAATACAATCGCTCCATTTCATTTCTCTCCATCACCCGAGCCTGACAAAGAGCACTAAAAGCAGTTGGCTGACTACTGATAAGCCCTTTTGACTTCAAACATATCGTAATATGCCATTAATCTCAATTACCATGGTTGGATTATTCTGTTCTCTTCTGCTCTTAATTAGCAGGCTGCCTAACCAAACCGTTCCCACACTGAAGCTGCAGCTCTGGCCTTGGGGACTTCCAATGCTGCCTTGGGGCAGACGGGGAGCAATGGGGAAGAAAGAATAAATCCATTTCCTTTCTATTACTGGAGGGGATCTCTATTTTGCAGAGATTAGGAAATACTCCAAAAGCCACAGCTCCTGTTCAGAGACCAGTTGGTTCTGAGGCATCCATGTGATAACTTCCCATTCCTTCAATTCTCTCCATTCCCCGAGGTGGAGAGGGAAGGAGGAAATGGCAACAATGCAGTAGGGCTGATGGGGTTACATAGTCTGCTGAAGGATCTTGTGCGTACTAAGGGCAAAAGGCTCATCAAGGAAGGTGTCTGTGTGTAGGTCTCAGGGAGGTGTTGCAGATGATGCAGGCAGAGTCTGTTCTCCTCCTCCCACATTCTTCAGCCCTGAGAAGCCTGCCCTTCATCAGTCATTCTGGAAGAGGACTGAAAGTTGAGTTAATTCATGATGGTGAGTGTTCACCCTGGCTTCCCAGGACATAGTGGTCCTCTTTGCTCCCCTCTGACTCTCCCTCCCTACATAAAACCTTGTGAGGCAGGCACAAGATTCGTGTGCACACTTCTGTCCTCTTTACAACCACTCCTTTGCCAAGGACTGTGTATTTGTTTTAGTTAAAGAAGCTTGTGACTGAAAACAGCTGCAGACTGAGTGGAAAAATAACACCTAAAAATAGCCCCAGCCTGAGAGCACAATGTGCATTGATTTTACTATGAAGAGTACAAGAGCAGGGAGATGGTGACTAGGCTGGTATGTTCTAATATGCCTCACCCTGCCATATTTAGAGTGCATGTAGTAAGCCAGGCAGCCAAGTCGGTCCATGTAGGTATTTGACTGTTTTGGAAGGGTTCCCGGCAGAGCCACTCCAACTACAACAAATTAGTGTCGTATTTTTATAAGCTGACAGTGAGGAAATCACCCCACAATATTACCATGTTCTGCAGAGAAGAGAGAATATGTAACTGCTGAATAAGGAAGACAAATACCTCACTGATTGTTGCCACTCAAAGCATTTTCCTAGAATAAATTATCAGAGAGATAATATAATTTCCTCCCACCTGCTGTATGCTGGGATGTGACCTGAAGTACAGTGCAGTTCTAGATGCAGTTCATGGACCCAAATGCTTTAATTTCTCTTGCAGTTTGCCCAACTTCAGCAAGCCGAGCCCATGCAGCAGTTCACTAGAAATATCTGTTCAGATTCATTACTACAGACAACATGGGTGCTGATAGAAAGCACAACTCCACCAGAGGCATCTTTTTTATGTTATGACCATTATGAATATGTTTTTTAAAAGGCTAAACTAAGTAGTGAAACAAACCCTTGTTTTACATTTGGAAATTATGTTGGTTCCTGCACTTGTGCTTGATAGGGGCTATAGTTCTGTCTTTAACCCTCTTTTCTCCTTAGGCTTTGAAATGTTACTGGCTTATTAACTGAGCAGTGCAAATCCATGCTGAGAGGCTGAAGAGTGCCCTGTCAGTTTTTGAATTGTTTCTGTGTCAACTACAGGTCTAATAGCAACCTAACTACTAATAGAGGGATCTGCTCCCTAGAGAGTGAGTCAAGAGGACAGCAGGCTCAAAGGATGGGCCTGGATGAAGAAGTTCAATTCTGAAAACCTTAGTGCTGTTAGACACCTTTAAAATCATGTACTTGTTACATATTTGTCTGCATACTATGGCCAGATTCTCATATCCTTTTAAACAACTAGCTAAACTGCACTTCACAGTACTTACTCAGATTTTTTAAAATGTATTTATTTAGAGGATAAAATTCATTTGGTCTTCATGCAAACAGGAAGCTGAGAGAAGCCCAGTACTTTATCTGTGGTTGGCCAACTGTGCCTCCCCAAAGCATATTCAGGGTGGTGCTTATCGAGAAGGCCCCCAAACTCCTCTCTGCAGTTGACACAAGAGAGACCTGGCTGAGTTTACGAACATCCAGACTTGTTTCTGACTGGCTCACAAGCAGACTGGAGCAATTTTCCTGGAGTGCTGCCTTCCAAGGAACCGGTGAGGAGGCATTGCTACCCTTTGAGAGGAATTCATGCCAGTGGTGATCTTGCTCAGGGGCAGCAGTGGAAGGTGTTGATCTTTTCCAAAGACAGTGTCCTGGTTTGGGCTGAGGTAGTTTTCTTCACGGCATGGGGCTGCATTTTGGATTTGTGCTAAACTCAGGGTTGATAATATAGAGGTTTTTCTATGTCTGAGCAGGACTTACACAGAGCCAAGGCCTTTTCTGCTTTTTGTACTGCCACACTGGCAAGGGGCTGGAGGTGAATGGGAGGTTGGGACGAGACAGCCAGGACAGGTGATCTCAACTGACCAAAGGGATATCCCAGACCATATGGCCTCATGCTTAGGATATAAAGTGGAGGGAAGAAGGTGGGGATGTCTAGAGTGATGTCATTTGTCTTCCCAAGTCACTGTTACGTGTGATGTGACCCTGCTCTCCTGGGGATGGCTGGACACCTGCCTGCCCATGGGAAGTGGTGAATGAATTCCTTGTTTTGCTTTGCTTTTGTGTGCAGTTTTTGTTTTCCCTGTTAAACTGTCTTTATCTCAACCCACAGGTTTTCTAGCTCTTGCCCTTCCAATTCTCTCCCCAGTCCCACTGGTAGGTGAGTGAGGGAGTGGCTGCATGGGGCTTGGTGAGCGGCTGGGGTTAAACCATGGTGGAAAGATGTGCCCTGGTTTCAACCTGGTGTTGCCTGAACAAGCACCCATAGCTCAACCTTGACTTCATTGCAGTTTTTTGAGGGAGGGTGACATCTGAGACCCACACTGGGGAGCTGCTAAATATTGAATTTTGTGTCGCTCAGACCTTTTGCAGATACTAAAAAGAGCCTCATACACCAATGTATAAATCAAGGCCTCACTTCCATACTGCACACTTAGCATCCTCACAACCTGACATATAAATGTGATTGAAAATTGTTATCCAAAACACAGTCCATTTACCTGGAAAGAAACAGTTTGTGTATTTCTGTAAACATTCACAGGCTGTCCACTTTCCTGGCACTAGTATTTTCATTTTTCTGGGTAAAGAATTCTTGCACATGACATGGCCCAGGGATCTGAGACAAAGCGACCTGAATCTGGCTGACTAATTATAGAGTTAAGGAAATTAATTTCTGTTTAGGATATCTGTAATTAATACATATAGTAATAAATGAATTAGTCAGTGTTGGAAAGGTATAAATAATTAATAATTGAGAAATAAGTGCGATCTGGTCATAGATTTCCCAGAAGGAGAAGGAAGATAAAGTGTTTGATGTAAATTATTTGCTCAGCTTTACCATTTTGATAAAACATTTTTTTTTACTAAGAGCAAAACCAAGTGAAACAGAAATGTCTGCATGGTTAATGAGTCAGACATAAATGATACAGTACTTATTGGAATAGCTGATTGTGAAAGATACACCAAAAATGGCAAAATGTGTGCACACAGCAGATAAAATGAAACCATGTGACAACATTTGTGCTGTAGGAGAGACAGCTTTAAGCAAAATTGCTAAAAGTAAGGTAAAACTCATACAATACTACAGATAATTCAAGACCTAAGGCTAAAACAAAACAAATCTAAGAGTATTATATGTAGCCAGAAAGCTTTTCTGTATATGATTTGCATGTATGCACATCCCCAGTTTCCTACAAGGCTTGTAGATTACTTGAATGTAGAAACTATCACTACAAACTGTTTGCTGTGAAAATGTCACGAAGCCGTTGGGTTTCTGTGGCCCTTGATAATGAAAGTAAGTGGTGGTTTGGGTTTTTATGGCAGGACCAAGTCCCTGTAAAAAGGTTAATGAATCTTAGAAAAACTTGGATCTCAGTCTGTGGTGAAACCCAGAGGCATCTAAGTTTCACAGAATGCTAGACTTTTTCTGTTAAGAACATCAGATGAACATCCTCAGGGACGTAGCTTCAAAGCTAAGTAGCAGGGAAAAAGGTCTTTCCAAAAATAGAGACTTGTGAAGCAAAGGAGAAATGGTTGTCTGAGCAAGGAGGTGGGAAGACACAGAGATAAAAGGGGAACTGTCAATAACATTAGTGGCAGGTTAGAAAAATCTTCATCATAACAACTGAATTCAGTGCCCAAGGATATAAACAGAAACTTCAAGTTATGAAAGTCCTGATTATAAGCCAATAATGATTTTTTAAAATATGAGAATAAATATATTTCCACGTATTTATCTGCAATACAATATGAAGTGTTACTTCCACAATGCGCTAGACATTGAGTATCAAAGTTAATCAAATGCATATACAGCATGAAATTCCCATGCTCTGATCTTCATTTAGTCACAGGACACAACAGTTTGCCCCTTGGGAAGGTTATCTTGTCTATGGGAAGTAGATCATTGTTCCAAGTCTGTGGTTTCCCATCTCATTTGTCCCATGCTGTAGAACAAGCCATGGCCTGAGATACTCTCTAGAGGGTGCTCCCTTGGCAGAAGTACAGGACAGCCTCTAAAAATGCAAAAGGACTTGGGTGATGGCACTGGAATGCCAAAAGACAGCCCTTGATAGCAGCTACAAAGTCAGTTTCCTCCAATTCTTTTCCACAAACTAGGGACTCCAGAAGAAGAGATGCCCTGTGGGCAGAGTTCCTCACCAAAGCACCCTGAAAACCAAAGGGTTCCCGTGACACCTCCAGGCTCCCCTGATCATGGATGCCTGATCATGTCCTGAACTCAGACACTGGACTGTGGCAGAGCTGTGAGAAACCAGCCCTTGGCTAAGGTCTCTGTCACTGTGCTCCGTCTGATGTGCAGGTGAAAAAAACACCAATTTCAACATCTGATGAAGGGTCCTGTGAACTGAACACCAGCTTGGTCAGCCTGGTTTGATTAAGTAGGAGACAGTGAATTTCTGGTGAAATACTATGTTACTACCTATTGCTCTGACTTACCAAGACTCAAATTCTCTCATGAAAATTTCAGATTTAAAGAAAAGCTGAAAAAATATTTACTAATTTAGATTTAGCTTAATATCAAACAGAAGTTTGTTTTCTCAGATAACAGAGTGAAATATTGGAGTCTAATACATGCCTCCAAAAATTTTCATGAAGGTAAAAAAAAAATGTTTTTTCCCCATAGTTTGTCTACACAGTGATTTTAGGTAAACACTGACATACACCTTGTATTGGATATAACTAAATAAATTGCATATATATTTATATCTGTTATTTATGTTCTTCTTCATTCTTCCTGAGTTTCATTTTCATTGACCTTTCATTAAGCTCATTCCTACAGAGTTTTTTCAGAATGGATACCTATTTTCTAAAAAAAAAAATGTGACCCACTTGCTCCTTTTTACCACAATATATCTATAGATTACCTTTGTGCTTGTTTTAAAATTTGCACTTTCTGTAATCTCTCCTCTGGTAACTTTTAACAGTGTTTGCTACAAGTTTCAAGACTTCTCTTTTGTGTCAGATTTTGTGCCCATGTTCTAGGGATTTTTAAATCAGTTTCTTCAAGTGTCAGTAATCAGTCTACTACGACAGCACATTGTCTTCTCTGAGAATGACAAATTGAATCTTAATGGTGTCCGCAACAATAACTCTTTTTTTCTTCCCTGTAACCCTATAGTAGCCCTGGACTGGCTTTTTCCAAGCAAAGAAACATGCTGCTGTCTTACTGAGCTTACAAAGGGTATTTCAGAATTGCTTATCCTTTAGGTTCAACACAAGTCTCTGAAATTCCCTGTTGTCTCAACATGGAACCAGCGAGATGTTGGAGTAGATTTTGAGAGCTCTTTGGTTCAAAGGGTTTCCTTTAATTTCAGCTCTGCTAATGTCAAGTCTTCTCAGCATATCTCCTCTTTTCTTTTACTTTTTCTCAATTTGCCTGCTGTCAGTTTGATTCTATTTGGTATATCAAAATCTTCTTTGCTAGTCAACATCCACTCTGTTATGCTAAGCAACATTATACTGATAATACATCTTTGTTCTTCTTATCTGCAAAGAAATAGGAAATTAAATGTTATTTTTATAAATATCAAGCCCCTCAGGTGATCTGCCCGATACTTTCTTGTCTTTATTTGCAGAGTTAAATACAAGGGACTTGTAAGGGGGTCAAAAGTAAAGCACACCTGAAAATGAAACAAGGGGCTTCTTTAGATATAACAAACAGGTGAGGTTTTTAGAGGAGGCTTAAACTAATCCAAAGCCCTGAAAAATAGTCTTCCCACAATTCTTGATCCTGGCCATGTGTTCCTGCCCTTTCTTTTGGGTTAGTGCAGCTGATCACAGAGGTGGATGGTGAGTTATATTAGCTTTCCATAAGAGGAGCTGGCACAACTAGCCTGGACTACTCATTCAAGTTTTGGCAGACTAGGTAAGGTTAAATTGGTATCTGTCCCAATTAATTGTCTTGTGCTTTTCTGAACTGTTCCATAACAGACGTATGCAAAAAGTGTCAGCATTTCCAGGATGGGTGAAAGGATTAATATTTATAAAGTCATCTAGATTCAGATTTGTTTGGAATTAAATGTACTGTAACAATAAAGTTATTGTTAGTCTTCCACTGACCACTCCCATTTTACTTCAGAGCCTAATAGCCACCAGAAAAGACATCTGAAAACTTATTGTATTATTATTTATGATACATACAAAGCAAATAGAGAAGAAATGTCACAAAAATAATTTAAACAGACTCAGCTTTAGCACAGAAAGCAAGATTAAAGTAATTAAATCCGTATTATCACTTTCTGTACAAACCACACACTGTTTTAATGTGTTGTAAATTCAACTCCCATTAAATAAAGACCTGATTGTGCATACATATATATGTATGAGAGGAGGAATGGAGAGAGAGGAGATGCAAAGAGTCCTTCCTTCCTTCTCCTGGGATTTGCCCCTGTTGACTCCAGGAAGCATTGGGGCAGAAATTTCACACCTTTTTGCAGTGTCCCAATACAGAAACGTGAGAGTAGTAGCACTGCTGTCCCTGTTGTTTCCTAAAAGAGGCCTGGTGAGATGGAGTAGGTGAGAGTTAATGGCTGATTTGGCACAAAGCATTCTTCTATGTTCTGCTCTGAATCTCCAAGAGACATATTGGCTCAGCTGATCAGATTCCTTTAATAACACAGCTTCCAGGTCTACTCGTGCTGATCCTTCTCTGCTTCATAGCCAATGATGGTCATGGCTTGAGGCCACAGTCTAATGCTGTGACTCCAGAAAGAATGTTGTTTTTAATGTCAATCCAATGTTATTTTAAAAGAGAGACAAAGAACTAATGCATTTCCTGGGGTTCCCAACTTTCCTGGATACTGTTCAAGCTGTTTCAGAACTCAAGTGCTTCCTAAAAGCTGTCAGTAAGGTTGTGGCAACACTGCAGCATCACAGATGCAACAGCTATGGAGTTATTTGACAAAAATGTGCTGAAAAGTGCCAGCTTTTGCCTTCTAAAGACATCCATTAATATTTGCCATGGTGACAGCCAGGTATCAGTCTTGACCATTTCCTCAAGTGTTTGCCCAACTGCTGGGGTTACTGAAAGTTGCTGTGCGCACAGGAATGGAGTAGATTTGCCAGACTAATCTTACTTGCATTCAATTGGGTGGCTGGGCAATTCAAGTCAGAAAGAGCACAACAGATACAGAGATGGCTGAAAAAGAGCTGAGGGAATACCTTAAAACACTGGTAATTTTTCCAAAAGCATCCTAAGATGTAATCCATAGATAATTTGGAAATAAAATTAACACCGAAATTATGTATTTGCTATAAGCAGCTTGCTCACTTCCCCAAACTATACAATAATAATGGCCGTGCAGAAAAACACTCATTCACATGAGCTGTATGCTTAATACATTTCTGCAGTCCTGGGCAGATGACTCTTCAAGGCTAAAAATTCATTTCTTCATTATTAAAAAATACCAGTCCTTGGTATAGGAGTTGATGACTCAGTGAGAATTATAATTACAATCAAAGCATAATAGGCATTTTGAGCCCCTTATAATTGCTGCCAAGAAATTATTTATTCAGCTAAAGAATTAAATCTTTGTTTGTAAGCTCTTTCTTGTTCACAATAGAAATAAAAGTGTGTGACTTGGCTCATGAGCAGATACCAGTCTGGTTATTTTACCCAGAGTGAAAAATAGGCCTTCATGCAGAAAGACTTGGGATACTTAAAACAATTATTTATACATATTTGCCTCTATAAAATCCAGTGTTTAACTCCAATGATGCTTCTGATTGCTCTTCTCCTTTACTGCATGTTGAAGATTGTGTGATATGGTGTATGTTCAGTAGTGCATACATCTTTGGCACAGCTCCCAAAAAACAAGTCCCAAAGCTAGGAAATTTTTTAGGAAAAACTGAGTGCTGGATGCCAAGAAATGAATCAGTTATACAGATGAATTTGGTAATTTTTCTTGGTCCCTTACATGCTGTAAAAACAATAAGGTTCCCTGAAAGTACCTGATGATCTTTCTCAAAGAGAGAAAGGGGAGTGAAAACAATACACCAAGTTCTTCTACTTCTTACAAGCCAACACTGTATGAAAAAAGACATTTCAGGCTGCCACAGTCAACTTATGTCAGCAGCAGAAATACTCTGACTTGCTACAGAGTCAACTGATGTCTTTACTTTCTCTCTTCTGTAAACATGTGAGTAAATTCAGCATGCAAAGTCTTTTAGTTTTAAGAAAGCTGAGCAGCTTCATGTAGAGTCTATTGGCTTAAAAAGGCAAATTCTTTAAAAGAACATCACAAAGCAAGTTCTTGTCGGCCTAAATAAATATTATGAAGTTAGGTTTGTTGTCAGTTTCTATAATGGAACCCACAGCTCCATGAAGGGAGACACCATCAGTGAAGATAACAACATGTACAATGACCACACCAAGCTAAGGTAGCAGAACAGCTCAGCAGCTGAGGCTTTTCACTATGCCTGCTATACTTATCCAATTAGGTGAGAGAGCCTGGTTTTATTCGGGTGGTGTTTAGAGCGATCCAGCCTTAAAATTTGTTCTTCGTACTGATGTAGCAGGCCATGGCTTAGAGGATTCCTCCTATGATCACATCTTTCTCTGATAATTGTATTTGATTGGGGAAAGGAATGCAATGAGTGCACAAACACAGCTCAGTTTGACTCTATCTACACAGTTATGCCTAACAGGGAAAACTTTTATGTTAGGGATCGAAAGTTACAGAGCTTTGACCAACTGCTAAAAGAAAACAGTAATTTGCCTAGGCACTTGTTCTAAATCAAGTGCCTTTGCTTGTGTCTTGTATAGTATCTGCTTTGTACAGGCTTAATTTATTTTAAGGTAATTTATTTTAAAATAACTGTGCCAACCAAGTGTTTCCATGAGTGAATGAGCATGTGCATTGTATATCTGAATAAGAAAAAATGGTGTGAAAAAATGCTGATTTAAAGTTATTTCTTAACGCAGAAAAATGAGAGATGCTATAAGGTTGCTTTCTATTTCAAGTTGTCCTGCTGTTTGGGTCAGATTCTGTGTCAAGTCAGTAAGAATCCTCCCTTTAGCTTCAAGAAGATCAAGATTGGAGCAGCCACAGTATTCTTAATAAATGTAAATCTTATTAGAAATACCCTCTCTAGCAGGTGCCAAGCTGTGCAAAGCTCCAGGCTACATTACCTTACAACACTGTCTGAAATGGCATAAGAATTTACCATCCCCACTAATGAATCTTTTTAATTACTCTTTGCAAACAGGGTGATACCAAGCCTCAAGTGAGAAGCAAATTAATCCTTGAATTGAAATACACTAGTAAAGCTTAAATCATATTTTTAAAAATCTTTTCTGGTCATATTTTTTAAAAAAATTAAATAATATTTTTAAAAATCTTTTTTTTAAGCAGTGTTACTTCCTTAATCAGTCTAGGAAATGCCAGATCTTTTTTTATCTTATTCTGATCAATCATTGAGTTTTGGGGAAAGAGCTGCTAACACTTGTGGAGGACTTGTGCTTACCCATTACAGACAATGGCATAGACATCAAAAATTAAACTTTCCCCACACCATCAACTCTGCTTGTCATCCTATATAGCTAGGGATACAGGACCATTCCAGAGGTCTTTTAACTCCATCTTCCCTTGGGCTGTTACTGAGAAATTATGCTTCCAGGATCCATTACAAGCTTCAATCTTCCTTCTGACCTCAAGAGGTGTGTATCTACAAAAGTGGGTGCTGGGATCATAAGCACAGTGAAGGGGCTCCAGCATGGTAAACTCTGGAAGCAATGAGCTGGGGACTCGTGAGCAGTCTTAGGCCTGTCTTGTGAGACACTGTGGGGACAAAATTATCACCAATGGTGATAAACTGGTGATGAACTGGCTTTCCAGACTGATGGTGCCCATTCCTCAACAGGTGGCTAGCTGCTGGAAAGATCATTGGGTACAAACTTTTACTGGCAGAAAAAATGGTGAGAACTGAGCCAGAGGAACCTGGCTTTCTACAGTACTTCCAACAGGGATGTCCTGGGAAATTCAGGCAGGCCTAATTCCCTAACAAAGAATGGGTGGGCAGCGAGGTAGGAGACATTTTTTGCTAGGGAGATACAATAAAGAGGGAGTTATAGTCAAATGTGGAAGTTAATAAGTTTTCATTTTTAACAAAAAAAGCAAGTGAATCAATGCAGGATCATCAAGAATGAGCCTCAGTTTTTTCCCAAATGTGAGATTAATTCATACCATAATTTTGAAAGTTTTAAACTTTTTCTTTGAATTTTCTGGTAATAGAAGCCTATGCGGATGCAAAGTACCTAAATTATTTACAATCTCATTAGAACACGAAAGTATCTATTTTCATTTACCCTCTCCTATGAAAACATTTTGAGGCAACCAAGAAGCCTTTGAAGACTCTAATCTGTTTTCTAAAGAAAATAACATTAATTCAGCTGACTGAATTAAGCTATCACTCACGCATGCAGAAGCAGGAAATGCTCCAGCATGTTACAAAAATATACTGAACATATGACTAAAAGGAACAACCACTACCTAGGTAATTGGTTCAGCCATGGCAGGTTCTCAATGTTTTTTCCATGCTCCTGTTACATACAACAGAGTATTTCACTTGTCCAGACCTGAATGATAATCACATACAGCTCATAATTTAAATCACAGCAACCCCTAGAACCATAAGAGTAACAGAAGCAGAACCATTCCATGGGAAAATACTTCCTTCTCTTTTAGTTCCATAAAAATATATGTATCTGAAATAGACTGCATGTCTGCAGAAAGGATGGACATGATACAAACATGTTTCAAAACTTTTATGTTTTGGGATGTTTTGGATGTTTTATTTGCACTCAGTTGTCCCTTTTTCTCCAATGGTGCCAGCTGTTCCCCTTGATCTAAGGATTGCCACACAGAGAGAGGAGAAGGGAAGATCACAACAGGATCCACTCTACAAGTCTGGGTTGGCTCACAGGGCCAGAAGACTTGTACCCACCATTTCAAGTAATCTGACATGCAAAGACAGTGACACAGGATGCTGCAAGGCCTGGTTGTGCTCAGCTGTAGAGCGGGTTTCCACGATGCCATGATGACATCACGAGTCATAAATACCGAGGAAAGGAGGAATGAGAGATTATCAAATGGCCACAAGGATTAGCCAGATCATGAAAAATAACAGAATAACATTAAGTGGAAGATAAAAGGCCTGCCAAGTCATCCTTGAATGTTATTTACTAGTACATTTCTTCAAATCATGTCCTAGACTGTGAAAGTGTGCTCAAGAAGACAAGATTGTGGACTTTGATTTAGCAAGGGCAGACTCAGTTACTTTTGAAGCCTGCCTTCATCCTGCTCTGAGGGTAAAAGGTTTGCTTTCCCTCCTTTTCCCTCTGTTCATCCCTGAATCCTTACAGCCCTGTAAGGATCAACTGGCCCTTCCACACAGGCCCAGGGAGAGCTCACTAGAGATGGAAGGTTATGAAGACCCAGGGGGCTGCTAGAGCCAGGCAGGCATTTACATAACTCCCATCTTTCCCAAACAAATGTCTGAGCTCCACAGAAAGTTCGGTACATATCTTGTTTTGACCTATGTCCCTGTATCATCATTATGCTGTTTCTTTCTGCTCATTCTGAATTTGAATGTGAAGTGTTCGCAAATAAAGGCACATACAGATGTGTCTTGAGATAACTGTGCTTTACTAAGTGAAAATTGCATTGACAATTCTTATGACTGTTTAATATGCAGAGCATGAAAAAGTATCTGGAGGCTCCAGGAATTTTTTTGGGGTAATTGTTTCGTATGTTACAACATGTTTTTACAAATGGGTTATGTTTTATCCTGCTGGTCCCTTATCCTGCTCCTGTCCTTTCCAGAAATTCTAAGTTTTAAATGAAAATATGTAACCTGTATATGATCAACTTTTGTTACTTTCGTAACTTGTGCAGAAAAGTAAGTTAGCCACTAAACATAACAAGTTTATTTGTTCATTTATTTATTTTTAAATTCTAATTAGAGAAAGGAAAAGAGTGTCAAGAGTCTTTAGTGATTCACATTTTAACAACCAGGTTATAATTTATTAATTCCCAACTTATAAAATTTTCACAACCTCTTTCCACAGGAGTCCAAGAGCAACTCAAATTTATTTATTGTTTCTACGTAGGGTGTCATTAAATATTTGTTATCTCCTAAAGTTTGTTGGGAAACGGGATTATTTTCCACATCAAATCACACCAATGCTAATGGGAAAAGCATTAGATGTTGACCCAGCAAATTAAACTGTAAAATATGAGGCTCATTGTTATTATTACATACAGACACATTTTCTGTGCTCCTTATTAAAACCATCTTAATCAAACTCATTGTATTTTAGTCATGTTTTGAAATAATTATGCCAGAATAAAAAACACATGAATATACCAAGAGAACAAGTTCCACTTGAATATGATCTATTTAACTCTTTAAAAGAATTTTCCAATTGGTCTCCTTCGACATTTAAATTGATCACCCCAAGAAAAGGAAAAACACACTGAGGGTTTTTTGTGCTTTTCTTAAAGCTTCCTAAGATACTCCTTCTATTTTAATTTGTAACAAAACCAAAAATCAGTTCTGCATCTTTGAAGCTCATCTAATGTATGTTTCTGTAAATGCTCATTTCTAACCCTTTGTTGTTTATTGCAATTTTTTTGGTAAGCATTAAAGTGTTCTATCATGGGGTTGAGTGTTCTCTCCCTCTGGTGGCTACTCTTTCCTGGAGAAACACTGTGAAAGCTCTCCTTCTCCTCTGATTCCCTTATGGATCTGCACTCCGCAGTTTGCCACAATGGACCCTGCCCTAATTCGCAAGAGTCTTACTGGGACGAGGTAATTTTTAATATTCTAAAGCCAGAAACACTGTTCCTTTATCATCAGTGGAGATGAAATCAATATAGAAACTGGGATTTAGTGGATCTTTCATCTGACCAAGCATAGATATTTGCCTTGGGAGGAGACAGACCTGGGTTCTGTTGATTATCTCTGAGCTGGGTTTAAAGAGAGTCTAACATCTGGCTCAGATTGTTTGTGTTTGCAGATGTCACAGGTCACCCATGAAATCAGAACACGTTCCACATTGCCAGTGTTTTGTGTATTTGGTGAGAAGTGAGGGCTTTATCTCTCTGCCTTTCCGATTAAAAAAAAAAATAATTTTTTGAAGACCAGAATTTTTTGCACCAAGTAAGATTCTTAGTAATTTTGTATTGGGAATCACAGAGCCAATGACTACAGCAGATTCAGCCGGTTACTTATCCTAGTCCCATTGGAAACATGGAGCTTTTCCCACATACCTATTCTTTATGAAAGGATATAAACAATCAACTCTTCATATTAACTCACATTTAAAGAACTCAAAGCAAAGAGATTTTTTTCTGGTGCCTTATGGTGCACCTCTGCATGGGAGGAAATGGACCATCACCACAATTCCCGCTACATAGCACACACTGGAGCTGCTAAACTCACCAGTCACCGTGCTTCTGGCCTCTTTTCACTGGAATAACTGCACGCACACAGCAGGGAGCTCTGCCTTCACTGCTCTGGCCATGGCACCAGCCAGCACTGCTCTGCTCTCCCTGTTGCTGAGATGTCTCTTCACTTGCTCATTCACTCACAATTCTACAGATGCAAATACAGATACAAATATCTCACTTCCAAATCAGGGCGTGAATCATTTGCACTCTGTCACTGCTGGACTTTTATTTGCTGCATTAAAGTGGTATTCCCATTCCTTTCTTACCAGATACTTCATAGACTTGCTAAATTTTGCTAAATGAATACCTCTTCTTAAAAATGTAACGTGTTACTTTCCCCTGCTACTTGAAACCCATAATTTTTCGAGACAGACCCTTAACTGTGACAAGGTGGAGGATTTGTTATGAATTTTGTAATAGGCTTCAAACTGAACTCTCAGGCCAAGGCTTGCTTTAACAGTTCCTGAACAAGAGGCCTGTGTGAGAGCCTTGTGGGACAATGGGAGGTCCTGCCTTACTGAGGTTTGAACTTCCTGCCCTACTCCCAAGGAAAGACAGCGCTCACCATATTTTGTGAGCTTTTTAAGTCAGGAAGAACTAATAAAGTCTTCTGTAATTTTGAGTTAAGTAATTGACTCTGTTAAGTTCAGAAACTCTACACAAAGGCTCTATGCACCCACCTGTATGTATTTCCCATGAAAAGGTCCCTAACCTCTTAAAGGATTAGGTGGAAATTGAGTATTAACCTTAACAGCGGAAATACTGATATGAGATAAGACAGAAGAATAAGTCCTGGACGCAGGTTAAGGAGTCCAACCATGAAGTCTCTAGAGCAGGTGTTAGGGAGAAGGTAGAGGAAACAAATGGGCATTTGCCTGGGTTCTGTCCCTACCTCATAAAAATTCAAGTGGAAGATCCAGTGTTTGAATCCTCTCACAGCAAGCTGTTGAGTATCTAAGAGGTACAGCTAGTCCAAGAGGTACAGCTAGTCCAGATTCTGTTACGTAGGCATATATTCACACTGCCCTCATAGCTGGTAGCTTTATAATCCTCTGGCCTTGATAAAACCTCTGGGAAAACCCTCTGGAATTTAGTCACGTTCATTTGCTGTAGTCACAGGAGTAACTTCTGGCCTGAATACTTGCAGCTGAGATACTGTGTAGTTCTCCAAGCAGAGGAGCAAAGTATGTCCTACTCTTACCTGAAGATCTGAGATATATGTAAAAATTGCACATTGATTTTGGGAAAATGGATTCAAAGGGGCTGGAAAATCTCTGTCTGTGGACGTTTCATCTTTTTAACCAGATGAAGCCCTGAGCAAACTGCCCTAGCCCTGGTCCAGGCAAGAGGTGGGTCTAGAAACCTCCACAGGTTCCTTCTAATGTAAATTTTTCTATGGTTTTATGACCCTATAGCTCTTTTATTTGGGGGACTCAGGTTCTTTGTCGTACCAGGTATTTTCCATTAAGGCCACTTCAGCTCATGAGCTCTGATATAATGAGGCGTGCTGTGTGTGCCACACTGCTCGGGCCAGCAGTCCCAGCCTCAGTGCTTGCACAAAAGAACCACCTATAGCCTTTTAACAAGACATTGTAAAACACATGAATACCTGCCTTCCAAATAGCGTTGGCCCTAGCGGCAGCAGCAATCTGATACGGCTTCAAAGTGCAGCACCCAGACAGCCTGGACCCTAAGAACCCTTTCCCAGAAAGGAATCTTTTACCAAGAAGTGGTCTGAGCCAGTGTGGGGTCAGTGACCAGGCAGTCCTGCCAAGGCATGCTCCTCTTGGTAACACAGACTCCGCGTGGGTCACACGTCCTGCTGGCTCATGCCACCACCCTGGCCACTGTCCCTCCTTCTGTCCATCACTCAGCAGCTCCGGGGCAGCCAGCACAGAGTGTACAGGAGGGGCACGCAGAGGCCGTAAAAAAAAAAAAATCTGTCATAAAAATAACTCAGGAGACTCCTCACACCAAAGCTGGAAATAGCAGAGAAAACACCTCCCATGCTGGTTCAGGGGTGGCTGCACGGTGGGGAGGAGCCTCTCCTTGAGCTACAGCTCCCAGTTGTCAGTTTGCATTTCGACCGAGCCTCTGCAGGCTCCCGAAGCTGTGAGTGTTCCCTCAGAGGCACCACACGCTTCCTAACGCTGTAACAAGGTGATCCCATCAGCCATTTAGTGTTCGCAGGGAGCAGCGTGGGAAAGAAGCATCACCATGTGCTTCCTATCAGGGATGAGCTGTTGAGGTGGAAGGAGAAGGAGACGATATGAAAAGCCTGATAGAGAAGTCCTGGGAGGGAGGAAGAAAGGAGATGCAGAGTCTTGTGCAATTTGTTTTACTGCATTTATTGAGAGACAAGTGTATCTGTTGAAGTTCAGAATCTCCTCTAAATAGAAAACAGGTGTCATCTTTAAATGTGCTTTCCAACCTCGTGGTGCCCAGGAGAAACACTGTAATTTTTTTATAACTTACATGAGAGAAGGCAGAGTGGGTGGGGGGGAGCATTGAGTAATCAGGGCAGGAGGCACATAAAAATTTGTATGTGATTTACGAGGAATAAGAATGTGTTAAGAGGAGTTTTTTTCTTCTTTTTAACCCCATAACAGATTGGGGGTAATACTACGAGCTATGGATCTTACCAGAGGAGTGAAAGAATGCATTCCTAAGCCCAGGGTTTTTCTGTAGTTTCAGAAAATCTATCAAAGTGCCAGGGTGTCTGATTATTCAGCCCCT
The DNA here is from genome assembly GCA_013390045.1 of Picathartes gymnocephalus. Classification (NCBI taxonomy): domain Eukaryota; kingdom Metazoa; phylum Chordata; class Aves; order Passeriformes; family Picathartidae; genus Picathartes; species Picathartes gymnocephalus. The sequence continues at coordinate 178,883 of WEKY01029608.1, read as the reverse complement.
GCCTTAGCATCATACAAGACAAATGAGTGCCACACAGCATGGATTGAAGATTCACAGAGAAAAAGCTGTTGGAATTTGATAGTGTTTTGGATCTCAAAGAAATCTAAAAATACCAAATACAGCCAACAAATACAGCCGACACATGTGCAGTGCTTTAGCAAGCTGAACATCTGGGACTATTTCAAACGCTCCCCTTTTGTGTTGCTTATTATGCTACCAGAGAGCAGCAAAGTGCAAATAAAAACTTAGCAGATTTTTGCACTGCTTCTAAGTTCAGCTACAAAGACATTAAAAACAATAATGGGGGAAATTAATATATGCCAGTTTACAGCCCCCAACTATTCTAGGTTTAGAGGATACTTATGTGTGCTCTGCTGCCTCTCTCTCTAGTTTTCTGGATTAATTACTGCATTGTGGATGTATATGCACATTTTAAATGTATACATCAATATTTCCCTTATGTTGCGATTTAACTGAGACTTGCAAACCCTTTAACTGAGTTTGCAAACTCTAAATGAACTTCACATGATGAGGTAGAAATAATAATCATGTCACCTACCATTCGAAGACATGAATTCTGTTGACACAGTACTTTTCATACTGTGATGTCAATGCAAAAAAAAATCCAGGTCCAAAATAAATAAAGCCGTTTCGCTCTTCCATGGAAGTAGCTTTGCTCTAGACTTCAGGGAGGTGAGGGTTTCACTCAATCATTTCATTTTTGCTCATTGATTTATATTACACAGTCTTTTTTAATAAGGCCACTTAAGGGAATAACCACAACTGCATGTCTCTAGGTGTCGTGCATGCTTAACAAAGAAGGGCCAAAGGTATACCATCTGCACAAGGCTGCTTGTAAGTCAAGACAAATGGCATCATTTTGGAATCTCCTGGATCAAATAATAACTTTCCCGGATACATGCATATTAGAAGCTTTTGTCAGAAAGGAAAAGGATTTTGCCAGGATGGAACAGCGACAGGGGACAAAGGGTCTAAAATGGCAGCAGCCAAGGCCAGAATCTGTTTTAGGGGGCATGGAATTCATCCAAAATGAAGGGGGGAGGAGGGAAAACCTTCTTTTTCTTTTTTTTTAAGTGTATCTTTCAAACTGTTAAGCCACATGACTGAGATTTACAAAAAGAATACATCAATATTCTGGGTCAATGGTAAACAATGCAATTTAGGAAAAAAACCAGGGATGGTGACAGCTAACTGAATGGATCTTTTCTTTGTACTGTGTTGTTCTGCACATCCTCAGATAGGCAGTCAGCACTATCTCCTGGAAAACAAACTTAAAACAAACCTATGGAAGTACTACTCAGAGTAGCAGAAGTACACACTGTGTTGGGCTGTAAGTACACACAGAGCTGTGAAGACCAAGCAAAGATCTTCTGGATGGCCTCTGCTATCTGTTTGTTTCAACAAAGTAATCGCTTCAAACATCAGAGGAAGGAAGACAAGGTAAAGGCATGGAAGAGTATCCTGTTTATCAAGACCTTTGACTTCCATACAGCCAAAAAGGTGTTGTAAGAAATGTGTAAAATGTAAAGTGAAAATGAACCATATTGGGCAAAACCATACCCGAGAATACTGACCATATAAACTCGCACTCGTCTTATGGCATGTGGGGATGGTCTGCTTATACACCTCTAGGATTTCCTTCCTGAAGGGTGTCCAGCCTCCCTGGACACCGCTGCCCTTCAGAACCGCCTCCCAAGGCACTCTGACAACTGGCCTCCTAAAAACAGTCTGCCTTCCGGAAGCACAAGGTGACAGTTCTGCTGGCACCCCTCCTTACTTCTCCAAGAAGTAAGGTCACTATAATTTCATGATCACTTTCCTCAAGATGGCTTCTGACCACCAGAGCACCCACCAGACCATCTCTGTTCACAAACAACAGCTCCAGTGGGTTCCTGTCCTCATTGGCTCCTTCACCATCCATGTCAGAAAGTTATGTTCCACACACTCCAGGAGCCTCTGCTGTACTGTATTTACAGAAGACATCTGGCTTGTGGAAGTCCCCCACAAGAACAAGGACCAGTGATCCAGTGATTATGAGACCTTTCCCAGGTGCTTACAGAATATTTCATCTGCCTCTTCATCCTCGCTGGATGGTCTCTATCAGACTCCCTTCCCTCTGACTCTTACCATAAAACACTCAACCATATTGTCACCATCACTAAGGCCCAAACAATCAAAACACTTCCATCTGGCTGGGATGGACTTTCCAATGGTATTTGCCCCCTATTTATTTAAGAATTTTAATTAGGTAGTCATCAAACATCAAATAGTTTTTACATGTTCATCCTTACCATGGTGCCCATGGGCACCATTTACAATAGTTATTTTGCACCACAGCCACCAGCAGCTATCAGAACCACAGAACTCCTCCTGCCATCAAAAATGAGAAGGCTCTGCAAAGCTATTAGGACCAGCCACAAAGCATACATTGGGTATGGCATCCTCACACACTAAACATTGGCCAGGGAGTAATTGTTTTGCATTCTCCATTCCTTTCCCTAAAACGAAAATAGAAATAAACAACCTTTTACTTTCTTACCCCTTTGCCCCCAGTAAAGACATCAGAGTGGGATCAGCACAAAACTAAGCAATAAGTGAAATGGAATATTTTGGGGGGAACAGGTGTTCCAGATCATCTTTAAAACCTCAATAGGGAGAGTTACAGGCAGGCTGCATAACCTGAAGAATGACCAGATCATAGGATTTGTAATTAGAGTGAGTACATGGTGCTTCCTCACTGGGGGAAAAAAAAGAGATGAGCAGCTGTCTCAGCAATATTGAAGTCAGAGAGGAGTCCCAGTGAAATCAGATACTCATCTGCAGAGAGAGCGAGTACCCTACATCCATCAGGCGGGCATGTGTCACAGCTAGTTGAAGAGAAATGGCTTCTAGAAAGTTAAGCTTCCTCTGAAACCTCAGTACATCTATTAATAAGGGAGAATAGAAGGCTAGAAAATAAACTAGAAATGCAAGCAGTAGTCACCTGAGGCTGCACATGATTAACTTCACTAAAGCACATTACATGCCTCTACAAGGAGAAAAATTCAAATAAATACTTTATTGCATTAGCTAATGGTAATAATAAACTAGTGTAGCTTACATACTTATGTGTAACATTTTGAAGACTTGAACAATTATTTGAAACCTGATTCTGACTTTACACCTGTTCTATGTTGGATTAACTGTGTTTATATTGAGATAAATTTCAATGGAGTTGTGCACACATCCATCAATTTAAACAGACAGAGATGCACCAAAGCTTTTGTCTATGCTCTGAAAAAATACTAGGCCTTGTCTGAAGAACTAAGAGTTCTAAGTTTTATCCTGCACTGTGCAAATATTATTTTAGTACTGCAAGGCAATGTCTTCAAGATGATCGGTAAAGAAGCCTGGGAGCCAGAATAATAAGCAACATCATTTTCAGTAGATGCTGACCTGAGAGGTCTCAGAGACAGGGAAATTCACACAACTGGGTCTTTTCCCTTTGTTCTGCTGCTAGCACTATGCCTCATATCTTTGCTGCACAGCAGCTCAGCTCTGGTCTCGCTGCAGGACCCCATCTGCCAGAGGTAATCAGTCACCCCCACATCAGCAGCTATCCCTGGGAGACAGCAGGGACAGCACGTACCTTTCCCCCGGCCCTTCCCAGGTGAGACCTGCTGTTATCGCTGCTCAGCGAGCCGGGCAGCAGCAAGAGGCACAGACCTCCCTTCTTGCCTCACATGCCCTTTCTCTTCATGTTTACCAAAGTCTCGTGGCTGTTTCAAGCTATGACTCGCAGGCCTCCTTTGCTGCCACCTAAGGGGGTCCCTTAACGTGCCGACAGCCGCATCCACCTTGTGAAGTCACAGCGTGGGCACCAGGGGCAGAGGTGCTAAGAGGTACTCAGGGCCACTCTGCTGGGTTTCCTTTGAAGCCAAGCGAAGGGGCCATCAGCAAACAACAGAGATGACAACCTCTACCCTCTCTTTTTAAACCACAGACAGCATTTCTTGTGTCTGTGTTTCCATAATGTTTCTAAACAATATTATGACCTGAAAGTGAAAGAGAATTAAATTGAATCTAATTTAAAAGTGCTTTAAAAGCAGGTAATTGGCAAAGCAGACTAGCAAAATTACGTGCCTGCAGGATGAGGTGCCTTTATTTCTCCTCAGTGGGGGAACAGGCTTCCATGGCAGTACCATCCCTCTTTCTTCCTGTTGCAGTCAGGAGAACCAGAGAAGTAATAGCATCAGGCAAATATTGCTCTTCCTTTGGCTTGGAACAGACAGTGCTTCCCAGGCAATAGAAATTGGTACCGTTCTGTGACAGTCAGATAGCAATTAATCTGCACTCCCTACACAGCTAGATCCAATGGGGCTTCCATCTGTCCGCCCTGTAACTCATGGTGGGCTGGGATCTGTGGGGAGACAAGCCTTTCTCGCTGCTCCTGCTCACACAGACGGCATGGCTGCAAAGCCTTGTGCAGCAAAGAGGGTGAATGGGCCACTGTAGCCCAGCCCTGCCCTTCTCTGTGCCGGGAATGGAAGACTTTGTCAGCAGGACTATGCCAAAGGGCTTGGCACACTCTCCCTTTTGATTGCATAATGCAACTGTTTAGAAACGGGTGCAGGGACATAAGCTAGGCCCAAAGGCAGAAAACTGCCAGCATTGCCAGCATGTGTCCTGGGTGCAAACTCTTCCTCCTGAAACACAGGTGACAATACACTGAAACACGGTACACATACAAAAAAAACCTCAATGGCAATTTATATCCTTCCTGAGAATGTCTAAATTAGATTTACGACCTAGTAAAATTATTGCACCTCTGAAAGAGGGTCAGGAGGACAGGCTCAGGTCCAAGGACAGAGGATTTGCCCCACAAGTTAGCCATGGGAAAGCTTGGTGTTTCACCAAAACTAGCAGCCATGTGGGGTGACCCATCTCATGGGGATTGCTTCTCCAAGGGTTAAGTGAGCCACACTTGTAAAGGTGACCTTCTCTCTCTTGTCATGACTGTTTCAGATCAGAAACCTGATTTTCTATGGCTCAGACTAAGGAAGGTGGACCCTTCCCATTCTTCTGCTTGAATCCAAGCTTCTACAGTAAACTTTCCTCTCTTTCACCGATAGTTTTTGACCAGGTCAGTATTTTTGGTCCCAATTTGATAAGCTGGCATGGCGTGGTAGCAGAATTTTTGCAGGGCTTTTTATTAGTAGTTCTTTTAAATAGTTTGAATTAATAATTATGAATTTACACTGCATGTCACAAATTTTAGGCTTATGTTTTTTCCAGCAGAACAAACATTCTGAATTTCCCAGGCAGACATCTGTCATCTAACTCACAGGTCCACCCATTTAGTCCACCCAGCCCTAGCAGCAGGCATATTTATAATGCCCCAAAGCAGCAGAATTTTTCTGTTAGCACAGTGCAACCACTTTACTTCTAATGATCTTGTAATGCTGTGCTCTAATTGAATTTTTAATTTCTTTTATAGTATTCAATCCTACAAACTGCTAAGTTATACACTCAAAGAAGCTGCAAGATGAGCTTATAAAGTTTTCTACATTTGCCTGTTCGTTTTATAAAAAGACTGTGTAATGACATATGTTCTTTGAACCAGTGCTTAGCAAGTGAAGTTGTTTGCTAATAAAAGTGTGTTGGTTTCATAATACACACAGAAATGTGTAGGCTATTCAAGCAAACTTAAACTCCTACTTCAGGTTGATTGTTTGTGTTCCTTACTTCATCTGTAATTCATTGCAGAATATTTTACAAAATAAACTTGACATATATAAAGCTACAAAAGAATGCTATTAATATTTAATTAATAACTAAAAGACTCATTGCATAATTAAGAATTTTTTTAATCACCTGTATGAAATATCATAAAGATACCACATAGACAAATTGTCATGCCTGTGTTGATACACCTCCTTAGAAGAATGGTTTTTGACAATAAAAGCAGTTACTGCAGCACTGGCTTTATCTGCATGGTACTCTTGCAAAATGAAAGGATGCAGAATCTTAACCTACAAGACAAAGCCAGGCTGAGAAGACATTGTCAAGTGAGAAGTTTGTGGAAAAAATCCAGCTGAAAGAAAAGGCTTCTAGTGAGACATTGCAATGAAGGGGAACACCTACATACATCAACCAAGTGAGGATTTGTTCCTTTGTCCAACAAGAACAGAGCATATTACAGAAGCACACTGCATAGTCAGCTGAGGAAAATGCACTAGCTTGTCTTCTTCTGGATGAATAATTAACATGCAGTTAATCAAAAGGAAAAATGTATGCTAATGCTTTCAAATGAAGTTTTTAGCTACTCTTATATATGTTTTAGAAATCGAATGTGTGCAAAACAACTTATTTTGCAGGAAAAGGATACTAGTTGAAAACATCAGCTGTGCTTAAATATAATGCCCATTATATGTTATCATTCCGTGACTAGTGAAAACTTGTAGTTGCAGAAAGTGTATTACAAAAATTCTGTATCCTGCTGCACTGAGTTACATAAAAGTGAGCAGAATCCAATTGAAATTCAATTAAAAATGAGATACAGCAGAAGCATAGACCTCGCTTATATATGGGACTTCCTCCAGCTTCATCCTTTGCATTGTCAAAACTCAAACAGACGGAGCAGAAGGAGTGCATTCAGTTCTGAAACTGAAGCCAGAACAACAAGCAGAAGATCCAGGCAATCTGCTGTGTTCCTCACAAGGAGAATTTACAAATAGTGGGAATGTTTTTAATTGTCCGTCTCTCACAAAAAGAAAGGGAAATAACCTAATGGCAACACAGAGTTTTAAAGTCAGACACATCTAGAAGTATTGTGTTAATACTCGGTGTACAAACAACAGGTGTAAAAGTTCAAGCACCAAAAACTAACATACTGTAACCTCAGGAGGGGAATTAAAAGGAGAATCAAACTGAGAGAAACACTGGGGCAGATCTACTTCTGTCAGTATTGAGTGATGTGATATGAGTTGTATCAGCCCATCTTGCTCATCTTTCTTCCCTACTCCCTCCAAGGCAAACCCTACCACACATTTACCTGTGGCCTTTGCAGATATTGTCCATTTGATATGTGTTGTTAATGGTCACATTAACTGCATTGCATGCGTGCTCTCAGTGTGTGTGTTTCATCAGGAAGGTGTGAAGCTCTCTATCTTCCTGCATAGGTGGGCCAGGCCCTCAAAATTTACAAAATAAAGTGGCTATCTGAAATCTGATTCAGTAGTCCATGGCGCCTATAAAATGTCCTCTCTTCCCTGCTGGCCATCAGTGCAATTCCCCTTCTCCTTACCAGGTGCAACCCAATTAACCCAATGCAGCATTATTTGTGGGGATAGGGCAAGCCTCTACCATTTGCAGATGTGTTGGGTTTTCCAGCTGTGCTCAAAACAAGCCTCCGTGTTGCAAGCAGGCTCCAAGGCACTCCACAGCATCAGAAACGTGGGTGCTGACTGAATTTGGATGTGACTGTGGCACTTAGCAAGGAATGGGGAAACAAACTTCCCCCCAAACCCTGTTCTGGATATTTGTTTTGTCACAGCTATGTTCACGTACAGTCCACGTGATTCCTGTCTGCTGTGGCACAGGGCAAAGCATATGCAGCTAGCACACATGTGACCTTTTGTGCCTAAGCAAATGCATATTGAAGAGGGAGCAACTATAAAACCTATATATTTAAATGTGAATATTATAATATCATCTTCGTAATTATCATTCCCCTTGCTAGTTTCCAAGATGCTCTGGGAGGATCAAAACACAGCTGCTTCCCTACTGAGAATTTTCACACTTATCCCAGCCCCAGGTTTGTTTCCGTCCCGGCCAACAGACGGCTCGGAGCTGCTGGTCCCCGGGCATGGCAGAGCTATGACTGTTGACTGTTACTTTTGAAAGAAGGCTAAAAACTGACAGGCTGTTTGAATACAACTAAGGAGGGAAAAGGAAAAGGACTTAGCTCAATCCAAGTGATGGTCTTGCGAATTTTGACTGTTTTCCTTTAAGCCAACTCCAACTAGCGATTTTTTTTCCCTCGTGTCTACAAGAACATCAGCATTTGAAACACCAGTGTGGGCTTAAGGAGAAAATGGATTTTCACCATATGAACTGTATGCATAATTTCCAGATAGGAAATGGCATGTTACTTTATTCACATACATTCACATTCATTTATTCACATGAAAAATAGTTCATATTCTCAGCTATGATTGACATAAGGTACGAAGAGGATTTCTTCTGTAAAAAAGCAAACAAATTATGAGGAGTAGGAAGCAATAAGGTTGTTTATTAACACTCTTCTATCTTCACCCTCCTGCCCACCCCATCACCCATGAGATGGCATTCCAAATCCTTGACACAAAATGATAATATATAATATCAACCATACGTTCTCTGCCATTCCCATCTGAACCTCCAGCACTGCAAATGTAGTCATCTTCTTTCCACAGCGGGAAATAGCAAACATTCTTACTTGTGCATTACCTTTATTTGGCACTCGAACCCCCGTGAAGTAGAAATTTTACCATTTAGCACCATCCCAGCCTCACAAAATACAGCCTTTCAAAGGATAAAGATAAGCCTACAGTGTCTGAACAGATTCAAGACGCTTTACTAGCATTCTCACGAGGCTCCTGTTTGACTCGCATGATTATTTGGGTGATGGAGGTTAACTACCCAGAGCAATGGGAAGAAATCAAACCATGATCTTACATGAACAAATATGCATAGATTGAGGGGGTTTATTTCATTTCCTGCAAGATTACTGGCAATGCCTATAGTAATGCCTATTTTGTTAATTTTAGCTTTTATTACAGCCATCTCCAGGAAACAGAAACATTCCCAGAGATAGTCCTTGAGCAGAAAAAAAACTACATTCACGGAATATATTTCTTGTTGCAAATTATTTACCCGAGGCAAAAATGTTTATCAGCCTTTCTAATTTGGTGGCATAATACAGCTTCTGGTGCATGGTTAGCTCAACAATTAACTGGTTGCACTGATGTTTAAAAAAAAAATTATGCAAGCCATGCTGAACACCAAGGTAGTTTTCCACCGTTTACATCAAGGGACAACATCGTGCTCATTTCACTTTTGCAATTTCTGGCACTGAATGAAACAAGACTGATTTTTCTTTCCCATGGTTTGTGTCAGAAATCAGGAAAATGACATTTAATGAAAAATTTAGTCAAAGCAAAACTTAGTAGTTTGTTACAAAGATCTCAAAGTTTATAAGTAACAGCAGGTAACTTCAAAGAATATCGGGTAGCTGTGCTGGACTCGGTGTGAATTCCCTATCACAGCAAGGCAAGAGGAGGAGGAGGAGGAGGAGGAGCGATATCTGATCCTTCAAGGTTCAGTAAGTGTGGAGAAATTGTAATTAATCTTAAGTTACTCGTGATGCAGTATCACTGTGGCACAGGGCTGATGACAGGGAGGTGTTCCCAGGAGACAGAAGTGAGTAATTTGGTGCCTCGTGGACAGTGCTCAGAGACATGAGAGAAGTCTGACTTAGCAAATGTCAGGGTGCGTCTAGAATGACTAGAGGTGAGCCAATGTCTTGGGGACACCAAGGACAGGATTCCCTCCTGCCTGTTTGCTGGCAGTAGACACAAAGCGCTTTCCCTGGCCAGCCAGTTAGGGAAAGTTCCTCTCCAACCAGCACTATCCCTTCCTCTTTGTTGTATAGATTTTAAAATCAATTAATCAAACAAACAATGTTCACATTTTTATGGAGCTTGCTAGAAAATTTGCAATGGTCTGTGCCAGCTGGGTCACTTCTGTGTAGATGCTTATGGCACGGAGGACATGTATGGTATGGCACGGAGGACATGTATGGTATGTCCTCAAGCATGAAGCTTCCCAAAGGGATAGAGAAAATAAACATGGGATTGAGGGAGTGGGCTCAGCACCATGTAGGAATAGCCTGAGGTTGAAATGGCAATTAAAGGGTATTGTCCTGCAATGGGAGACACTGGGATTAGGTACTGACAGGGATTTGGTGGCTCATTTCCCCAGGAGATTTTCCTTTAATATGAACTGAATTTTTTTTGGAGGTAAATGTGTGATGCTTGGTAGAACTTAATTAATTAAGGTTGGCCCGAAGCCAGGGCATCTAGCTCTGTGATTGTTTCTGCTTTTGTTAGTTGAGGAACATTAGACTGGCTCAATACTTCCCATGGGGGAGTACTGACACACATGCCAGGTGCTTGGGGAGGTGCCCCTTGCAAGAGGACTCTTCCCAGCGAGTCTGAAATGGATCATGAAAAGACTGAGTAGCGTGGGGAATCACTGAGCCACTGGGCATATCCCTTTTCGGAATAAATGCTCTCTATTACTTACAGTCCTCATTGGCATTCCGGCTGTTTCACTGTGTGGATGAGAGCTGCCTTCAAACAGCTTTGAGAGTAAATTGTGTGGTATGGTGTGGTGTGGTGCGGTGCGGTGCGGTGCGGTGTGGTGTGGTATGGTGTGATAGCATGACAGAATGGGTTTAGGGAGGATGGGCAGGGAGAAATCAACAAGGTGCTCTATCACTCACTGAAAATACATATGTATGTAATATATATACACGTATATGTACATATATCTATGTATGTATGTGTGTATATAAATATGTCTGATCTGGCATAATGTATACAAAGAGTTATGCAATTTAGCTGTTTAACTTTCACTTCCTTTCCCAGAAACTGTTTGTGTGTTTCTAAGTGTGGTTTTCCACTCTTTTCCAGGGGGCAGGGCCTCATTACATGTGATGAAGTGTCTTTTCTAGCTCAGAGAGCAACGCTCCTGCTTCTGAAGTCAGTGTCCCTAAACTCACGGCCTGCCCATGGTGATCTCTCACCCAGAAGTTTTAGGTGACCGCTGTTGCCTCTCATGTGCCCGTGGCAGCTGTCACAATCAGCCACAAAAGTATTGTACTCCAGCTAGTGCCGAAGTGATTTAAGTCAAATCATCAAAACCAATTAAAACAAATAACTAATCACACAGAAGAATGCACTCAGCCTAGGATGCTCCAGTAGACCAAAACATCTGTGCACCCAGCTGTTTGGTGTACAAAGCAGACGTGACAAGATGTTTTGGCCTGGTGTTGTTTATGTATCAGGAGATTTGGGCTGGATGGATTCACAGGCTATAACAAATGTCCTCATTTATCCTGGCTTGTTCTTATGCTACAGCCTATTTCAGGGGACAGACACGTGGCATACAGAGAACCCGATGTGTCAGGAACACTGAAATCTTGTATATTTGCCGACAGGTCTCCATAAAAGCCAGATCAGGGAAGAAAAGCTCTTTTTTGAGCTTCTAATTCTTAAAAATTATTTTTTTATCTCTTATTGAGAGTATGTTCGACAATATGGAATATAACAAAATTATTCTTGGTGTCCTTACACAATTGTTATTCAATAAAATTCCCACAAGGTTATTGTAATGTGTTCTGACACATGGGATTTTATAGTGTGGATCTCCTAATAGCTGGGATTTCAGTTCAAACACTGATTTTGGAGTCAGATTCTTTGTGAGAATCTCATTCTTCCCTCAAGTTCTTACCCCCAGATTTTCAGTTTCTTCTGGTTGCAGAGAAAGGCCTGGAAACATAACCCACATTAAGTCTCAAACACCAGACGGCAAACAGAAATATACAACATTTATTTATTATTTTTTTTTATTCTCCTGATTTTCAACACTTAGAGTTGGCAATATTGCAACTGGAATTTGGTTTGAATGAAGACTAAGGGCTGAATGCCAACTTACTCTCTCTGTCTCCCTCTGAAGAAAAGCAATGCTCAGAAATGCCTGAAAATGAAGGGCCTGATTCACAACTTCCTTCCATGGCAGTTCATGCTGCCTTTACCTTGCTTGTAAGCCTAGATTCTAATATTCATGTATATTCCCAACTGTGTCCAAATCCAAACAGTACAAATAGTCTTTTTCTTTAGAACATGATAGCCTCAGGTAAAAAATACTTTGATTTCTGTGATATGTGAAATCTGTATCTATTCTAAATAAGCCCATCTCTGAAACTTCTGAAACCGGGTATGTCAAATTATTTGAGAATATTTTTTTTAATCATGTTTTTACTGTCTTGTTTCTTCTGCAAGTTTTTTCCACAAGTAATGTTGTGAAGCAACAATTTAAAAACACTGATTATCCTCTACAAGTAAAATGTCTTCTGAATTCACATGCCTGGACTGTAGTGCTTCCTCAAAGCCACTAAATACTGGAATTCAATAGAAAAGGAAAGGCTGATCCAACTGCTCTGAAAAATGCCAGTCATTTTCTACCAAAAACTTCCAGCCTGTGGGTTTGCCTACCAATAATGTAACCTCCTCTTTTTGGATTGAAAGAGGTTAATTTGTCAGTTTCTTTTTAATTAATGAGATATTAGTGTGAGGAGAAAAGCCTTACATCTCTCCCATACCACCCCGAATCCTTTGTGTACCTAAATATACCAGAGCACTGAGAGTGAACTATGTGTGTACATGTTCCTGTACTGCCAGCAATGTTTCTTACGCTGCTCAAAGAGCACAGGCTCACAACTTACAAAAGGTAATTGGCACAGCTTTCAGGTCTATGGCTTGTTTTTGGGGCTCTGAACCTCCGTGTGCTCTGGTGAACCATAATGAACATTTTGAACAGTACAAAGGAAATACTCTTCTTACAACAAAGGATGCTGTTGACAAGGTGGCAAGTTTGATCAGTCGCATGAAATGGAACCGGTGCTACAGGTTTTGAGTGTTGTCTCCTGACAACTCATGCATTAAGCCACAATATACTCATATATAGATGGAATGCATCCAAGATCCAATGGGGAAGGCAGCAAAACATCTGCTCTGAAGGCTCAAGTTTGACTGAAATGATCCATAAGCACTGTCCTGGTGCTCCTCTCCATAGTGAATAACATAGGGGACTGCTTGTCATGCCCCAGAAAGGCTCTTCATTGTAGCAACAGGTAAATAATCCAAATTTGCCCTGATCTGGAGCATTTCCCAGTGCCGTCCACCAGACCAGTCCTGCAGCATGCATTCTCACATGAGCAGTGCATGAGGGGGCACAGAATCCAGCCACTGCTGTTCTCAGAACTGTCTCACCCATTGACTTTCCCTGGCAAGCACAAGGTTCCTGCAGCAGCAGTGTATCACCTCAGCTGCCAGTGTCTTCTGTCACTGAAATATTTTCCATCAAAGGGAAACCTCTGCGAAGCAGCAGAGCGCAAGGGCTGGCTGTCAGCTTAAACTCTTGTAATGCTTAACCCATTGCCTCCCCTCCACAGTGGCTCTTCAGATGAAAAAGGTTCTCTTCGCTTTTGATAAGTCTCCTCCTGATACAGTCTAGTGCAAGTATCTGATATTGTAGAAAATCAGATAAATTGGCAGCAGGCTGCTGAGGCTCTCTTATGAGTGTATTTTATCTTTTAGTAACCTACCTGCCACTTGTGGCCACAGAGTAAGCTCAGTACTACTGTAAATTGCAAAGTTTGCTGCTGTTTGCTGGGGAGAGATAGAAAATTGTACCACACAGAGCAGTGAGAGGATGTCACTGAAGCTTCCTGATCTCCTTCACAGACTCCTTCACGCCCACCCTTTCCCTTGTGGAGAACAGACAGGAAAACAACCATTCATATATGCATAAACATACCATATCTTTGCATACACTACAAAAACATCAGAGAAAGTACTTTTGTGGAAGAAAGACAAGGGTTCTGCCAGTGCACCTGAAGCAAAGCTATTGCTGCTTGTAACTTGTGACAGCAAACACTAATGGCTCTTTTAATTAGACATGTTTTTTGTTGTCCTCTTTCCTTATTGGTGCAAAGTAACCGGTGGATTTACCTTGAAAATACAGATGAGCTCCCCTCTGCTCCTGATACGCACAGCCACTGGCCGTGTGTCACCGGTGAGCCATGTGCACATCACATGCTGGTGGCATGACAAAGGCAAGATGGGTTCTGCGTGCTTACATGTGCTCTTTCTTGTACAATTTTAGCTGTCATGTGGCAGAGGGTATCAGAGACCCTACACGTGGGACAGATTGTTTACAATTACGCGCCCAGCAAAGGATCAGAAGTTATAACAAAAAACCTTGAATGTGATTTCTCAAATTTGAATGCGATGACTCAGTAAGTCAGACCAGCAGTTACCCTTTGCTACTGTGCCCCACCAGCAGGAACCATGACAGAGCAAGAGAGCCACACAGACGCTACACACTGCACCAGCCTGGGGTGACCCTTAGGTCCAGAATCCATTTTATTGTCTTAGGGTAAATTTAAAGCCTAGCAGGAACTGAAGAGGATTGAAAAAGACAAGCTTTTTATAAACACAGTTTTTAATAAAAGGTGTGCAGTTATGTGGTGTTTTGTTGGGATTTTTTTACAACCTTCCTTTTCCTGGTATTTAGTTTCAGGTTTTAGTCCCCAAACCATCGAAAAAAAAAAAAAAGCGTCAGCTAGCAGTAGAAAAATAATTTCCCATGGAAAGAACCTCACATAGGGTAATATCATTAGGCTGACATGTTTTTTAAATAAAAGCCTCTAAAGGCAGGTGTGTAGATTCATTCATGTTGAGCCACCTAAGTAAATGGATTAACCCATAGAGCATTAAGCATGTGCAGTTCCCACTGCATCTGAACACCTGTCCATGACTTAGTGGGGATTTCACTGCCCTGTTCTGGAAGCACAGATGTGAAATTAGAAGTTTTGATTTTAAAAGCCAGACCTTACTTACTTACAGTCAATCAGAAGTTATTGGGTTTTTTTAAGAAAATGAAAACATTCACTGTAGTGGACAAAGAAACAGCACTGGAAAAATTAATTACAGGAAAATGTAAAAGATTTGATTCTGATATGATCAGAATACAGAAATCTTATGTGAGGCTTGATAAGTCTCTTTCATGTTGAAATCAGTCTGAAAAGGGAATTAATGTTGAGAGTAGGAAGTACTGAGAATTTTAAAAAAAAAAAAAGAACCTGAAAGCTTTCCAAAACATTTCAAACATAAACACAGTCCACCTTAGGAGGTTCTATTTTGGCTTTATTCTGTAACTTAGTTTCCTGCTAAAACTTTCCAGTTAAGTATGCTGACAGCAAAGCGTTAAAGAATTTTTCGCTAACTTCCACCCCTTTCTAGGAATTCATCATCTAGTGTGACTAAAGATGCCACTTAGTGTGTAGAGAATAACCTATTCCCTACAAAAGCATGTGGGTAGTGGGTATCTTGAAATCCTGGGCATATGATGATGGCAATATCAAGTGAATCAGGCGTCCTGAGTCAGCATGCTGAATGAAGTGTTCCAAACCTCTGTAAAGGGCAATTCCCTTGGGTCAAGTTCAGGTCACTGGAGCAATGCAGGGAAACCCGTACAGAAAACGCTGTGTACAGGCCCCGATTTACAGGCTTGATTTATGGCTGCAGCACAGTACTTTCAGCATTTTCAGGAGACTCTTACGTTGAGAATCTGAACTAATTATCTGAAAATAACATCTGTTGCATTCAAGTTCCAAAGCATGCACCTATTGACAAGAAGGATCAGAAAAGCACTGATTATTTACACATCATCTATTTTAACTACCTGGTAGCAGTACTGGAATCGTAATAATTTCCTGATCCCCATGTCCCTAATCACAGAACAAGAGGTCACGGCTCCTCCAGGAGACACCAGAATAATTAACATACCTTTGAAACATCTTCGCCTTTAACAAATGCAGTGGGACTAGGAACACAGCTCTGTGACTAGACCAAGAGGTAAAAAATGCCAGCCATTAAAAAGCAGATTTGCCAAATCTACTGCTGAGTTGCTTTTTCTTTGCCTATCAGTGTATCTGCTGCTGTACAAAAGAGCTTTCAAGAACTGGCCTGAAGAAGCATTCTCATTCTTTCTTCCCATAAAAAAGCAGACCTGGCACAGGCACAGTAAATAAAAATAACAAGCATATGATGCCCAAGATGCATGTGAACATTAAGTGACGTTGGCAGCCCCCGCAAATAGAACTCTGGTTAAAAATAGCCTTTGTCTAAATGTGGAAAGTGAGTAAATATAGTAGCAGTTTCAGCTTACTACAGAGGCTTACAGGCTCCAAGTAACAGAGCTTATTATAGAGCATGTGCGTCAGCAAAGGGGAGAAAAGGGAGAAAAGAAAGACGACGCATTCTGCAATTAGTATCTACAATGAGACACAAATTAACTTTTCCCCTCGTTATTTTTCTTGTTGTTTGAGAATTGTTACTGTGCTAAAGTGGAAAAGAGATGGAATTGAGGAGAAAGCTGAAGCTAGCACCGAAGAGCAACACAGGGAGCTTTCTGCACAAAGGCTGGTTGCAGAGAAAATGAGATGTAAAAAGAGACAACAGGACAGACTGTGATCTCAGGTTCTCTTGAGACAAATAAGGAGCATCCTAACCTGGCTAGAGGGAGCTCTCCTGGATTTGCTTTCCTCATTTGACTGAACATAAACCAATGAGCCAACTTTTGAACTGACTGAACAGAAAGCAACACCAATGCTTTCCTCTGACTCTGTTCACTCCCTTCTTTCAAGGAACCCTTGCAAGTTTTTTTAGTGATTGCAGAACTTGCTTCACTGAATCAGTAATTCTGCTCTACCTCATGTC
The DNA here is from genome assembly GCA_013390045.1 of Picathartes gymnocephalus. Classification (NCBI taxonomy): domain Eukaryota; kingdom Metazoa; phylum Chordata; class Aves; order Passeriformes; family Picathartidae; genus Picathartes; species Picathartes gymnocephalus. The sequence goes on along the minus strand of WEKY01029608.1, from coordinate 162,273 downwards.
TCACTTCATAAACAATTTGCTATGCAGTTGAGGCAGGGAAAGCCCACAAACAAAACCTGTAGGATATCTCACACCTGAGGAAGAGTACCTGCTGTGTAATGCATGTGTATATTTAAGTAACCTCCCCAGGATGTTATCTCCAAGTATCACATTGCAGGCAGGAAATCCTTCAATACTTTTAACATTATCTTCTGGTTGAATTGGCAAAAAGGAGACAAACATTTTCTGGTTTGCGTCTCTGATCTCCTCAAATCAGAGGGAGAGTGGGGAAGATCCTTTGTATTTCTTTCAATGCTCAATTCAATTAAAGCACAACTCCCAAAAGTCCAAAGTCTTCCCCTCATTCAAGCAGAACAGGACACTTTTCACAGGGTTCAGTGGGTTTCTGCTTCTGTACACAGTTTCTTATCTTCTCAGAGGACCTTGAGAAGAATGGGGTGACAGTGCATAACAGAAAAATAAATGTTCAGGAGCATTAGATGAGATACAGCATGATATAAAAGTTGTGGCCAGTTAAGAGTTGTCAGAAAAGTTGCCGTATTCAAATGGCATGGTAAATAAATGTTATAAATTCCTAAGTAGATCCTAAATTAGCTTTTGGCATAGTGCATCACTATAACAAGTTAATTTTGCAGCTCCAAGGAATAGCCTTATATGGTTCACTTAAGTAATCATGCTAAATGAATGTTTAAGTGAGACCATTTGCCAAATGCAAAGCAAGTACCATATATAACCTCTTACACAACTACATAACACAGCAATGCTGGCCGGTTTTCAAAATTCTGGGGTTTGTACAGATTATACCTGCTAACTCCAATCAACACCTGAGCAAAAAGGTAGCTACCTGACTGTTTAGGTTTGATAATTTAGCATTTATCCTGTCTTCTTCACCATGCAGAGGATTTCCTTCCCTTCCCTTCCCTTCCCTTCCCTTCCCTTCCCTTCCCTTCCCTTCCCCCAGTATGACAAACAATAGTTTTGGCAATCTTCCTTGCTTTCATTGTTTTGCTATGAAAGAAGAAATAAGAAAGGAAGAGAAGGAGAGAAACGATGTGCCAAAACCTTCAATTATTATCTCAAAAGAATTTGAGCTTCCTTCTAGTCTAGTGCTTCCTTGTCCCAGTATTTGTGTTGTTTCTCTGGCTTTCTTCTCTTATAGCCATCAGTGGCCGAAAAAAATGTTTTCAGGAAAGACAGTTACAACATAATCTGTGTAAGCTTAATACTGATAGCTTCTCCCTCCGTCCCCCACCCTTGCATCCTCCACCACCTATAAATATGGCAAGCTAAACTATTAGGGATAACAGAAAAAGTTCAGACAGATATGCCTGCGTCTATTAGTCATCATTCATGCACTGTACCAAAATAACCTGCAGTAGATGCCGTCTTGTTTCTTGCTAGAGAGTGCTGTTGAGTTCTTGCATTCACAATAAATCTGTTTGGAAGACTGCCCTTAAAGAGTTGCCATGGTGATTATTTTGGTACCATAAAGTAGAAGAAGCTAAAGTACTTACTAGCCCTATCCAAAATCTTGTCTTTTGGGGAGGAAAAAAAAAAGAAATCAGCAGATGGCATTTGTCAGAAATTCAACATTCTGATTATTACTGATGCTGTGTTTTAGGAGGAATTCTGGGGTTTGAGGTTTTCTGGCCAGAAAAAAAAAGACATGAATGGGGTGAGGGAAAGGGAATGGAAAAAAAAAAAAAGAAGTCAGTATATTTGAAATCCTTTTAGCTTGCACCATTACAACAGTTTAGGAATAGTTGAAAGAGTAGGTGTTAAGTAATGAAAATCTTCGAAAGAATCTCCTTCCAGACTATTTACTAAATACTTAACATACTGTAAGCCGAAGAGGAGGAAATTGTTATCTCCTTGTGAAAACATCATAGACGTCCAAATGGTTAATCATAGCTCCCTTTTGCACTTTTCTTATGATGGAATCTCAATGGGAATGTGAGAAATGTCCCAAGGAAATCCATGTATCGATCTTTCTACTTTGCATAGTAGAGGCACATGAATGCAGCTCTTCAAATTACGAAGCGCATGTGGTGTGACTGTAATGGAAAAGGTGAATTTAGGTGGATTCAGTGAAATTAGTGGACCATTTCACTTCAGTAAAAAAGAAAAAAAGCCATCAGGTTAACTGCTCAAACACTTATTTGCTGAATTCTGCAGTCAGTCTAGGGCCTGTCTATGGATTACGCACAGATTTAAATTCCAAAGCGTGGCAGCAAAGTGGCCAAGTACGTGTGCAAGCACGCACCGGGACACGATGCTGGGTGGCTGCAGAGCGCCGAGGAGCAGTGGCTGGTCCCACCAGCACAGCACAGACACCAGCGTGTGCCCTAGACAGCACTGCTGCCTTAGGTACCAGAGACGTGTCCCAGGCAGAGTGCCGTGCTGAGAGGTCTATAAAGCTCCTCAGATCTGGAGTTAGCTCAGGTGTTACTGCAGGAGGCTTCCTCCTATGACTTAGGCGAGCTGCAATGTGTCGTACGGCTTTCTTCATTCACAAGCTCTACTTCTGCTCCTTTTAGCTGTCCGTTTTTCTCTGAGGCAATAGCAGCCTACACTTCTTCACATACAAAGAATCCAGAGTTTTGGTTTGTTTGCTTTAAACTTTATTTACTTAAAACTGTAATATTGGCCCCTTCCTGGTGAAAGGTGCCAGCTGAGCCGCTCCAGGAACTTAAACTCTTTATTCACTCTGGCTCTCGTTTGCAGCCCATTGGAGTCAACGACAAGCCTTTAATTGACCGGTTTGCTGGCTCCTGGGTCCGGCCTTCCCAGGGCCGGCAGCAGCTGTGCAAACTCCCTCGCACTCCCTCCCCGAGCACCTCCGAGGGAGAGCTGGGTCCGAGCTCCGGGGAGCTGGCTCAGCCCGAAATCCCACCCCGAAACTGCCGCTGCCGAGCAGCGACGGGAATTCACCGAGCCGCTAACTGGGGCTGCTTTCTTCCAAAGGAGCTGTGTTCAGGGCCAGGGGATAATGGAGTTTTTGCTACCTCTGACACCTCTGGTGTGTGTGTTGCCCATCTCTGCCCCGTGCCAGGTGGGGTACGATGCCAGCAGGACGAATGTGAGAACAGGCAGCACCTCATCTCGGCTTGGGATGAGCCGTGTTTAGCTGCCACTCAGGACAGCTCGTCACTACTGTCTTTTGGGACTATTGTTTCCCAGTTTTCCAGCTCTGTACTTAGAGTCTGGGTTTTTTTTCATTTTTACTGCCAAAACCAGGAACCTGGCTAATGTGGGGAAATGCAAAAGGCAGAAAAAGAAAAAAAAAAAGACAAATTCTCACCCCTACCTACCTCCAGTTAGGGCACTTGGGGAGAGGATTTGTTGAAAAATTTCCAGTAAAACTTTCACAGGATATGCTCTGTTAAGAAAGAAAAGAAAACCATAAAACCAAAACACCACCAAATAAAATCCATAAAATCATAACCAACTTCACCAGCTTTGGTTTCCATTTCTGTATAGTTGCCAAGAAGATTTCAGAAATCACTTCTGGTCACTTTTGACCAGCTAAGGTTGGCTTCAGGTTAGTGACTGATCATAAGGATCCTTCTGTACCATACACTTAATTAAATATCAGGCCTTGTTAGCATCTTTTCTCCCTGTAGGTCTGAAGAGTGACCCAACACTCCTCAGCAAAACTAGTGGCAACTCTTTACAGGTAAAGGATAGACAAAGTGGAGATCTGTGATCAGAAAGGGCAGAGACTAAGAGTATGGTGACACAATAGAGAGCTCAAAAGGTCAGGTGAGGATTGTGTTGTAAGACTGAGTCTGAAGGTAATTCAAATATATTGCACAGTTAGTAGGAGACTTAAGAAAGTAGGGAAAGAGAGGAAAATTTTATTTTGTTTGTTCTCTTAATGGGAAGAGAAATTGCAAAGAGGTAGTACGTTTGAACAGGCCCATACCACCTGTAAAGACAATCCTTAAGCACTGTGTATGTGGTTAAAGTTTCCTGCTATAGTAAGAATGTCATGTGTGAAAGTTTAGTTTCACCATAACTCTTGGAATATTTATTGATATGTAAAAAATACCTCTCTGCCTCATGTTATTACCACCAAGGTTTCCCCGAGGAAAATGTTTGTTTAATAATTGGCTTATAACAGATGTTAGAATGAATAATAGAATATTAACCCAGACAATTTTGGGGTGGAAAGTCTGAAATGGTGCACTAGAAGTTCCAGCCAATAGTAATTGCAGACCTCAAAAAAATAAGAGAAAAAAGAGAGAAGTGAGCGGCACTGTGGAATAAACACACTCTGTAGGCATTTTCATTCAAGGCAGGGTGTGAGTATAAGCCACCTGGAGCCCGGGTTCAAAGTTATCTGAAATTACAGGAAGTACTCTGTAGACTGGGATGGGAGATATGACAAGTCCAGCTCTAGAGGGCTCACATGTTACCCTTCATTTGAGGTACCATGGAACAACATTTGGCAAGAGGCTGTAGAAGATGGAGGCCTGGGGAGCAAGATGCTGAGTGAAAGCCTAGGCTAGACAGCAGAAGTGTTTGCTCATTTGGCATCTCTTTCTTTATTGTATCTATAATTTGAATGGACTGATGAAAGGAAGCCTGGGTCTGCTGATTCTCTCCTAGGTGCTTTTCCTCTCATAATGCCTTACCTTAAAGGTCTTATAATCCTGTACTGATTTATCAATGTGTTCATTTTTACCTGTGTCAATCGTATTTCCTCATTTCTTGATGTAATGAGTTGTCTAATTACTGTGGCATCAATTCCTTCAGCAACTTCAAATAATTACATCTGTGTATTTCAATGACATCCTGAAGAGTTCGGGGGAGGTTTGCTTCAGGCTCTAAAGCATCAGGTGCCTCCTGATACATACACTTTCTGCCAAGATCTCCCTTCTTCCCTACTTTCTGAAACATCTAGAAACAAATATATGTCACTTCTAATTAAAACAATCACCCAAGTACTGGATCTGACTCAGGGATTATCATTGTAATTTTAAGAGCTGCTTTCTCTGTACAGCTGTAAGAAGTGTGTCATTTTATTTGTAAACTTCATGTTTCAGTGATATCATATTTCAGTTTTTCCTTACTTTCGTTTTAAAAAAGAGTTATAGAGTTTCTCTTGCTGCATTTTTATGTACTCAAAGGAGAAACAAAAATAGTGATGAGCCAGAAAAGTTTGCTGTGTTCTGTTACCACATTGGTATTGGCCGCTATGTGTTTTCTCTTGCTTGATACATAAGCAGAACTGCAGTCCTGCCTGGAGCTGTAGCAACAGCAGTGGAATGGGGGCACCACACAGGTCTCCAAGACCAGCTCTTGAAACAAAGTGCCTTTCCATACCAGTATCAGTATGGAATGAGAGCACAGGCTACTGTCCCCGTACCCTGTACTATCACCTCGCATTAAGAGAGAAACATCACGGTAGTCATGCAGGCTCCCACCCCCAAAATGAGCAGCCACAAACCATCTGAACAACATGTCAGAATTCACCCTTCCAAGCTTCACACCTGTGCTAGTCACCTAAATTTTGAGGCGTAAGAGGCAGTTCTGGGGTGGATTCATCTCTTCCTAATAAAGCCATGTAAATTAATTCAGGTAATTTATGCCACAGAAACCCCTTTCTCCCTCTTCCCAGAAATAAAAGCTTACATGTTGTAAGATCCATTTTATCTCTGTTAAGGGCATTTGGGAAAAAGCTTATGCTTTTGGTAGAGAGGATATTTGAGGGAAGAAATTCAGTGATGTAAATGTACCTAACTGCACAGTCAGAAGACTACACTTACAACAACCTTGGGCCCTTCTTTAGCAGAACATTGCACAAGGATGTGGGTGGAGACTTTTTTAAACATTAATGCTCTCTGGCATATGTTCTAAATAAATGAGTGGAATGAAAAAGCATGCAAAAATATTTTGTACTGGGATTATTAATCTCTGTGGTATTCAGCCACTTCTTAGCAACAAACATTCCCCTGAGGAATTATTTCAATCAGAACTCACATCTTGGTCTTCAAGTCCTTTTGGGCATATTTGAATTACATTTGGTGCATGAAATATATTTTGGGGCATAACCGCAGGGCAGTTTGGAAAGACCTTGGGGATAGTTTTGTACATAGGCTGTGAGCAGATAAATTGCATTTAAAATCATCCACTTGGAATTCCAGTGCTCTTGAGGTAGTGGCTGCTTGAGATCAGCATGAAACATCTCCGGGCCGAACACAGGTGAATGTGTTATCAGGTGCATGGTATCTGTCCTTAATCACACTAAAACTGGTGATTAGAAAAGTTATGGAGAAGCTTAATGATTGCAAGATTAGGTTATTTCAAGAATACTTCAGAGAGTGTAATGAATTTTTTTTTTAATGGGAAGCAATAGTATATTTTTTCTTTTAAATGATGTCATCAACTTGAGAAGTTTACTTCATCCTGCAGAGAGTTGTACAAAATGCTGTGCTGAAGATAAGGAGGGATTTTTTAAACAGATTTTAACTACACATTTGCATAGTATCTTGGAAATTGCATATTCAGTGCTCACTCCAGTGGTCATTTATCAGAAAACTACCATGACCCTGTGGCAATTCAGCACATTATGGGGTAATCCTGCATAGAAAAGTCACAGTGGATGATACAAGTAATAAGTTCCAGCAAGTCCCTTAAACCTCACCCTTATTTTCTGGCATTTAAGAACAAAACCTGTGTAAACAATGAATATTGGGGTTGCTTGCCATCATCACTGCTTCTGTTCCATTTCTGTGGAAGTGACCTTAAAGCTGTAATAATTTGATTAGCAACATAATACCTGCAATACCTATATCATATGTAGGTATACTGAAAGAACAACATTTGGAAGGTCAAATGTAGCCAAGTGGAAGTATTGCTGCGAGCCCAACGTTTTGCTGCTGCCAGGCTTGGTTCCTGCACTCAGCTTTCCACATCTGGATCAAGGAAACCAAGCATGAATATTTTTCCCCTTAAAGCCACGTCGTGCCAGATCTTTGACACAAAGCTAGAATGGTGTGTGTATTCAGAAGTTCATAATGGCTACAACCCACAGAGACTGTAAATGGGCCCCTAATCTCCCCTAATTTGCAGGTATTTTTACATTGCAGACACACCTGAGCCAGTCATGTATGACCTCATTTTAGCCAGGGGAAAAAAAAAAGAGCATTGCTGTTGCACCATTTTTTTGGAATTAAATGAATTATGAGCTTTTAGTTCTCTCATGCCAGAAGACCCCAAATGGAATTTCTTTATAGTCATCTGAGGCCATGTAGGATTGGCTGGAGCCAGAGAGCCACTTGTAGACCCAGTCTCATCACTTGGACCCAGAATTATCCAGAGTCTGACAAAAGAGTCCAGACATCTGACAAAAGAACCTGAGTTCAGACTAGCATTCATCATAAGCCATCAAAGACGGAAACCTTCCAAGATCAAGACACTATACTGGGCACAGGTATTCCTACTAATTGCTCCCAGTCAGCCCCTAAACTTCAGTTTGGAGACCAGAGTCATACAGTGGCCTCCCATCATGAAAAATATGGTGCTGTTACTGCTGCCATACCTTCTACTCTGTGCTCCTTTACCAAGCCCTGAGCCACTGAGCTACATCTGCTGCCACAAGTTGCCCAGCTTTCTGCACCTCCCACAGCTGCCTTCAGGTTCTGGGCATCTCACCAGGGGCTCACTCAACTCATCCAGCAGGAGGTAAAGGCAGTAGAGCATTCCACACCACTCAAGATCGTGTTTCCTGGGTTATTACTATTGTTTTATCCATTTGGTAACTAATTTCCATTGTGTATGCCAAGTTTCAGAGGCCAGTTAAACATTTGGCAACGCTAAACAATCAGCAGATTTTCATTTACGTAGCAGTAATCTTTTGGCAATCACATTGACTTACAGAAGAACACTTCTTTGATGTTTATTGATACTACGTATATTTCAGACATTTCCTAAAATAAATACTTATCCATTGCTAGAGAGATCATTAACAAGAATATTCAGTCATTGTTTCTTAGTATCTATTTCCTGCACCGGCAAATTCTCCATTAGTCTGCCAGCAGTACTAACACCTATTTTACTTCATTATGCTGGTCCTAGAATTAAATAAATAAATAAGAGGTAGAAATGTCAAATAAGGCCTTTGAAGACATTAATTTTGTAGTATCTTTTCCCATACTATGGGGAGATAGGGATTGTTGTTCAGTCACTCTTTCAGAATCAGCTCACATTTTGGTCTCCTCTAAGAATAATAGAGAAATCTATTTTGATTTCAACATCTGCTAGGCCAATGAATAGGAGATTTTCCATAGCTGAGATATTAAAAAAAAAAGCAAAACTTTGTGTTAAATTCTGCTTATAATTCAGTTTACAACTCTTAGAATTAATAGGTTAAAAATCCTGATTCCTCTGTGGAAAATTCTTACCAAATAAAGCATAAAAGGGAGGAAAGAATGAAATGCTGTCTTGTAAATATCCTTCTCTGGTCCTCTTGTAATTTGCTACCTGGAATCTAATTTAAAATATGTAAATACAGTAAAATGAAACTTTAATCATAATTATCAGTCACCAGGTCTGGACTGCATAGCACACATAGCCTGACAAAGACCATTTTAAAGACAAAGTATCTAGCACTTCTCCAGCAGGTATAATCCTTCATGTTAGAGAAGGTGAAGGGGACTTGTTATTCTGATGAGGAACATTTTTTATCAGGAGCTGTTCACAATGGAGGAGAAGACAAGCTTTCTTGCTTTCCCTGCATTTTTCTTCATTTCCTTTGTTTTCTTTAAAATTAAACTCTAGTAAACTTAATTTTTAAATAAAAAAACCATTTGTCTAAAGAAAAATCTAAGTATAATTCAAAAGCTTTGAACTGAACTGTCATTTCTTTTTGAAAGAAAACAATGTAATGAATTTTACACAGATGTTTCAATTAACTTGAATAGATATTTCTTAAAGGGAAAACATCCCCTCCACATTCTACTGTTAGAAAAAGGCTTTGCTGCCACTGGATTGTGTTGGCTGTTCTTGGTGCCGAAAGGGATTTCTGCCCTGATCTTTACTGCTGTCTGTGGAAAGAAGCTACACAGGTGAGCCTTCTCCACTCCTAAATACAAGGTCATTGTTGAGGGTGTTTGTCAGATCGTATCCTTCTCTTTTTCATCCATTTGTGTTCAACCTGGGCACAAAATCTGTTCCCCTCTTGTACCCCTTGTACAAGCAGTGGACAGGAGGAGTGGAATGTTTCCAACTAAAAATGTTGCTGCCCACCAGGGTCTAGTATATTTTTCTCAAAGAGCAAGAATAGGAAGGTGTCCATGGGGGAAGTTACCCGGCAGGCGGTAGGTTAAAGGCAGCAGAAGAAACGACTGTTTCACACATCAGAGAATCATTAAGGAATGTATTGCCATCGGATATTGGAGAGGCAGGAAGAGAAAAAATAATTCAAAGGGAGATTAAAACAAGTTCACTGGCAGCCTATACAGCTATCATATGCTAAAGCGTAGAGACAATATCGGGCTCAAGAAGCCTCCACATTCCTGGTTTCCCGGCTAACCACTGGAAAGTATCTCTCTGTAATTGCCTCGCTCTGCTTCTCTTCCTCTAAACATCTGCTGCAGGCCACTGTCAGGAAACGCGTGTTGGGCTGGCTGGGCTTTGGCTGTGACCCGCTGTAGCAGTTCTCATGGCACTCACTAAGGGGGCGAGGCTATCGCGCCCCTCACACCAGCCAGGGAAGCTGACAAGATGCAGAAGGGAGTGCAAACGGCGCCCTAATTAATAGTGATGCAAGAGCAGCTCTGCAGGCACCGCGCCTCCCCGAGACGTGACAACTCCCAGCACCGGCACGGGAGCGATAGGGGCTCTGCACCATCCCTGGAGCATAGCTTGTTGCTCGATGCCATAGTTTAGCACTAAGTATGCAAGTGCATTTTCAACATAGCTGGTGGCAGAAATTGCACTTCTAAGCTGTCTGGTGGATTTATATGCTTAAAGGATTATGAATTACTGCAAACCAGTACCATTTGCAATGTTTTGCTTTCTATCCTACAGATCCAATTACTTAAGGGCATATTTGATTGTATATGTAGTTAGAATAGGGGTTTGCTCTGGTTATTTTACATTTTCATTACAGTAAGTTAATACAGAGGCAGACCTCAATCTACAGACTCATGCTGAGCTTCAGCAGTATTACTTAACTGAGTAAAGTTAAGTACATGAGTAGGTAAAGAGGTAAAGAATTAAGCACAGACCTCAACAAACAGGCATCTCTAAGGATGGAACCACACCACAAATAAACAAATCTGGAAGGATATAAACCACACCTAATCCTGCATGAATGGCAGCAATTGTTTGTGCCTGAACACTCACACACAACCAGATTTGAACAAACAATTTCTGGGATAGGAAGCAGAATCTATTGTACATATTATTGTCCAAGTAAATCTGAAAAGATTGCCAACTTTGCTTGAATACGCCACCTGATCTCATTGGGAGTTCAGAAGATGTGAAAATGCATTTACACAAAGCTGTTCATTCTGGTGCTGATCTAGGAGGTGCATGTAGCACGTATCTTGCCATGAAGGAATGAATGAGGAATGAACACATAGTGTGAGCCAGACCACAGAGACTGAGACTGGAGATACGGGAGACTGCACAGAGACCTCTGTTCCACCTGCATTCCAGAGAGACTGAGACCTCAGACCTTATCTCAGGGATCAGTTGTCCAGTACCTGTACCAACCCTGTGTGAAACTTCATACCACAAAATCTCAGAAGGAGGGACTTCTACTCTTCTCTAGTTTTCATATTAGAACTAGCCTAACAGGACATGCCTGCCCAGGGGGAGTGATCAGTGCCGTGAGCAGGATGTGTGTCCACCATGGGTTAAGAACAAATCAATGTACAGGCATGGCTCACACACATTTTCAATTGTTTGAATAATTGCATTACTTTTTACTAAGGAAAATCCCACCCAAAACCACACAGAGGAGAAGGAGCCCTTCTAGACTCCCAGTAAGACCTTCATTATAATGGTTCATAGTGAACCTTCAGGGTTCATTGATGACCAAGTTTTTCCAAGCTACTGTTTACTGCCTTTTGGAAAAACTATTATTTTGGAAAAACACTAGTGAGACAGTTTTCACACAACAAGCACAAGGGGATATTTTGTCCAATTGTGAGCAAGTAGAGCCATAGAGAAGTGTTTTGGTACCTATATCCCCCTTCTTTTTGTATTCCCAGGTAAGACCATCAGCACTTCATCTGGCTACTCAGATCAGCTGTACCTCTTTCCTGAGCTGCAGAAGCCTCTGCCCAGCAGTTTCTGATTTTATTTACTTTAGCTTGACAGCTATTCAGAGTATCTGCCTCTCTTCACCAACCATTCCTGCAGTTCTGTAAACAGCTGTAGCATAAGTAATGGCTGGTTATAGAGAAGATGGACCCTTTTTGGAGATGCACAGGAATAAGACAAAAGGCAATGGACACCAGTTGCAACAAGGGAAATTTCAACTAGATTTATGAAAAAAAATCTGCATGATGAGAGGAGTCAAGCACTGGATCAAGTAGTCCAGAAAGAATGTAGAACCTCAATCCTTGGAGGTATTCAAATACCCACTGGAAAAGGCCCTAAATAACCTGCAGTATTTTTGGAGACAGTCCTGCTGAAGTTGAGTGTTGGACTAGAGACTTCCAGAGGTTCCCCTCTTCCTAAATGATTCTGTAATGTCAGTAAATCTGCATCAAATAAATGCATTTTTGTAACTAATTACCAAAAGAGACATTCTGTTACTAAAAGGGAAAAAAAAAGTTAATGGAACAAGTTGATCTCCTTTAAAGAGTGCAGAAAAGGCCGTACAATTAGAGTGAACACCATTTTTAATGAGGAGGCGGAACCATATTAACGCACAGCTGCAATTACAAAGCATAATAGTGTTCTTCTGAGAGCCCAGGGTAAGGCTATGCTTCTGGTTATTTAGCCATGGAGGTATAATATGGTTGCATGGAAACTGCACTATACATGCAGCAAGGGTTTTGGTTACTTTTGTGAAAGTAGGTATTCTTTTGCATGTGTTCCCACTCCCAATCTAATATCCATGTGCTGCAGACTGTAGCCTTATGCTTTTCATCACTGAATTAGCCAAAAGTATGGCCATTACGTAGAGAAAGCACTTTATACACAGTCTGTCCAGATTATTCATACTTGAAGAATGTAAAACCAGATAAAATAGTAAAACACCAGACTGTAAGTTCAGGTGTAACTTTCCTTCACCGTTATGTTTCAGATAGAGCTTGGTCACTGACTCCATATCCATTGTGTCTGGTTTAGATAACCTCAAGAAACTACAGTGACTAACTTCCCTCTCATGGTCCTGCAGTGCTGCTACAGTTTTTACCTTTCATCCCTCCTTTCCTACCAGACACATCATCTCTAAGTTTTATCTAAAAGGTTTCAGAGCAGAGTAACAAGCGCTGGTTCAAACCATTCCAGCCCAGGAAAGGAGCAGGGAAGGTTGCAACCCCTGTGCACAGTATCTGCTCCCCATAGCAAAATCAATAATGTGGAGGGGAATAAAGAAGAGATTTCCCATTACTTAAAGAGGAATTTCTAGTTTGCTAGGATCAGTACCCGTTGATTATATATAAAATGTAGGTACTGAAAGACACTACTTCCTAGTTCCAAAAACTCTGGGAGCTCTCAAGATATAGAGAGAGTGCCACAAAAAACAAGAACAAAAATCAAGGGTTTGTGCACAACTTACTTGCTAAATCTACAGCAACTGGGAACACTGCCAGACCAAACTGCTCCAATGAAGAGAGGCATTTGCCACAACAAACATTCCACTCCACATCCTGGATCACACAGTTTTAAAAAGACATATTTGAGCAGCAAATAAAATGCAATGACGATATCAAATTTAACATCAGAGAGGAATCTTTTAGTATCTGCCAGTCCTTTGAGTGTCAAATTGAGGGGGAAAAAAGTCAGAGAAACTAAGACTCTGCTTTTTGCTTTCCACTGTTTATGATGAAATGACTTATTCAGAGGACAGATACTGTGAATATGTGAGCTGTGCTATGACCAGCTGGCCTATTTTGGATTTCAGCCGCTATACACAGATGGAAAGTATGTTTCTAGATTGCATGATTTCTTTCTAAAATCTGCTTTTTTTTTTTTTTTTAATCAGCAATTACTGAGGTTAAGGAGAAAGTGTGGCAGTTCCTTTAAACCTTATAAAGAGTTCAAAGAACATTCAAACACCATTTTCTGAATGGTTTTCTGGAGACCTGCATATCTTTTGTGAGCCCACTGCTGAAATTTCAAACAGGTGACAGATATTATATGTTGTTTCACAGCTTGCCCTATGGAAAAGGCATGAAAAAAGTCAAACGATTTGACAGAGAAATAGGAAAGCTACCATGTGTATTTTCTGTCTCTGTCAACATGAGCTGCATTCAGTTTGGGCAGAAGTCTTTCATTATCAACACCTCAAGGAATATAAGGAACTGGAGAAAATAGAAAGTAGGACCGTTGTAGGTGCCTTGCAGCACTGCTAGAGTCAAGTTGTCAAAAACAATCTCTGTTCCTTTGCAGGATCAATTTGCATACAAACTGCAGAGACTGAATCAGTCCTCTCCTTGCTTGGAATGCTGCAAGGCAACATTTCTGGATTAACTTCCATTAATCATTCCTGGATCTCAGTTTTTTTCTTTCTTTTAAATCCATACGCAAAACCTCACAAACTCACTCAGACTGATGTCTTATTTCAGATTACAATTGCTATATCTGTGCCCTATTTAGAACCAGTATATTTTACTTTGGTGTTTATAGGGACATATTATCAAGTAGGTCTAGTCCTTCCAAAATGTAGTGCCCACACACAACTAAACCAGGATCCCATATGTGATGGGAAAAGGAATTTTTCAAGGCATACCCATACAGCCAGCTGACTTCTACTGTCCTTCCATCAACAGATGAAAACTGTGAACCTTCTTAAAACCAGGAAGCACAGCTTCCTATAACCAAAGCACTACCTTTCCTAGGAGCACTCTGCAAATCCCAAAGGTGACGATTGTCCCATAATGTGCATGTGAAGGAATCTGAAGCTCAAGATTTTATGTTTTTCCTGCTTAGGGAAGTCAAATAGCCAGCTCAGACCTCAGCAAATGAAGACTATATCTGCTTCTGGAACTGGCCTCCACTTAGATTCAATACAGGCTTTGTTACAGAGGTCAGGTAACAGTTGTTAAAGCAGGATTTTATTCCAAAACCTGAAGGTATACTAAGGGCAGTCACTTGCTGGTGGAACAAGCACATAAATAACATGATTTTATTTTAGAGGGAGGAAAAACCCCCAGCAACTCCTGGCCTTCCCCTGTTCTCCCCCTCCCCACATGCAAAGCACTTTACAGCCATAGTATTTTTATTCACCCATTAAAAAATCAGTGGTTTAGCTCTCTTCTTGTACTGACAGGAAATGGTCTTCTGTGACCTGGAAAACTCAGCAAGTTTCTGAGCAGAAATATCCGTATTTCTGGGTTGATTTCTTTACTTATTCTTTAAGAGAATCTTACAAATGTATTTTTGCCAAAGACCTTGGCACTCTCTTCAAGAAAAGAAACCCACATTGAAAAAATCTTATTTTTGGGAACCACAAAATCATCTCTATTTACCTTCATAAGCCATTTTCTCTTTCTTTACAGACTGTCTGTAAGACCACAAAAAAACCTTGTGTAAGTAAACCTGTGCTGGAATGTTTTGCCATGCACCATGTTCATGTATTTTCACCGATCTATTACTGAGCAAGGGTAGCAAGTGACCTAGAGCAAGCAACAAAAAAACCCCGCAGTGCCATATGATAGAAAATATCTTCTTTATGTGCTCCACAATAATGTGTTGTAATATTCCCAAAATGGCAGCTGCCCCTTTGGACAGCTCTCTAAAGAGGGGAAGACAGTATAGCCATAGACACAAGAAACAAATATATTTGATTAAATCATATACCAAAGAGTACCTTTCCTGTTCAATCAGATTCAACTCTGTTGAAATAATATGACAGAATTTTTGCCTCATGTAGATGCAAATAGGCAGTGTTCCAGATATCTCCACTGAGAATATCATTTTAAAACTAGGCAAACGAACAAAAAGAAAAGCCTCTTGAATAGTTTTAATTTTCTAGAATTTGCCAAGGCTGCTTACTGCTAGGCTACTCTCCCTGCAGCACTATTTTGTTGGACAGAGAGCCCAAGCCCCCTGGTTTCTTCAAGCCTTCTGCCTTGTAAGCACTACACCCTTAGAATGGGCAACAATACACAATTACTTGAAACGTCAGAACAAACAAAACAATTGACATCTGGAGTATCAGGTATCAGCTTCTCATAGCAAGCCATTTGTAACTAACCCTTACAAGAGAAAGGTCAGAGGAAAATTATCTTTCAAAGCATACAATGTCAGGAATTTTTCTTTAATTCATTCAGCTTTGTAATTCAGATTTTCTTTAATTCATTTCAGAAGAGTTAAGAGAGCCCTACTATGAAGAACAGTTTCTCAAAAGAGTGACTTCTGTCAGATTCTTTCCTCCCCATTATCTTATAGGTATACCTGTTCATTTTTATACTTAAAATTATTTCTAAGCTTCTCAGGAAAACATTCAGAAATGTCAGAGGTATAATACCCTAATGCTTTTTCCTAAAGTTACTCCAGTAACTCTAATATTTTGAGGAGTATTAGAAGTCAAGAAAGACTGAGATGGGTTATATTTTCCTTATGTATCTTCAGCATATTTGGCTTTAAGTTTTGAGTCAACAATGAGCAAGAGAGCTCATTAATGGGCAGGGCACTATTTCTGAGTCCCCTTTGGTTGGGTACATAAAGGAGCATGTAAGAAAAATTAATAGATTCTCCTAGTTTCCAATACTTGTATCAGTGGGTATTTGTGGTATTTCCCTTCATAGGACTCAAGCACCAAGGAAGGATTTGAGTCAGTGTGTAATATTCATCCCAGGTCTACAATCTCCCGTGGACTTATAAGTAAGGTTAAATAGATGGAAATAAAAAGATAAAAGGGACAAAGGAATTAAGTCAAGAGTGCAAGACATAAGTTTCATGCTGATGAAAGGGTGACGTGTGTTTGCTCTCATCTCTGTATAAGGTGCTCCGGAGCTGTGATAAGTCACAAGAAAAGTCTTCAATATCAACTCCACCATTTCTCCATTCATGGAAAATATGACTATTAGTAGTATTTTAGTCTATAAGTCCCGTTGTCACCATATTGTAAATTAACCTGGAACTGACATGAACAGAGGTTTTTTTTTTTCCTGTGAAATAAATTTTAAAGTATTTTAAAATATTCACTTCCCAGGTAGTTCTTTCATTTATAGTAATTCAAACACAACACAAACCTGACAACCAACACCTGCACAGTGCTTGAGTCTTAGAGCCCAGTAGGCTGGAAGGCCCCCCAGGTTGCTCTGCGTGCAGCACAGAACACAGGAGACACGCCAGATCGTGCTCCTAAGGGCTCCCTTTTTGACCCTTACACCCACATCTCTCCCGTCTCAGGCAGCTGTGCTCTCACGGGGCCGGATCCCCTTTCCTTGCAGGGATATTCCAGCCCTGGAGCCGGCTCTCCCGCGTGCCAGTCAGAAGGTGGCACCATGGAGATACGGATGTCCCCGGGCGGCTGGGCTCCTCCCGCTCCTGTCTGGTGCCAAAGCAAAACATCAGTTTCACGTTAATTTTTCAGTAGGATCATAAAACACTAATCCTGGTCGCTGGTTGGATGCATTACCAGCATGACGGCGTCTCTCATCACGAAACAAAAGGAAGAAAACATGCTGTCTCTGCCATTCAGTACTGGGTCGCCAAGCCGAGTGACTTTATACTCCATCATGTTGAGAACAAAAGTTGAAGAGATTCATATTCCGTGCAGCCAGAAAAAATTTAAAAAATAAAATGAAAAAAAAGAGCATACAGAAGGTAGAAACCAGGTCAGGTTAGTAAGAACAACCATAAAAAATAGTTTAAGTACATACAGCTAAAATTAGAAATGCCTACGTGAGATATGAGTAATGTCTTCTTATATTTTCTGTAACTATATCAGTGCAAAGCAGATGATCAGGAAAGTTTCAGTCTGGTTGCTGGAGAATAATTAATGAAATGGGTAAATGAGACTGAGAACAGCAGCATGTTTAATTTCTTGTCTTTTCTTTTTCTTTTCACAGCTGCGAGCCAATGGCTAACAGATCAGAGACAAAGACTAAAACAGTTTACTAGAGCAGGTTTGACAGAATATATTTGGTATTTTCCAGATCAGCTATGCCAAAAAACATCCGCTGTGGACTACTCTGGGTCAGATATCCATTACAAAAAGATTTGCTATTATTTTTGAGAACCCACAGAAGAAAAGGAAATGCCAGAAACCGACAAATACAAATTCTTCATTTAATTTCTGAAGGGAGAAGGTGGTGGTGGCATGGTAGAAATCACGTACTTACCTTTGCTTCTGTTTTCAGAATAAAAATCTCAGTCAAGAGAAAAGGAAGGAAATGTGGTATCTTAGTGGTCAAGTAATTAATATTAATTTAGTAGGTAGAATGATGAGTTGTGCTAAGAACAGATCTGTAGTAAATATCTCTTGGACCACTTAGTATTCAATATTTTTATTAGAGATATGGAAGATGAACTGGAGAGCCTGCAAACTTTAAAAACACACAACACAAAGCTGGGAATGACTGCAAAAAATGGAGAAATGCAGGCTTGGAATACAAACAATCTTGACAAAATGGAGGAATGCCTAGAAAAAATGATTGGCTGCAGTTCACTTAGAACAACCACAAATATTTATATCGATTAGAAAGACAAAGTGCGTAAAAATGGAGGGAGAATAGCTGGCTAAGCCATGGTTTTGCAGAAATGGTCTAGGTATTATAGGAAATCACAAGTTGAATTATGTGTCAAAAATGCAATGCTGTTCTGAAAAAGGCAACTCATAAAAAGATAACTATGAAGAAAAATGAAAATAATTGAACCTTTTGAGAGATGGGGCATATTTGACAATGGTAGAAAATGGATAGCAGTGGGGGGTCTTCCAATTGAGAATGTGTGAACTTATTTTATTTTTAAAAGAAAAGTAAAATAACAAGGGAAATATGAAACAAATCAGACCAAAACTGGATAAATGCATGATAGCAATGGTTTTCCTAAGGGAATTTTACCAATGGCAATTTCATTCTTATGCTGTATATCAGAGGTTAATATCTGAGTAAAGATAGTTAAATTGGCTTTTTATTATTGAATTATAATCACTTGAGCAATTATAAAAACAGGTGTTGCTGATTGAAATAAATTATTCCTTCACCTGATCACTATACAGCTGATAAGAACCCAAGATTGCTGCACAAGTACTCTTTTACTTGTGCTGAAGCCTTCTTCAAAAGCATTTATTAAGCCAAGATGCTCTGGAAAGAAACTCCACTGAAGGACAAGGACAAAGATTAAAATCTTCTAAGAAAGAGTGTGCAGGCTGTGGTGTCTGCAGATCTTGATTTGATCATTAAGTAGCCTGATACTTAGTTGACTGTTGAAAAGAAGTGTTTTCAATGTGTCTACAAGAATTTTCTCAGGCTTCTAGACCCATCATTTAATCTTAAATCCTTCAGTCTATGAAGTTTGCAAGAGTACAGTATAATAGTATGTTTAATGGCTCAGCTAAACACAAATTAAAGCAGTAGATAGTATGTATTTGCTTTAGCCTTAGCAATAAGATGCCTGGAAAAACACCAGGGGGTTCAGCAGAAATATTTTCCACAAGCAGCTGGAAAATAAGCTTGCCTGCAAACCTAGTGGATATAGCTGCTGCCCTAAATTGAAATACCAGTACATTGTATGAAGCAGCAGGCATTATGTGTAAGAGTTTAATGGGATCAATGTAATTCTATATGGGTTATAATAAGTAAAATGCCTACTCTGAGATGGTTTATCTGCCATATAATGTGTGCTCATTCTGATTTTCACTTTGACAGAACATTCCCTGAACTTTTTTCTAAACCGGGGTAATTTAACATTTTAATGTGGATTCTCAATCATTCTTTCTCATTGATCATGCATCCATCCAACACAAAGTTTCACATATTTGTTTCAGTATTGTAAGCAATATTATACCTCAAGTTAGGCATCACTGACTCAGCAAGCTGTGTACTCTGTGTAAACTAGTTTTTACGTACTTCTGTGAATGTCCAGTTTCCTCATTAATGTGGAAATTCTGTGCCTTTGATGGCATAAGCATGCGTGGAAGTCAGCAGCTTGATAAATTGTGTTGTGAAGCTGAGATAAATACAGTATTTTGAGGTACTTAGATTTTTCAGGTTCTAAAATGTAAGTCTAGTTTTCACTCTGGCAAAATCTCCTTCCTCCTATTCGATCCAATCAGTTTGCAGATGGAGCAGCTGTCCCAGCTTTATCGAGTACAGAATTCACAATAGGGTTTGTACAAGTTTTTACAGGAAGTCAAATGCAGAGTTATAGTTTTGGTGCTTTTATTGTGTTGCTACATTCTGCTTTTGCTCGCTGTTGAGTTGTATGACCTGAACATTTGCTCCAGCTAAGGCTGTCATGGAGACAGTGCTAAGTTAGAATTCAGCAAACAGTCTTAACACAGTCTGTCTGTCCAGCTGCTTTGCCTTTTGTCACTGACAGAAAACTTTCTCCAGAGGCTACCGTAAATTCCTTTCTCAGTTGACGATCCGTATTGCGCAAAGAAGATTAATGCTTTTGGTACAAGCCAAAATATTCACTGCCAGATGTAAAAGAATAAGACAGCCTTTAGAGCAAAGTCTTTCCTCTGTTGAGAAGAATTGCTTTTGGGCCTGTGTTTCATGAGGAGACCCTCCTGGTGGGTTTCTGAACTTCCTCTAACCCCACCTATGCAAAGAGGCTCCCAGGAAGATGTAGGCAGCTGGACACAGGTCTCCTGGAGAATCTTTTTCAAGTCCTCAAACAGCAATGGAATCATTAATGATAAGTATTACTAGAATTAGAAAGAATAAACCTCCTAAAAGCAAAGTTGGCTGATGTTGTGATGAGAAACACAAAATATGCATGGAATAGAAATGTAGAAATAATTGACTGATATCAACAAAAGAATTGGTGCTGTTTCTTGACAGCTTCATCAAAACCTGCAACTGGAGCACTGCCATTCAGAATAAAAACTCTTTCTGAAAATCCAAGAAAATACATTTAAGGGTTTTGAGTTCAACCAGCAAACACTGTGCTTTAGGTAAATCTTCTTTAAAGCATCAGTAACTTCCACAAGAATATAAAAAAATCATTAATAGCAGGTACAATTTAGAACAGTTTCCAAAAGTGGTGAAATAATGTAACTTGTAAGTAAAGTCAGTGCCTTAGGTACTCCAGAAGGGTTAAGGTTTTATCAAAGGCACTGATTTCTACAGATAATTTCTGGAAATATATTTAGCGTGTATACTGTGTGTACATTTTTTTTGATAGTAAAAATTTTAGCTGCTCTGGATGCATGGATGAAATTGTATGTTTCTCTGTGATACCTGATTTAACATACATCATCAAGTAAAGTTTTTGAGTAAAATTACTTTATTGAATTCCTATGATGCATTTCTGTTTAATCCAGTGAACTGGCTACTAAAATAAAACAACTGAACACCAGTCTGAATCACATATTCATTGAAATATTTCAATTATCCAAAAATTTCAGTCATATATCTCAAGGCTGAAAAAACACAACTGCATTATTTGTGTGGAATTAGGGAAACCTGTCTCGGCTTTTCAGAAAAGAAGAATATGGCATTTCTAATACTAATCTGGTTAAAAATGAGAGAAGCTGAGTAACAAAAGATGTCTTGAGCCTTCAGAGAAATGCAGTGGTTTCCAGGCCTCAATCTTTGAACCACAAGTTGTCTGTGAGGACAAAGGACTTGCTCAGACTTTTTTCTGGTTGACATTTACTGCTACAATTTGCTAAAAATTATCTTTGATTTAATAAGGTGCAGTTTCAGGCAGATTCTATGACCACGAAGCTTTACCTGAGAACGTTCTAGCAGTGGGGTCCCAGCAGATGGAATATATCACCATCTTTCCACAGAGCCCATTCCATCTGGCCCCTTCCAGTGAATGATTGGCTCTTTTTCAGGTTCTGCTTCTTTATGCTAGTTCACAACAAGAATTGCCTGAGCATTACTGGCTAGAAAAGTCAATAAGAGTTTTCCAGCTTAAGTTGGTATTTTATTTTTTGATGGTTATTTTTATATCTTTATATGCAAAAATAGTCAGTGGTGAAGTATTAAACTAACAAAAAATTGAAAAGCCAGTGTACACTCTTTGGTTAAAGAAAATTTTGATGGTTCAGGCTGTGTAAGAAACTACAGGTGAGTTCTAAATTCTCTATTTTGTAAATAGTATCACATGTGGAAAAAAGAGCAAACTTTCACCATATCAGAGACTTAGATGTCCAATTCCAAAGTGTGAAAGAACAGCAAGAACACTAAATCAGACAACTGTTGAAAACGGATATTAACGTTTCACCAGGGGCTTCTCTTCGAAGAAGTTTTGTTCTTCCCAATTCGTAGTTCTGAAGAAATTAAAGATGCCTCCTTTATGTTTGGGCCTTCTAACTGTAGCTGAATCTTTGTCCTATCTAAAGTATTATTGCAAGACAGACATCTGTGTTTTTAAGAGCTTGTTAATGGGAGAAAAGGCAAC
This sequence comes from Picathartes gymnocephalus, assembly GCA_013390045.1. Classification (NCBI taxonomy): domain Eukaryota; kingdom Metazoa; phylum Chordata; class Aves; order Passeriformes; family Picathartidae; genus Picathartes; species Picathartes gymnocephalus. The sequence continues at coordinate 140,556 of WEKY01029608.1, read as the reverse complement.
TACTTTATACCCCCTTAATGCTACAACACAACATCCAGAATTCTCATTTGCTATTATGTTTATAAAGGGTGACTCTCATCCCACAAAATATGTGCATGCCATGTTTGGTCAGGAATAGTCTGAAGTCCCTTTTGTGGCCATTTTCTTCAGGGCCAGCTGTCCAAAGCTACAGCCTGAGTGAGGGCAATCTGCATGGGTAAAATGCAAAAAGCCCAGCAGAAGCATATTTGAATTCCAAGGCTGGCCTGTGATCACTGAGCTATCAAGCTTTTCTCCAACACTGTATCAATTTCTGTGAAATTCTACAAGAACTCCTAGTTTTAAATTCCCTGTACAGTGCTCCTACTCATTGCATCCTATTCATCCTATTTGGGGCAGTCCCTACATGTCTCAAAGTGTCTCAAACAATATTTGGCTGATTATTCTTTCTAGGTACAGGGAAAGTTTACCTTGCTATGAAAATGAAAGAGATTGTCAAATTATTCTTATAAATGTGAAGGCTTTCTATTAAACTGTTTTGTATCTTCTATTATTTCCATCAGTGACCTGAAATGATAGCCCAACTCTATCAATTTCCTTATTTTTCTTCAGTGGAGAAGCACAAGGAAGAGAAAGAATAAAGAAGGGAAAGAATTATTCTGGGACCAGATCAAATCCCTAGTTGCCATTTCCACAAGACCATCAGTTTGTTGTGGCCTTTGCTGTTAATTGTCAAAAAATGCCTTTGCTCAGAAAGAACTGCCGTGGTCTTGTATGAATTTCCAACACAAATTTCATCCCTCTTGCTTGAAACACAAGAAGCTTGAACCTTTCTTGCTTTGCATATATGCTTTCTACCTTGAATATATAATTTTAGAAAAAATCCCATCATACTAAAATTCACATTTTGTTTGGTGTCCACTTAGGGAAGTTATTCCACTTTATAAGCACCATTTAAAACAATCTAGGGAAAAAAAACCCTCAAAACAGCTGGATTTGTAACTTCTTGATATTTCAGTATTTCAATTTATTAAAGAGAAGATATGTTATATGCTTATATGTCAGTGATGCCTTTCCTGGTGTTAAAATTAAAAGCCAGACATGGTTAAGGGGAAAAAGGGTTTCTACCTCAGTATTTAATAAGGATCCTTATTGGTGTACCACTTTGCCAAGGTGGAATGCACCGAAATGCACACACATGATAGATCGCGTATACAATTTTATAGACTTTGCAAATTAGCATATCTAACAAAGATTCCCCAATGAGAAGCTTGAATGAATAGCATGATATTCCCCGATCCGGAGGAATTCTCCCCTGGATGGGCCTGATCTTAATTTACAGGGTGTGCTCTAGAGAGGACCTCCACCTATGAGGCCGTAGAATGTTTGGTCTGTTGGCTTAACAGAATATTAGGACTATGCTAATTTATCAGGCTTAAGGAATTAAAAGTATGCATGCTAAAAGCACTAAGGGTACATAGAAGCTATATAAAGGGTATATAAAAGAAAAGGCACAAAATCATCATGGCATCATCAGAACTCTGAGCGTACCAATAAGCCTCAATGGCACTGGCCAGCCTGGCTTGAAACCTTCACCCACATCCCCAGCCCATGGGCTAAAGAGCTCCATCTAAACCCAGGCCCTGTTCTTCATTCCTTCCACAGGCACAGCTGACTCCTGGGCAGACCCTGTGCCATGCTGCAACTTAGTCTCTAGTTGTGTCTCCTGAGTGAACCTGGTTCAGGTTTTGCCATAACTGTGCTTGTCCAGGTGCTGTGGGACTGCACTGTGCTTACTAAGGGTGACCGCCATCACCCTTGGATTTTGCCTTCTCCTCCCTTGTGACGCCGCCTTGCTCTGGTTGCCTTTTGTGTTTCTTTTTGAAGAAAGAAGGGCCTTCCGTGCCTGACCAGACCCTGGTGTGCTGCTCTGAGTATGTCCTTTGCCTTCAGGGTTCCCAAGTAACCTGGGTGCCAGCAGCAGCCCCAGACCAGCCCTGCTCACCCCATGCCCTGGTTCTGGCCAGGACAGAGTTCATTTTTGCAGTAGCCAGGAAGGGGCATGGCTGGGGCCTGGAGGTTGTTCTGTGCCACCTCATTACCAGAGGTGCGGAGCAGGGAGTCTCTCATGGTCCAGTAAGTGTGGCAGTCGGAGTACTGGGGTGCTGCCGCTTCCAAGCTGAGGGCAGCAGCTGGGTAGTGCTGGTTCTGACCCAGACGGAGCGTATGGGAAGCACTGGTTCCAGGCCTGGGTGGCATGGCTGTGCCAGGTTGGGCTCTGCAGTGAGCATTTGGCATGTGAATCACTCTCTCTCTTCTGTACACTTTTGTTACTAATACTGCTACCGTTCCTTTTCTTATCTCATTGCTGTTTCCAATAATCTGTTCTTACCTCAGCTAGTCTGTATCCATCTGATCTTCAGCTTTGGTGCCTCTAATTTCCCTCTCCAGCCCAACACAAAGGGGAGAGGGAGGGGGAGCAGAAAAGCAACACATGGTTGGGTTGCTCAGTGGAAGCACTAAACTGGAGAGTGCCATTCCTAAACCAGGACAGCCAGCCTGGGCACTGTGGGATGGGAGCTCAGGCAGGGGCTGAAGGCCCCAGGCAGGTTCTGGGGTGCCAGGGCCTGGGGCAGGGGTGTGCTGGGACTCTCAAGAGGCACCAATGGCCCTGCCAACATGTATCTCCACGACAACTGTTTTGGTGCCTATGCAGGACAACTTCGGCTGTCTGAAGTCTGCTGCCAATGGAAATGTGAGACAATAGGACTTTTTTTCTCATCCATGGGAACCAGCAACAGCTCTTAATGGCCATACCTGTGTCCTGCCTTGTAGGTTTCTACAACCATTTTCCCGTATTAGCCTAAAATGTTTTCACTTAGCAGATAACAGCAGGATGAAGACCAAGAGAGTTCAGGGGAAAAGTAACCAAACTGTTTACTTTTGATACCATCCTCTGCAGCTCCTGTTAATCAGACAGTGGAAAAAGAGCAGAGTAATTGGGGCTGACAGACTGTAGATACAGGAAAAAGACATATTCAGGATACATACATTGTTTTTCATTATGTTTTATCACCCAACCACTTCATTAGAAAGCCAAACTTAGTTGTCACTATCAGAATTAATGATGGTGATGTAATTTGGGACATAAAAATATCTTAAATTTGGTTGGTCAATAGTAGAATTGTCTGGTTAAGAGTCATATTGTAAAGTAAATGCCACATGGAGCTTTTGTTTCCCAAAACAATTTTAAATTCTTTTAGTAGCTCTATATGCTATAAATAGAAAGTTTTCAGCTCTTTTTCTTAAGGAAAATATTTGAATTACTAATATTTTTATTTTAGATTTTATAATATATAATGTGTACATTTACAAAAAATCCTATTACAAATATCACAAAATTACAAATGCAAAGTTTAAGTCCTTTGCCATGATCCAGTTACACATAATCTCACCTTTTTCTCTGCCAGGGGATCCACATCTCCATCACTCTTGGAAAGTGTCAAGATCCAGAAGCTTCACGGAACATGCAACAATTCTGAACTCAGAGCTAGTTATTAGCTGCAGTCTTTTCCCCTCACAGCTTTATCAACACAGTGCAATACACACCATGATAACTTACGACTGCTGAGGGCTAATTAAAAGGCACTGATATTTCTAGTGACAGACAAGATTATGTTCTCTTTTTCCTATCAATAGATTATTTTTGCAACAGGCAGGAATATGGCCATGATAGGTAGATATCATACCCCCACCTGTTAGAAAATTGTTTACATCTTACCTATTTCTCAGCAAAGGATTTCTCAGTAAAAAGCCCCTCATTTGCGAAATAGTAAGCAATGCATTACATTTGCCTCACAGGGAGAAAAGGTGCAGAGCTATTTATTCTGCTGACTTGAGTCATATTATAACTGAGTATGATAGGGCTGGGCTCTAATTTTTTTTTTTTTTTTAACAATCAGCAATGGATTAGAGGCTTGCTTAGCTATTCTTCATTCATTAACACTGTAACTGTTGAATACTCTGTGCTTAACAAAATCCGATAATTGCAGATAGCATTAGTTCTGCATCTTTGGAGAACAGCCAGCATGGATTCTAACGAAATAAGCCGACCATGCATCTAGGGATTTAGGAACTACTGCTCTGCTGCCTACAAAGACATTTTATTTCTGATTAAATAATCTCTGAATCTGACTGTTCTGCAGTATTCTGCAACCTTACAGTAGCTAGATTCAAATACTTTATGAAAAAAGAATAATGTGATTCTCAGTGGGTCTAATCTTTCAAAAATAGAGTCAAGTTGCTCAAAACCAGAAGCTCATTAGCTAGCTCAGTGCAAATTGTATTAAGGCTGGAATCAAGCTCTATATGCAGAGAGTTTTTTAAAGCTTATAAATACATTCAGGCATATGCATTTTGGAAATTAGTATATTCATTCAGTAATATGAACAACGTTTCATGTTCATGCTTCATAGTCTGCTGATTTTTTTGAAGGTTTCTGATTGGAATTTTAGGCTGGAATTTTGGATGTATGAAAGATTAGTCCTCCCTGGAACCCTCGCTTCCATTATATATTTGAAGCACTACAGCAACCACAGTGTTTCTGCTCTTTGTCCAAAATTTTACACTGTCTGTATGTTCAAATCAGGCAGCTCAATCCTTACAAGAGAGGATGCCACAGTCAGAGACTTTTCCGTAAAACAACACAGATTGTAGCACTGTTCTGAAGAGCCTATAGCAGGCCAACATCCATCCAGCTGCTGCGGATGCCTCCATTCAAGAAATGCCGTTCTATAAATCAATAGGAAGAAAAGAACTGCAGGAAAATGCAAGATCTCAGCATCACTAAATAAATTAATCATTCAAATACAATTCATTCATTCAGTTTAAAAATCAGTCTTGCTATCATACGGACTCATGCACTACTGTGCTAAAGAAGTGTCAGATATTTTCAACAGCATAGATCTCAAGAACAACACTATATATTTTACTCTAGGGGAAATACAGTCCATGGTATTAGTGTTACATTTCAATTCACTAGTTCCTTTGGCTTCCATGAGATCTGTCATTTCTGAAGTGTCTCTGTAAGACCAGGAACTGTGTTGAAAGGCCTGATGTGCACACTGGGTAAAATGTTCAGAGGTTCTTGCAAATAAACTGGCACAGGACTTGGTGAGACATATTTTTTGACTTTTTAAATAATTTTTTTAATACATTTGAATATTACATTTCTTTGGGGATGAAGTGAAAAAATTTTAGTTTTGCTGACCCTGCGTGATTTGTAAATCTTGATGCTGATGAAATGCAATCTATCATCAGGAAAGACAGCATTATTTAGAACATTTGGGAGGAATTTTACTGTATTCACTGCAGACTCCTCCTTAACCATAACTACAACTTTCTGGGATCTCTTGTCATATTTATGGTTCATACCAGGAATGAATATGGTTTGTATTTAACAGTTATGATGAATTGTTTTTATGCATCAGAGCAAAACTTGATATTTTATAGTTGCTTTGAATTTGAACCATGAAATATTCATTACATTTTCACAACAAAAACTTCTTCCAACAAATCACTCAGTTCATTTTGTATATTAATTTCATGTAGGTCTAGAATACAAATTCTGTGCAGAAGAAGGAGCACTACCACAACAAGCAGCTGGTTACCAAACATTTGGAATCTTGAGTATTTGATGAAATAATGTGACTTCAATTATTTTTCCTTTGTAGGCTGAGGTGGAGTCAATTCTTTGTTTGAGAAATGCTACTCAGATTCCACAAGTTAGGGGTATTTTTGTAAGCAGAAAATCAGCACTCCTTCCTCTGATGTGCGTCACTCTCTGTATCTATGAAAAGCTGATATAATTCCCATAACAAGTTTTAATTGACAATATTTAGCCAGCACATAGAGGCAGGTGATCCTGACCCTCTACTCTGCCCTTGTGAGACCACACCTGGAGTCCTGCATCCACCTCTGGGGTCCTCAGCCCAGTAAAGATGTGGGCCTGTTGGAGCAGGTCCAGAGGAGAGGGACAAAGACGATCACAGGCCTGGATCACCTGCTCTGTGGAGACAGGCTGAGAGCTTGTGTTGTTCAGCCTGTAGAAGAGAAGGCTCCATGGAGACCTCACTGGGGCCTAACTTACAGGGCACACAGAAAAGGAAGGAGAATGACTTTTTATGTAAGCAGACAGTAACAGGACAAGAGGAACAATTTTTAAACTAAAAGATGAGATATTTCAGTTAGGTGTTAGGAAGAAGTTCTTTGCTCATAGAGTGGTGAGGCACTGCAACACCTTGTACAAACAAATTGTGGATGCCTCAACCCTGGAACTGTTCAAGGCTAGGCTGAGTAGAGCCCTAAGCATGCCTGCCCAGGGATTCTCATTTGGAACTACATAAACTTTAAGGTCCCTTCCAACCCAAGCCATTCTATGATTCTATGAATCTGTGATATCAGCTTTAGATCTATTTAAAATACATATATGTTTTATCATACCTGAACATCTCTGGTTTAACTTTTATACATTTATTTTTCATAGCAAGATGAATCATCATAGAACATAGTCTTATATTAAAATATGAATAAATGGTTTACGTGGTCTTATACCAACCTCTGAAAATCCAGAATTGAACACTTTAAAGCTTGACTTAGTCCTCAACAATTCATGGGAACCTGCTGACTTCTACCATATCCATCCAGCCCAGGTTAGCAATGCTGGAGTGAGAGGGAATATTATACCTCCCTGCTTCAGATTTTGACCACTGGTGATGGCCAGTCTAGACAGAGAATCAAGGGAGTCATTCGCAACATCTGACCATCACTTTAGCTTAATCACTGGCTTCAGTGTCTGGAGAGGAAACACAGAAAGCCTATGCTAAATTTGTCTCAATTCAATAACCAGACTTTTCTTTTGATTGAGCATGATGGTAGTTGAGGTCATAGTGACTGGCTGTGTATATTTTTATAGGTACCAGTGATTTAGGAATTTTGAAACTATGGTCTAGGTTCCTCCCCAGAAACTTGCACGGATCAGTGACTGATACACTAAAATTGCTGCCATTCTGGAAGCTGGTTCAATGAGAAAATTTGAGATACCTATAAGACAACAGTCATAGCTCCTAGATACCATTCTGTAAGAGGACAAACATTTCATATAAATTAATTTTCTAAATTTTATTAATAACAAATTTTCCATATTTTAAGTCAGATAGTGAAAGATTAAATTATCTGTTTAAATTCAAAATGAACCCAGTGTCTGTTTCCCTTCCAAAGCAAACAAAAAAAGAAAGACTTGACTTTTTGCAGTTTCATTTAAAATTTAAAGAATTTTCTAAATTAAATTTAGGCAAATACTGGGATGAAAGTAATTTTCATTAACAATCTGAACATTCTAGAAAATGATCAGAATCAAATAAATCTATTTCAGCACTTTCTTCAGACTTTTTCTTGGTGCGGTTTGGAAATTCTAAATGGGTAAGTTGTTCCAATCATCTTAAAATCTGTACAATTTTTTAAAATGCTATAATGACTTCTGGAAATATGTTTATGGATTTTTTTTGCCATGATGAATAAAATGTAGCTTGAAATACATTTTTCTTGATTTTTAATTATGTGATATCTCTTTCTAAAATCAATTCAAATGAAGAGTGAAAACTTTTAGCATAGGACTCCATCTTTTCTCCAAAGTCCTTATATTCAGACAATTCTGTGGGTATATAAAGAATGTACATAATGTAAAAATTAATTTTTAAAAAAAAATTAAATGTAAACCAGAACACATTTTTTTAATTTCTGTGATGCAAATATTAAATTTTCAAGACATTAAAATAACTGTGCAAAAATCAGGCTATGCGTTTGATAGATATGCTGAAGACAGACGTTGTCCAAAATGCCTGTAAGCAAATCCTTAAAAGATCAGCATTAGTATCAGATCCAGACAAATAAGTGATTTGAGCCACAAGATGCCAGAAGAAAAGAGAATGGAGAATTGCCACTGTGGACTGAAAAGGCAAAGGAAGTGCTAAGAAAAATAAATACAAATTTGTTAATTAAGCCAATAAAATAAGGCGAAGAGGTTACATAAAAAAATTAAACTAATTCTGAAGCATGAACACAGATAAAACTGGAAATTCCATCATTAGACAATAGAATATGCAAGAACACAAACCTTAATCTCTGCTGTTTCTTCAGTATAAACAAATCTGCTGGTTGCTAGCATTATTGCTGAAAACAGATCTCATCAAATTGTACACAGAGAATAATTTCATCTTTTGGAAATAAAGCTATTATTTCACTATACCTCTTTGTCCAGGAAACCTAAATTTAAATCTAGATTGAAAACAGTCAAAGACACAGTTTCCTATTAAGTAGTCAACAACCTGAAGGCACTGCTTTCTCTAAAGGCTTAAATAAAAAAAAAAAGTAAATAGGGAAAGGGGTCCAGAAGGCAGGATCTAATGTAATTTAAAACTGGAATTACATCAGCAGTTTCAAACAGATGGCAGAATGCAGAGATAAATGTGTTAGCTCTTTTAGCTTATTTGGTCTCTCCATTGTTTGCATCATTAAAACATGCAATAGTTTACAATTTAAAAATATACTGTGTATTAGACACTGGAAAAATGGACATGCACCTACTGAGTGGAAGGAGCTAGGATTGAATTAATTTGCCATACTTTAATGTACAGTATCTGGGATGCTTTAGGCAAGTCTGCAAATAGGTTTCCTAGGAAATGAGATGAACAAAAATATAATGACCTTGAAATTATAACCCCAAATGTCCCAAGTATTTAGCAACCTAGCTCAGAAGTGGTAATTACATAAAAAATACAAAAGATCCTTAATTGCATCAGTTATAGTGTATCTAGGCAGGTCAGTTACTGTACACAGCTGCAAAAAATGGTACGTGATTAATAGGGGGTTGCTTATGATAGCACTAACTAGCTAGCGTGTAGTGCAAAACACTCATTTCTTTTCCAATTAAAGAAAAAAATCTGGTTTTGATTAGGCTCTTCAGAAGGTCTAAGTCTATAGCAGCAAAATACTCCACTCTCACATTGTTAAATGTTTTAGTCAAGGACTAAGCAGCATATATTCATGAAAAACAGAAAGGTTTATATAAAATATTGGGGTGAAAATGCTGCAAATATCAAAATAAGACACTTCAGACCATTTTGGTTATTCTAGTTCATTGTCTGTAAAACTATAGAGTAAACCACTTCAAATAAATAAGACTGATACAGGTGCATCTCCAGAGTTGGAATCGGGCATCAACCTTTCCTGTGATTCATTTAACTGCAATTAATCATTCTTTCCACGTAGCTCTAAACTCATTCCATCAAAGTTTGAAGAAGGAAGCATTCAAAAAAATCACATGAAAGAACTTGCAATATTTCCACATAATATTGAGGTTCCAAGAGGTCCAGGAGAAATACTGAACTATATGGACAGAGCTTTCCAGATTTGTGAACGTCTTGTGGCTCACCCATCGACAGGCTGAGAAAAATGTGTGGTCCTGATATTTGGGGCATTGCCCCAAAAACCTGCCCTGCAGATGAGTTGCTATGATGGTCCCTGCTCAGATCAGAGTGTGCACATATTGGAAGTATGATTTGGTCCACTGGAATTCCAGAGCTTGACTGTGCTCTGGTCATGCTCTCGGTACGTCCATAGGCTCTGGTGTGCTCTAGGAATGGCTCCATCAACGTTTGGAGAGGGGAAGGAACCAGGAATCAGGGGAGGGGGTACAAACAGCAATCATCAGTGGGAATGAAATGTGTATAATTTGTGGGTTTCCTCTTGTCTCTAAGGAGTGGTATGAAACTTAGCATTGATAAGTCAGCATTCATTCCTGGGGGGTAGCAATCAACACTTCAAAGGGGTGGATAGAGAAGTTTGCTCAAGCATTTATTAGAGACTCACCTTGCAGATCTCTCCATATCTTGGCAAACTTGATTCATGTGTCAGAGGTCACCACTGCTGCCAGACAGTGATGATTTTTTTTAGGCAGCAAAAGCTGAAGGTCCAGGAAATGAAACAACACTATCAAATACATATTTCTGTGGGTAATAGGCTTTTAAAATTGTTCTCCAAATCTTGGTAACCCCCATAGCTTTGTCTTCACTTGAGAAAAAATGTTAACAGCTATTTTTCTGGTTTCTGCTGTGCATGCATGTGTGTATTCAGTCAGTGAATTTAAATCCTGCCTATAGTTTTCAGAGAAAGTAACAGACAGTTTTTAAAGCCCTTAAAACAACTGCATTATTCCGTGGTGGAGGGGTAGATTTAAAGACAAAACAGAATCCTTTTGTGCCATGATTTGACCATTAAATTATTCTGCATATTGAGCATGATCAGAAAATATAGTATTAGATCAAGCACTGTGAAAATAAATCTGTGAAGAAATTTTCAGAAATAAATACAGACCTGCATTCTGCTTTGCCTTTCACTGGGCTCATGGAAAGTAATAAAGGGAGACTTGGAATGCAGAGAAGTAAGGCAGCTTTGGGAACTCTCTCTCTGGAGAAATCCTGAATTATCTTACCAGGGAATACCTCTTGAAGTCTCACTGAAGCCTTCTGTGGCAAGCCCCTTCCACTGCCCTTAAAAGTCACAGCTTGCCAAACTCTATGGCCACTTGGCTCTGGTATAGGTTCACTTTTCACCCTCGTCTTTTCCCTGTGCAAGTCTTAGAGAAGAGAACAAGCTAAACTCTCCAGCAGATTTTGAATTTGGTACTCTATATTCTCATCTTTGGCATCTTGCAAACCAGACAAAAGAGGTCATTCAGAGAAAGCAGAATTTCCTACAATCAAGTCAAAGTCATACTGAATAGTCTAGTTTCTTTAAAGGGTCTGATTTCACAGGTTCAGATTGTGTGTGAATAATGATTTGCAAGTGATGTCTTTCCTATATTATTCCTACTATAGATTTTCACTCACCAGATCAAAAATAAAATTTTCAGTTTTTAGAACAGAAATGCAGGGCCAAGTGGGTATCCCCCCAAGAGAAATTTGCACAAAACCAATATTAACTGCAAGGCAGGTCAAATGTTCACTGACACATCTTGACAATGCCCCTTTTCTTTACATTGACTCTATTTGATTAAACTGATTGAAATGCATTTCATACTTGTGCTTTGTCAGTCTATATTTTGGGCTTCATGAACAAAATGATACTAGATTGACTTACCCAGATACTTCACAAAGCTTGTCATGTTGAATTAATTAATGTTGTTTGTATAGCGTGAGAATATGGAGATTCATCTTTTCAGTTCTGTATTTGCTTTACCACCAAATAAGAGGATGATAAAACATTACCTTGGTAGTTGATAGACATTTTAAACGTCTTCATTTCTTTAGAAACTTACAATGGAAATATTACAATAATTGTCACACACATTATGTAACATTAGTTACATAAACCCAGAAATAATAGAGTAGTAACCAAGAGTAGTAGTGAATAAAACTAACTATGCTTTCTCTTTTTTTCCTTTCTTTTGGGTAATGGATGGTGCAAAAACATACGTACAATTACTCTTTAGAAATCTGAACATAAAATTTTTGCTAAATCTCCAAAGTCTTGGGAGGATATTTTGTACTGCAGTCTTGCAACATTAATAGTGAACTAAGTAGAATGATATTAACTTCATTTACAATACAATAGGGTTTCCCCCATCTCACTTATAGTATCCATTTGGGATTTTGGAGGCTTTTTTAATGATATCTAGACCCCTCACTGTGAAACACCATGCCCTAATAATGCTGCAGTCAACTTTAGTGCATTTGTTTTTGTACTAAATAAAACAAGTAAGCAGTGTAAAACATGAAAGATGTCAATGAGTTTTACAAAATGCAATTAGAGCCAATGATGTGAATATATTGTAATTTTTAAGTGAGAAGACGAACAAAACATTTGAAAATGTGTTTGTCATTCAGATGTAAGATGGTTGAATATAATATTCTGTCCAGAAGCTGATATTGCTTGGTTTTGTCAAAAGCCCCTTATACCTTTTATTCCTTAGTCATGATAGTCCAGAGCTGGGAATTCAAGGCCTTGTAGCAAAAGTTGCTTCCAACTGACCTGATCATTTGAAGTGGAAGGAGTCAGCCTGGAGTGCCATCAGCTGCAGAAACAGCCCTACCATAATTACATTGGATGTCTGGGCCACATTTGTTTTAATTTAGCTGGAGACATCAGGGAAGTGGCATNAGGAAGAGTAGGGAGGGAAGTAAGGAAAAGAAAGAAAGGACAGAAATATCAAAGGAGATGGACATAGGTAACAGACTGCAGGAGTAATGAAGTTTACAACTTGGCAGCCAGAACTGACAAAATGAATTTTTTCAGGCAGCCCTATAGCATGAAAATTAGACTACAGGTTGGAGCCAATAAGTCTAAGGAAGAATATGACAAATAAAGTACAGCTGCACATCGTATTTGTAATAACACAGCTTAATTAGAAAGTGATTGGAAAGCATAATGGTTATCAAATGATGCTTATGCCGGAGGTGCATTGCAACTCAGCTGCAAGTGCTATGAGACCCTTGCTTCCGCACAAAAGCTTAGATGAGATTCCTCTGTTACAGGCAAGCTGCCAGTTATTATTTTTTACTGTGGTAAAATGCTCAAAATTTCAGCATTGATAACTTCGTTACTGTTCAGTGCATAAAATTATTCTGCTTTTATATATAGCATTGTATAAATATGTTTGCTCCAGTCCATGACTAATATTTCCACTTGAGTGCTTTCCAAGTAAGTTTTTTTAAAGACTTTCTTCTTTTTAACTGGGTCTTTGGGATTACTGATTGCTGACCTCTTTGGTCCAACACCTGAAAACAATTGCAAAGTCATAACTCCTGACTGAGATGGAATACAACTTTTGTAATATATCCAGTATTGGCTTACAGGTTTCAAGTGACAGGAGCAAGGTTCATGTCTAGGTAAGTAGTTTCAAGGGGTCAACTAACCACACCAAGAAGTAGGCACATAATTTCTAGTTTGATTTATCTACATTTACTTTCCAGAAATAGAAGTGTCATTTCTGCCATTTTCTTTAGTGTTCAACAGTTCTTTTCTCGCATGACTCCTCTTTTAAGCTCTTTATTAATAGACATTAAATAGCATATTGCATCCATCACACTTACATAGGTTTTTCAGACTTGTTACTCTCTTCTGAACCCTTTCCTAATGACAGGACTAGATAGGATTTTAGTGCCAGTTTCCTCAAGGCAGTACCACCTTCTATTGCTACTTGACAGCACAGCTTTTTACAGAGCATGCGCCAGCACTCTTAGCCAGAGACCATAGAAGTTTACATTCACCTGTTTATTCATTTACATTTGAGTATCACTCAGAGTCACTTTCCAGATTATCCCTTGTGCAAATATGAGGCTACTCTATTTCTGCATGTATCATCTGAGCAGACACAGCCCAGATATCCATGTTGTCATAATAACTGCTATAATAACTGGTCAGTCCTTGCTTCTATTATTATCTTCTAATTTGTATCTCCAAAATGGACTTACACCACACACATATTTTTGTCCAGACGAATACATTGGAGCTACTCAAGACAGCCAATGTTTCACTGCTGTGAGTGTCCCCTGATGATTTTGATTACCCATTGGCAGGATTTGGATGAAAACAGCAGCAGTGATGCAGATGTTGGGAGAAATAAACAGTATTTGCCATGGTCCAGAGGGTCCTTTACAGGACCACTTGTGTCCATCTATTCTTCTGATGGCTGCTAAGTGGCACTCACACATTTCACACTTAATTTCTTAAGTGGACAAAAGTACATGTTCACAAGCTGAATAATTTCTTATTTCCCCAGTATTTTAAATTAATTATTTAGTATTTCCCTCCATTAAAATCTTTAAAATATTTGTAGAACAGTCACATAAAAAACAGAGTAGATATGATTCCTCAACAGTCAGAGCCAATATATCATGAGTGGCTCCTGTGTGTTTACAGGAACTACCCATCAGACAGCAACCTGCAACAAACAAACAGTTCAACATATCATGAACAATGTTCATTTATATGTTGCAGAGGAATGTTTGTGATTGATTCTCAAACAGTAGAACAGGGGTAAGTTTTGTGCAAATGAATAATTGAACCAACCTTGCTATGTTCAGTACAGACTTAGTTTGAAGCAACCACATTCAGCTGGAATGACAGTACTTAATGGAATACACATCAGTGCTTCATAGTTTGCTCAGCCACAATTGTCTTCTGCTTGAATTGGTCGGTGTGCATACCACGGAGAAGCAATGCCAACTACCTTCTGGTGGAATCCCTAGAAAGGTTTTTAAAGCTCTGAGAATGCACACAAGTTGCAGTGAAAGTAAAGTAACCATGAAGTCATTCTTATAGTTAAAATACTGTGTTGTTTGATGGTACATTTTGTCATTTTCCAAAGAGTTAAGGAAATTCCAACTTCAAACTCTTTGTAGACAGCCTGCCTGTCTGTGAGAGAGTGGGAGAGATAATATTGTGGATTTGGCTTTCCAGTGTCTATTACAGTGAAGAGTAAGAATAGTAAGTATAACATTATATAATATACCCTGGTAACTGGAGGCAACAAAAAGATGCAGGGCAACAAACCCATCAAAGAATATAAGGTGAGCTTGAGGGGATCACATGGATGTAGCTGGACCTCCGCTATCTAGTCCCACCAAGATTTCACACCCTCCTCTCCTGTCCCTGACCATAAATACTAAAACCACTGGGAAAAATATTTGGTGTCAAAAATGGGTACCAACTAAATACAGCAGAAACAGTTATTCAATATCATATGTGAATTAATTGGATCATATTGTAAACAAACTTGAGAACTTTGCAGATTTTGTTTGTCTTCACTGCGTAATATGAACAAAAGCTCGTACATTGCAAGAAAATCACTAGGATACTTGCCTACATCTTCATGCATCAGATAAACAATTGGTTTGGCATTTTCAAAGGAACTTAACTGGTTGCCATGCCTCTTCAATGTATCTGTATTAAAAATATACTTATCTATATTTATAATGTGTTACATACTTTCATATTTCATTTTACATTTAGATCTTCTTTCTGTGATATTGCCAATGTCAGAGAAGGATGAATTGCAGTAAACTGTCTGGTGCTCTTGGATGTAGATAAAATATATGTAACTGAAAATGAGATTTCAGATTTGTTTAATGAAGACAATTTGCATTTCGGTTTCAAATCTTAATGTTAACGTTATAGCAAAAATGGATGATTTTTTTCTCCAATGTCATAAAATATCAATTAATAAAGTGGTCAGTCTCCTTGCTCAGCTAACAGAGCAAAGAGAGAGGGATCCTTTAGAAACATTGATATAATGTCAAGAGGAGTTTATATATGGAATTTACATTTTAAAAAAGACATATTTTACTCTGTAGAAAATCATATTTTACTGCAGAAAATAACAGTTGGTTTTTAAGCAGTTGCCTTGAGACTTGATTAGTTCTCATTATCTTCAATGGAGATGAATATGTATATCTAAGGAAATATTTTGGCCTTGAGAGAAAGAAGGAGGGAGCATTTGGATTTGAGTGTCTACATAACTCCAACTTTTCTTGGTACAGCTGAATCTACTGTGACTCTTGAGAGAAGTGAGCTTTTCTCACACTGAATACACAGCCCCAAAAGAGACTTTTTTCTGGTGCTTGGTGTACAACTGAAATCACGGAATCAAAAGACTGTTCTCTAGAATGCTGTCTGGTGGTGGAAGGGTTGAAGAGAGATACTTTTTCCTCAGTTTGTGTTTATCTGTGGTTAGGGTTTTTTTAATATCCTGAGCTAACAAACTCTTTTCTGGTCATGTGTCAACCCTGCCTCTTCAGAGGGCTATGATGGGTCTTAAGATTTCCGGTCTACTAGGATAGGAAAGATGAAAAATGTAGAAAAATAATTTCTCAAGAATGCCCTCTCAAGTCTTTCTATTGATATGACACTCAGCGGAATATTACCTGTAGCAAGGTGCTGTCCACTTTACTCCTGTCCACTTTTCCAGTTAAAGCAATATTTCATCTAAAGTCCTGTTTCTCTTCTCAGCTAAATCTGCACCTGTGTGTCTGCAATAAGTATATTAAAAAGAACAGGCAAATGTGTTGACTCTCTTCTCTTCAGCATTTTTTTTCAAACCTCTTTTGATAGTTTGTTCCCAGAAAGAGAGTGAGGAGTGTGTGCAAACACTTGTTCTCCACATCAAGCCTGACTGAACAATTTCTCTGCTATTCTGAGTTTCTGGTGAACTGAAAATTACCAGCTGTATTGAATTGTGACAAACACTGTGTGTATGTGCCTCTATGTCTCTGTGTGTGGAAGAAAATATATAAACAGAAACTATCATACCTAATGACAGCAAAATAGGTTTCGCATTTATGACCCAATCTAGCATTTTAATTCTGTAAAATACAGATGCAGCCCTAATTTCTAACTAAAGCTTATTTCTTCAAGCACTCATAGAAGGGTAAATAGAGCATATGCAGAACAAGAATCCTCTAATGCCTTTCCTGGTTGAGACATAGTCAACAAATAGGACAGCAAACACATAAATGTAGTCATCACTGCACAGATTTGAAAAAGAAAATGAGATTGCACTAGGGAAGAAGACAGTTATTTTAGAGGTATGCAGCTTCCACTTTGTACTTCAGGATGGCTGATCCACATCCAGATATACTCAAAGCTGGTCAATATCAAGCTGATTTGCAATAACAATGGAAACTCATTGAGCTGCAGTAACACATCTGCCACCCTTTGATGTCTATATTCTCAGCATTAGCATGGTAACAATCTAAGCTTTCTCTGTGTGTGCCACGTTACTCCCTCCATGTCAAAGTAAACCACAGTAGCTATATACAAAGCTACCATAGTGTGGTCACAACCCAGCTGGCTAAATGCTTGCCAAAAATTGACTTCAATAGCTGTCTACAGACTCTGCCAGAATACTGTTGGCCAACTCATACCATGTGTGCCTTTTAGGGTCATGGCTTTAAAAGGACAACAGAATTGCTAAAATCTATCCATCTTTTCAGCTGGAATCCTCTCCATCCCTCATGAATTATAGTCACATCTAATAGGAAGGAAGTAGGCAAAAGCTATCCACACAGAGCACACCTAGGAGAAAGTAAATGATGCTTTCAGATCCTGAACAGGAGCACTTCATGTTGACAAAATTGGACTACCCAGACTGAGATGCATAGTTGCATCCTGAAAATAACAGTTTTTAAAACACTTTCTATGAATTGCACTTACCTGAGGACCTGGGAGACAACAAGTCTTCCTGGCTATTCAGTTAACTGAAACCCATACCTGATTTTCTCAAAAGACACTATAAAAAGTGCGAATTTTCTGAACATCATGGTCCGGCCAATCTGCTCCCATGACATGACTGCTCTGGCAGAAGGCCTCTTCACAGAAGCTTTTCAATCAAATATGGTCCATCTTTCACTAAAAGTTTGCAGTTCTGGGCAGGGATACATGCAAGAACAGCAAGTTCTGTTCTTGAAAGTCAAAGATATGACTGTAACTTCATCATAATCATGACTATATAACCACTACATCTGCATAGAAGAGCTGTACATTGTAAGTGCAGCAAGGCCACTACACCTGACAGGTGATCTGTGCTATACAGGCACAGCAGAATTGCAGTGAGACTGTGGGAAATGAGAACCCTCCAATGTTTAGGTCTGGAAATTGGTGGTTTTTATTTTACTCAGCAGAGCTGGCAGGGACACAGACCAATAGCATGCTTACAAGTCCAGCAGACAGCAGAAGAGATGGCTTGCACAGAGTCCACTCTGGTGGATTTAAGGGATACAGTCCTTGGGTCTCTTTCATGGACTCAGAATCTCAGGATTATGGGCTAGAAGGAGGTCACTGATGAACTAAAAAATAAGACAGCCTCTGATTGCCCCCACTGTCATTGCTGTTTGTTCTGCTCTGAGTATTTGTCATACCCATGCTTGCATGAAGATTTGCACACAGTGTCTGCGTGTCCAGGATTATCAGATGGCATGAAGGGACTGTGCTCCAATCTGGCAAGATGAAAAAGAAGCAATGGAGACCTGCACTCTGTGCAGAGTGCATTAAGTGAGAAAAACTAAAGAGGATCTAAGTTGAAAAAGGACAAGAAAAAAAAAGATGTAGAAGGAGAAGAAAGAAAAGGAATAACAGGAGACTGGGCAGAGAAAAGAAGGACCAGAATGGACAAAGAGAAGAAGCTGTAAAGGAAGTAAAAGCACGTGAAAACACCTTGGGAGACTGAAATACCCAGCTCCAAAGATCTGGGCTGCAACGGAACATGATCTCATTTCACAGTAAACTCCAACAGCAGGAAACTCTGTGTGCCCACATGTAAGGGGAATGCTGGTGACAGTGACATCAGTGGTGGTACTAACTTCACTCACCATTTGGGAGGTGGGAGATGGCACAGGGCAAAGGGATGCAAACTGCTTCAGCAGAAACTTCCAGGAGAAAAAAAGTGAGTGATAGAAAACTCCCCTGTTCTCCATCTTTCACCCATGAAGATAGATGACCCTCTCTGTCTTTTCAGTGAAAGAATCCTGCTAGCTTTCTCATAGTGGCAGAAATAATTAAAAAAGGGATCAACTTCAGAGGAACATAGACACACACCAAAAGTCTATCTCTTTAATGATATCCCCTCCGTACTACACTGGCAGGCATTCTGCTAATATAATACCTGTTAATTCTATTTCTAATTAGGCCTGTAGCTCACCAGAGGCTGTTTTATACTTAATTTGTTGGGGTTTTATTATATGGCTCAACAGTCAGCCAACCACTGTATGCATCATGTGATCCTGGTTGAGATCTTTCAGGCATTACTGCACACCGAGGCCCTTGGAGAGAACGTGCCACTACAATTTGTGAGTCACGCGTTCTTGCTCTGCCTAGGTCTTGTCATGTGTGTGCTTGTCAGGATTCATCTCCATCTCCATTACCCCTGGGGCAGAAGTCATAGTTTGTTTCTGCTCACTTGTCTGATTTTTAGCAGATCATATTCCCATCTTCAGAACCTTAAGCAAGTGCCATCTTTGTAGAATTTAAGGTGGAATTCTAAGTGCTGATTTAATTCAACTCAAACCCATCTTCTAATTGACAGCAAATATCCTCAGTTCAACCATTTTCTAAGGTTGATGTAGACTTCTATACAAAGAAAAAGAATTAAATTAAAAGCATTCTTCACTGTTACCAAAATGAAGACTAATTTTCTTATGTGTTTTTCTTGTATTTCTGTCATTTTTGAAATATTTTCTTTTAAGGGTTTGAAATTAAGATCTGAGGCAAATTTTAATTGTTTGAAACACGCATCTGAAAAGCACATCTTCATTAATTCCATTTTTGCCAGAAAGGATTTCAAACAAGTTATGTGCCAGTTAAAGAACTATCTTGGAAATTACAAGAAAAAAAATAAGAGATCACAGACAAACAAAGTACATGGGGCTTTATTGACCAGAACATAATATAGGCCAATGAAGAAACATTTTATTAAGCCACTGGAAGCCAGCCCAGGGGACTGACCAAACTTTGTTTTGCCTCTAGAATGTCAGCTGCCAGGTAAACAAGAGTATTAGAACAACATTGATTCCAAATTGGTGAGCAAAGAAGGTCACCAACAGCTGTTAAATAGCAAACCTCATCCTCCATCTCTGTGGGTGCCAAGAAGGATGACACTAAAATGTTGTTCAGTCACATGCTGAGAAAGGTGGTAGCACTTGTTATGTCATCCTAAAACAACACATCTGTTCCAGAGAACCACTGTCCTTCTTATTTGAATCCACAAAGAGCTTAACAGTCAGACAAGCAATTCCCACGACTGGGATTTTCAGATGTTACAGAAACAGTATAATGGAACTTCTTACCTACCTCCAGATAGCAGAAAATAACCTCAGAAAATTCCTACTTTCTCCACTGTCATCTGGTAGGGTTTTACTGGAAGAGATAGAGAGTACAAGTCAAGATAACGCTGGCTGTGGTGGAAAACCTTTAGAAATAGTACATTAAATAAAAATAATAAGTAAAATAATAAAGAATATATAAATCCATATAAACCATGTATAAAGCTTAATAACCAAGTCAGCCCATCTAGCCATACATCCAGTAGCTTTAAAGATGTGATCTAGCTCCAGCCAGCTCAAAAAAGCTGTTGGTCTGGATCTGGTTTTGTCTACAGAAGCATGGTTAGTCAGATAATCTTCTGTGGTATTTCAATGGGAAACCTACAGGAATTAGAGTTCCTAGATCGGGAAGTTCATGGCAAAGTGAAACAAGGAAGCTGGGCTTCTGCCTACTTTGTGTAGCTGCACAAGTCACAGTTGGCAATTCAGAAGTGCAGTCAAGTTACCGTCCATCAGCCGTGGAAGACTATTTATTTCAGGAACAAATGATCAAGGCATAAGGTAACATGTTATTGTAACGTGTTATTTCTTTTCCACCCCGAAAAAGAAATGAAACAACATTGAAACAGCTGAAATGAAACAGTGAAACAGCTGAAAAGGTTCTTCCTTTCCATCCCGTGGTAGAACACAAAGTCCAGCAAAACAGACTATCCAAACTTTACCAGCAAAGACTCACGGAATTGAAGAAGCCTCAGGCTGTGAGGGGACTTTTATTGGAGATTTGATAAAACTATATTTTTCTTAACATACCCTGGCAGGCCTAGGTAGATCTCTAGAAGGGAAGTCCTTGCATGGAAGAATAAAATAGAGGGGTGTCCTGGTTTGAAGGACAGGTATGTGCTGAGGAAGGCAGGAGCCTCCCTTGGAATGGAGAATGTGAACCCCTTCCCTCCAAATTATTGTAATTTTTAAATTAAGGGGCTTTCAGGCGAGGATATAGGAATAGGAATAACAGTTCTTTACTAGTATTTATAATAAAGTGAACAAAAAAAAAAAAAAAAACCACCAAAAAAACAACACTTATGGTATTAACAACAAAAACAGAAACTAGAACCTGGTCCCAGCTCTCTCTGGGCCTGCAGGCACTTTCCCCTTGGGTGCAGTGATGGTCACAGTCCTTTGTTTTTCTTAAGTATCCAGTACTTATGCTGTCCCCACCCCTGCCCTTTATCAGCCCCTCTCCTCCAGGGCTTGGCCAAAGTTCTTTGTTTTTCTTAAGTATCCAGTACTTAACAACTCAATTGGGAAAAAAATCTATACAAAAGGAAAGAAAAAAAAGGAAACCTAACCCCCAACAAGGGGATAGATTTGCACAATGCATATTGAAATTATGCATCTTGGTGTTACCCTGTGCTAGGTAGGCATAATAAACTTCTCTGAAAGACAATGAACACAGAAACACAGAATCATAAAATGCCCTGCGTTAGAAGGGACATTAAATGTCATCTACTTTCAAGGCCCCTGCCATGGGCAGGGACACCTCCTACTAGATGAGGTTACTCAGAGCTCCATCTAACCTGGCCTTGAACACTTCCAAGGATGGGGCATCCACAACTTCTCTGGGCAGCCTGTTCCAGTGCCTCACCACCCTCACAGTAACAAATTTCTTCCTCAGGTCTAATCTAAATCTACTCTATTTCGGTTTGAAACCATTCCCCCTTGTCCTGTCACTGCATGCTCTTGTAAAAGGTCCCTCTCTGTCTTTCTTGTAGGTTTCCTTTAGGTACTGAAAGGCTGAAATTAGGTTGCCCCAAAGCATGTGCATGATGGTCATGTCCATCGGGAGTCTTCAGACAGAACAACTTGGATTCTTGACCAGTAAATCTCTAGCCCAGGGACTGCTGGAGATAGGAAGGAAGGATGTAACAATGGAGGAGTCACTCCAGAAATGGCCAGTTCCTTAGTTCTTCTGCAGGAATCTGCTGCTGGCTCATCAGAGAAAAAGTGCTGGGCTGGATAAAACTTCTCCACACACGGAGCAGCTCTTCTGCTCTGCTCTCCTGTCACCAGTACTCCTTCCTGCTTTGAGCCCCATTTCCTTGCAGTGCTACTGTCCCTGGATGCCTTAAGAAGGATTGCAAGCATCAAGGGACATTACTGCTGATGCGATCATCAATGACTGCTGCTGGAAATCCATGCAGAAATACGTGCTGTGCACAGAGAAGCAGAGAGCAACAACACACAGCTCTCCTTCCCTCTCTCCCTTCCTCCACCTGTAATTGAAATTCAAGGACTGTAAGTCCCACTGTCTCCTGTCAGGATATTTCCATTCCTTAGGGAAGGGGTTAGTAATAGCAAGCCATGCTTTAGCAGCACTGTGCTTGTCCCACATGTGTAAAAACCAGTATGTACAGGTAGGCATCTGATTTTAGCCAAGATTTTTTGGATATGCAAGAATGAGGGATAAGAGCAGGGGGATAAAATCCACATGCACAGGCTGACCAAAATAGCAATGTTTTGCTTGATCTAGTTTTGAGGCTAATTTTCCTCACAGAAGGGACAGAGGAGAATTTAGATAGTGGAAACACCTCACTCCTTTTAAGACAAGCCACCTTTGAGGAGTGAGGCTTCCCAAGAAGTCCCAAGCATTTTGTAGTGACATTTATATGCAAATCATCAAGTCAGGGTCAGGGCAGGTCTGACAGCAGTAGACAGAGCCAAACACATTCTCATGATCAGTAGGAAAGTCCCTAGTGACAGGGCAGGTCCCATGTGAAGTTAGGAGCAGGGGCCATGGCCAGGTGTGACTGAAACACAGTGGGAGCTAGAACAGAACTCAGTAGAGACTGAACTGCAGTGGAGCCCCTGAGCAGAACATGTGGGTGGAGGCCCTATGGGAGTTTGATGAGAGCAGCTAAGGCTCATCAATGCACTCAGGACCCTGACACAATTTTTATAGGACATATGCAACAGGAGATGTGAAAAAGTACCAAGAAACTTTGGCCTGAGCCAAGGCTTACCCAGCCAAATAAGCAGCCCCAGCTGTTCCCATGTGGTCCATGCCACAGGAGTGTCAGACAGACTCAGATGTTTCCTGTCCCATCGTTTTGCCCCAGAACACTTGAAAAACAAGCAAATAATTGTTAGCACCAATCTGCAGTGACCATGCTGTCACAATCTGCTTTAAAAGCAGATTTTTGTGACTGTTCATTATCCTGACCTCAAGGTGCAAAAGTCACAAGGGAAATTCAACTTTAAATCAAATCAAAACACCTTTATTCAATACCCAACTCAAATGCGATAGAGGGAGAGAAATAAGAAACAAAGAATAAAGAGACAGGAAAGAGGGACACAGAATATAGCTACCAACAAAAAAGACGTGCCCTTGTAGGTCTTGAAGAAGTCTTCAGCCTAATAGATGGGTCTTCCTTCGTTGGGGAGATCTCAAAATCATGGTGGGTTTAGAGAGTCCTTTTATAGTTCTTCCAAAAGTGGGGAGGGCAGTGGCCAAAAGGTGGGGAAATCTTCCATTGCTTTACAGCAAACACAGCAGCTTGGACAGAGTGGCAGCTGTCCAAGAGGCAAGGTAGGTTGGGACAGGTACGGGCCATTCGTTTCTGCTCGACTCTGCAGCCAGCACAGCGTGGTCAGTGCACCGTAACCTGCCCATTGTTCTCTGCACTGGTTCCCTTGGGGACAGTCAGTCCCTTGGCCCGCTGCTCAAACACACCTTGAGCAACGTCTTGGCAAACATCCCACCTTAGTCAGGCCTGGCCCAGACCCTCCTGTGCACAAAGATTTCGGGGTTTCAGCCTCTGTCTCTTCGTGACAGTTGTGAGGCAAATCAGGAATTTTTGAACTGTCTCTTACACATGCCCAAGAGAAGAGGCAGCCACCCAATGTGACATTTGCTTTCCTCACACCCAGAAAAGCCAGCAGCCAACAAATCCTTAGGGGGTTTAGAAGGAACATTGAAGGCTCTGAGTTGCAATAAATTTTAAAACAACTAGCACAAAGTACTATATTATTATTGTTTTCATAATACATGGTTTATAAGCTGTCCTGGTTTGAAGGACAGGTGTCTGCTAAGGAAGGCAGGAGCCTCCCTTGGAATGGAGAATGTTAACCCCTTCCCTCCGAATTATTGTAATTTTGAAATTAAGGGGCTCTCAGGTGAGGATATAGGAATAGGAATAACAGTTCTTTACTAGTATTTATAATAAAGTGAACAAACAACAACTTTTATGGCATTAACAACAAAACAGAACCAGGAACCCGGTCCCAGCCCTCTGAGCCTGCAGGCACTTTCCCCTTGAGTGCAGTGATGGTCACAGCCGGCAGGGGGCACTGTGGCGCTGGGTGGGCAGGGCAGGTGCGATGATTCCCCTGCGGCTGCAGGGGGCGCTGTGGNAGGATCCCAGGCCCCCCGAGCAGATGGTAAAATAGGTCTCAGTTCAAAACAGGGGTTCACTCACGGCAGAAGAAAGAGCTCCACGTGAAAAGGGTCCAGCAGCAGCAGCAGCTGCAGAGACTCCTCTCTCTCCAAAAAAAGGCAGAGCAGCTCCTCCATGTTCCCCTCTGAAGCACAGCTTCAGCTCCCCTGTGCTGCCCCCACCCCTGGCTTTTATCAGCCCCTCTCCTCAGGGGCTTGGCCACAATCCTTTGTTTTTCTTAAGTACCCAGTACTTAAGAGTTCGTTAGCAACTTAATGGGAAAAAATGCTATACAAAAGGAAAGAAAAAAATCTAACCCCCAACATAAGCAAAACTACAGAGACCTACCTTTGGATTTCTCAGCTTTTGTTGTTTTCAAAGTCACTCATAGGATTCTGATCATTACTTTTTTTTTAACTGAATTTCTTCACAAGAAAACAAGTAGCTGGGTGAGCCTATGAACGAATGCAGCCTAATTTTGAACAGCTTTTGTGCTTGTGATAACTGACTTTTAAACTTTCTTGATGTCTTTTTTATTGACCAGAGACTGAGTCTATAGAGGAGCAAAAACTTTGCTGTAGAGCAAGATCCCACGTTACCTGCAGGAAGCATTTCCTGTGGCTAATGAATCATAACAACTCCTTTCCAAGAATTTCTCTGGCAGATAACCTAGGCGGCTATTTCTCCCCCCATAAAGATTAAGATTATCACCCTTTCCTACTGTGCCTAATTTCATGAAGATTCTAGGAACAGAGTATGCTGAAGATTTCTGACCCTCTATCAGATCTCACAGAAACTAGCCAGCAGAAAAGAGACATGTGCCCAAGGAAGGAAGGAAGGTAGGAAGATTGCATAGGTGCCATTTCATAGGAAAGCAAGCTAAAAGGAAAAAATACCTATTACATGATAATCACTCTAATTAATTTTTACATGAAATTATAAAAGCTCTATTTGAAAAAGCAAAAACAGAAAAACAGAGGAGGTTAATTGGATATTTTAAAATACTAATAAGTAAGATATAAGTAATACCTTATATGTTCTTGAAATGTATAGATCAAACTGTCTGCATTGAAGAGCTTATGCCTCACCTGTAAGGCAGAAGAGCCTTACAAATGTTTTGAATCTTGCACAAGATCAGACTGAGAGTCCATTGCAGGGCTGAAAACACTACCTGAGTCTTAATACCTAAAAATACTAGAAGGTAAGTACTATAACTTTATTCAATTGCTCTTTCAGTAGCAGACCAAGGAGAGAGATAATAATAGGGCTATCAATTCATCACGTTTGTCAAAACAGAAGAGCAGACATCTACTTTTTGAAATCTTCATGGATCGGGGAAGATACAAGTAATTACTTTTTATATGTGGTATTTGCCAATAAAGAATAATGTGAAAGATCATAATCTTTGGATGTTTCTTCATGTTTCACCTCCAAATTCTAATAGTTTTCTCCTTCCCTACCTCCAAAACACATTATAGAAAATATGGCTGGAAGTGTTCTCAAAAATCAGCTTAGTTCCTCCTTTTAACCCACATCTAGACATAACTGAGCAATACTTGCTTAAAACAACAGCAACTATCTCCCTTAATGATGGAGATTTACAGCTTTCTCAAGCAATATAATTCAGTGCTAGGGTACCCTTTCATTCTTTACCCCTTGATTTGGCCATGAATCTCCTTTACTGCAGTTTAGACCCATTATCTTTTGTCTTATGCATTGTGAATGCTCTGACAACAAGCTATTACTTCCCAGCAAGCACTTGCATACCTAAGGAATATTTCTCCTGCCTTCCTTTGGAGTTCTCTTTTTCAGACTAAATAAACCTAATTCTGCTTTTGTTTTCCTTGCTGATCACAATTTCCAGTTACTCTTTTTAATCTCTGCAGAGTACATCCATTTGGACCACATATTTTCTGAAGTATGGTATCCAAAATTGTATGGAACAACCCAGCTGAGACTTCCATTCATCCACATTTTGACATCTCCAGATGTTTTGTTTTGGCTTGATTTAGTCTTGTGCAAGATCTGTCTGTGTATAAGGACATGAATATTTGGAAAAGAAATAAGGCACCAAATTAAAAACTGAAGGGTTAAAGCATATAGTACAGGAATTTGAGAGACCCAAATTGTGAGAAGTGAACAGAATTACAGTGCTAGAAGGTGTTATTATTAGGAATAACCAGAAGTTCATAAAGGAAATGTACAACCTTATTCCCTCCTGACTGGTGGCCTACATTACTGTATTATAGGTGTCTGTGAGACCCTTTAGAATTCAAAGACTCACCAGGCACCTCCCTCCTTATAACCTCAGATCCAGTTCCTTAGAGAAGGCCATTCCCAGTGTGATAATACTTGTAAATTTTCTTCAAGTTCTTCAGTGAATCCCTGAAGTTTTTTCCTCATGCTCTGCAAGCCAGCCCAGTGTGACCTTTCCAGGAGCAGAATAATTGCAAAAGCCCCATACACTAATTTCAGCTGGATCAAGCTACAGATATGACATAGTAAAGAAACTATCTCTGCAAATAAAAGGATGAAGACTGAATACCTTGATTACTGTTTTCCAAATGTAGTTTCAGTGACTCTCCAAAAAATTGTGGGAAATTGTTTTTTCCTGACAAGACCGTCATCGATTCTCCCTCAATACAAGTTGGAGATGATCTAGATGGAATGTGTTCCCTTACAGCCCTGACTCCTGAATCTCTAGTTATTTACATTACACTTCAACCTCACAGAAAGTTGTTGCTCATGAAGAATTGCAGACAGGATTATGAGCAGCTACACAAAGTGGAGCTAAAAATAGAGGGGTTTCTGTTAGCAAGGAAATTTTATAAGGCGCATGAGGCCATATCAGTGCATTAGGGAATGGCCTGGTTTTCAAAATAATCTTAATGTAGTCACCACTGGATACATCCTAATCTTATTCCAACACAAAATCTATGTTTGCAGACCCCTTTCTATACGTTCTGGGCAGCATATGGGATTCATAGTTCTGCAATAATTTCATGATACTGTGGTAATTTCATGAAAGTGCTCCAGCTACAATCCCTGGAAGGGGACTCCGGGGTTTGCAGGACCTTTTGTTACAGAGGGACACCTCTGTTACACAGTAATGAAAAATGCTTGTAAAATACTCACCCTCAACTAAATGTTAATTGATGAAACCATATTTAATTTAAAAACTTCAGCCTAACTTTGAAAGAGATGCATTTGCCCTCAAAAGAGGTGATACATAAAGATACATATATGGGTGCTTTTCAGAGGTTGTCTTTCCCCAGCAGCCAGGTGTTCTCTTTGCCTCATTTCAGTGATGGAGGGGTACTGGGAAATGAGAGTGATTCATAATTCCATTCTGCTAACAGCATAGTGGCCCTAACTTTATGAGTTTTCAAACATTGCACAAAACACAGCTGTAATGAAAGTTAATATACTTATGACTACGTTGAACTTTGTCTCTGTAAAATCCACTGCTGTTCAAAGTAGTGTAGTTCCATGAATCTTCCATGGTGGTTTTGAGCAAAGGCAAAAAACTATTGAACTTCCAGTGTCTTGTGTGCCATCTCTTCCAGTCTCTTCTAAAATCTCTTTCCACAGCACCAGATTATTTTCCCAGCCAAGGATTAAAACCATTAACTGTACCTATGTTAGATATAAAACAGCCTCTGCTGAGCTATAGCCCTAATTAGAAATAGAATTAACGGGTATTAAATTAGCAGAATTCCTGCCAGTGAAGTGTGGAGGGGATATCATTAAAGAGACAGACTTTTGGTGTGGCTTTTTCCTCTGAAGTTGATTCCCTTTTTAATTACTTTTGCCATTATGAGAAAGCTAGAAGGATTCTACAGTGGAAAGACCAGGATAGAGATGCAGAAATGTTCATCAATCTTCATGGGTGAAAGACAGAGGGACAACAGGGGGGAATTTTCTACCAGGCACTTTCTTTTCTCCTGGAAGTGTTCTGCTGAAGCTGAAGCTCCCCTTACCCTGTGCCATCTCCCACCTCCCAAAAAAGTTAGTGCCACCACTGATGTCAGTGTCACAAGCATTCACATGGACACACAGAATTTGCTGTGAAATGAGCTCCCACCCAGCTCCATCACAGGTCTCTGAAGCTGGACATTTCTTCATTCAATTCCCTTCCTGGCAAATTCATCTACAGAAATCAATCTGATTCTATCTAGAAATTTGTTCTACAAAACTGTAATGTTTTGTGTCTCCCAGCGTCACAAATTTTCCCTTTCTTTGCCTCAAATGATTTTTGAACACCTTCAAGGTCCAAGTGGAACAAGACACTGAATTCTACAATTTGATTCCTGCAGACAGTAGATGTGTCTTTTCCTCTTCATTCTGTCTGCTAACCTAAAGACGCAAAAGATAGCAAGTTGCATTGGAGCATTCTTCTACAAGAGAAACTGTTCGGTCATCAGCAGGTGAGAAGGTCATTTCCTACAATACTTCCCACTTAAAAGCCTTTCAGACTCTTTTGACATTTTGCTATGTGAAACAGATCCTTCAACTTCACTGCAGTTTCATATGTCTTCTCCAAAACACATGTTCAGAACATCTTCTGATCCTGTCTTCGCCAATACCACAGAGCAGTATCTCCATGTCAATATGACCTTCTAATCATGGTCTCCAGAGAACCAGACTAGGGAGATGGTGGCAAACAAAAGTGAGTACACTGGAACCATCAAACAAAGCAAGTTGAAACATGCATCAACTAGACCTACACAACTGCATGTATTCCTCTCACAGGATTGAAGAAGTTGTGCAGGACAGTAGAAAGAAGGAAGAGTGGGCAAGTAGTTGATGCACAGAAAGAGCCAGTGTTGGGAATTAGATGAGCAAGGTACTTTGATTCAGGCCTTTTATCTACAGACCTGTGGGAGGTAGGGTACCACAAGACTGAGTAAAGGAGCATTGCCAGCCCTGTAAAAAGCAGGATAGGGCTCAGAATACCAATTTTTTTTTTTCCCCAACCAACACATTGCCAGTGCAAATGCTTTCTTCCTTGGGAAAATAAACCATAGGGTTAGGTAGAGAAAAGTGAATATTCCAAACCTGAGCAACTCCTTGTTCTTTTTTTCTTTTTTTTCTTTTAAAAATTTTATTTCTTTCCCTCCCAATTATATGATATTAAGGAGTTAAGATGAGATAACACTTCATCAAAACATCTTAATCTGCTAGGTTCTTTTTAACTCAATATTTTATTGAAAATTATAATCCCATCCCTTGTTCCCATATTTGTCCCAGAAAACATCAGTAGCCTCCAGAGCCTAGCTGACACAGGATCGGCTCTTAAATAGCTCAGTACTCAATGGAAACTGGTAGAAAGTAGCAACTATTTTCTAAAGGTGTAACAAATATAGCTTAGACTGCCTATAAGTAAAGAAAATGAGGCCAGACAGACAAATACTTAAACACATCTTACCCATGTCACCTACTAATAGAGGAGAAATGATCACAGACCCACTCCCTCTTCCTTGCATATTATTGCCAAGAAAATGCAAACCAATCCAAAAAGCCCAGCAAGTAGCATGGTATGGATCCATTTTCATGCACAGTACAGCTCTCACTTCAGAAGACAAAGTGCTTGGTTGAGGTCCAAGATGCATGCCTAAAGTGATCTCCCTTCGCAAGGGAGACAGTGTTGTACATTGTTGATTTCTGGTCATTTCTTTGTTTCACTATCCTGTGGTAAAATCCTTAACCCAGTGAAGTCATTGCAACCTTTGTCAAGGATTTTAATCTTGCCCTATATTAAGTATCTGCTTATAACTAAGGGAAGCTTTCTTGTGCAAGGACAGAGTGTTCCCAAAGTGCCATCTAAGGCTGAAATAATTCCCCAAGGAACTGGGAATCATCACAAATCTCATTACCTTCTTGTACAGGGCATTTTGTGTTGGCTCTCAGTAACATGAATGGCAACACATATTTTAAAACAAAACACATTTGAACATACTGAACATTAAAAACCAAAGTTAAAGCAGTGAAGCCTTAGTAAGACCAATGGTAATACCAGGTAGTGCTGCAGCAAAATTCTTAATTAAAAATAGAAAAAAATGAAATAAAATACACTGCTCTTATTGTAAAAAGGCAAACCCCCATTTTGGAAATGCTTTTCATCTTAAACGAGCTACATGGAGCAGTGACTTTACAGTTGACAAAGACTTTGAAAAAGCAAAACCTTGCTGCATGTGACGAGATGCAGGACAAAATGGTGATGCAAAAATAGAAGGATAAATATAACTAAATGTGCCATACAGAACACAGGCAGGTGTTATCATAGCTGTCAGCTTTCAGGTTCCTTCTTTCTTCAGTTTTTCCAAATCATATCTTGATTCTTCCATAAAAACCATGGAAAAGAACCAGATATGAGACTTTTGGATTTAAATCTATAATTCCAAGTGTTTTGAAAAGCCGTCTAAAATTGGTGTATATCCACTAAAAAAAAAAACCCTGCAAACCAATAATCTTGAATTTGTTTTGAAAACTTTGTTTCTGATAAGTTAGGAAAGACATGTGTTTCCAGAGGAAAAAATAATCGTTTTAGAATATTAAAACCTCAGATAAAACACATAAAAATACAATTAAATATTTTATAAAAATTTAAGTATTTCTTACTTGTAAACAAGTAACCTTGAAGAAATTGTAGCACGAAAATACAGAGTTTGAACTTCTTAATGAAGTCTCAAAAGCAAAAGTATCCCAAGTTGTGTCACTTGTGTGACATGGTCTGAAATGAGAAAATCCCCACCACTGTGAGACTGTTACAAAAATAGCCAGCACTGGCAAGGGAGCATCAACTGACTTCAGTAAACGAGGGAAATACTGGCAAGCTCAAACCTTGACCTCTAGCAGTGACAGTCTCATTTCAAGACTTGGAGGTCTACATACATATCCACCTATTTCTGTCGGAGTCTACCCTTGCTGCAATCTATCCCTGGGCAGACAGCCAGTGCAAAATCTGTCCAGCACAGAAGCCCCACTTGAGCCATGGGTTTAACAGGAACATAATGAAGGGAGTGGCTGAAAATAACCTGCCCTTACAAGGCAATCACATTTCAGGATTCCCAGGCCATAGGGAAAAAGCGTCTGTAAACAACAGGGTCTCTAGGTCCTGCCTTTCCCATCACCTTCTTCTCCTTGGAAAAGGAAACACTGAGAAACTTCTGTGAAAGCAGCAGTCCCAATGTGGGAAAAGAGAACTTTTAGTGGCTTTGTTCTCCCTTGAACTGCCCCTCTATGGCTATGCCAACAGTAGGCAGCAGTTTTTCCCAGTTCTGTACAATGTGAGAGCAGGGGAATGTGTGCTCCGGGAGCCTCCTTGCACACGGTGCGTTTCTTCTTTGTGCCTTTGTCTTTTCCGCTAGCTCGTAATCTGCCCCCAGCTTCCCCGGGGCCAAGGGGAAGAGGATGATCTTTATATAGCTGTCCTCGGGGACTGGGTGAATCATAGAGTAACATCTAATCCCTCTTGCACTCTGCAACTGTATAACATCCCAGCTGAATATCAAGCCAGGGAAAATAAGTTGCAGCTTTATGTACAGAAATCAGGCAGAGATATCACAAGCACAGTTAGAGGAGTTATCAGTTTCCAACAGAAAACTCAAACCGAAAAATTAAACAAAGGGAAAACAACCAGAGACCAGGGAGGGTGCAGAAAACACCTAGAAAGGCCAAGATACCATGCTCTTTATCTTGGCACTTAATTTTTAATAAGATTTTGAAAAATAATATTCTGTAGTTATTGGGTGGATCTATTGTATTTTTTTTGTTGNGTGGGATTATTTTTTTTTTTTTGTTGTTTTTTTGGGGTTTTTTTTTTTTTGTTTTTTTTTGGGTTTTTTTGTTTTTGTTTTTTTGTTTTTTGTTTTTTTATTGGAGAGGGCAAGGAGCCATGTTTTTTTTAAAAGCTTGGCCACCATGTTTGGTATCTGAGCTGTATATCATGCACTGTTTGTCATTTCATGCCACTTAGAACAAATCCTAGCTGGCTGGAATCCTAGTCCTGTGGACAGTGAGTCATGGATATTAAATGGCCATCATGTGAGCTCCTGCATGGTGCTGCCTTTAGTGTGTTGCACTGTACAGTTGTACAGTATCTTATCACAGAATACCATCAGCATGCATACAGAATTTGAGCGGGAGCACTTTCATAACAACACAAAATAAATTACTTGTTTTAGCAAGAGGCAATAAAGGGGTAGAGATGCATGAAGCTGAAGCAAAGGCACAGCATTTATGTGATTTTTGGGGGATCAGTAAGCCACAGAAAATCAGTTGCCGGTTCTGCAGCAGCAGATCTGGGGCAAGAATGGAAAAGGTACTGTCTGTAGTGGAAGGGTTTGCAAGAACCTTGAAATCTGCTCAAGGAAATCCTGTAGCAGTCTTTTTGATGTGTAATTATAATCTGGTCCAGTCTCACAGAAATATCCTACCCAGGATAAGGAAAAGAAGACAACCATTTAAGAATTTGTCTCATGGGAACCAGAACAAATTTTGGGATTGACTAAAATACCAGTCCCAATTCTGAATTTTAAAACAAGCAATGAGAACTTTTTCACTGACATGATATGGACAATCCTTGAAATTGGTGGTTTTAGTCTAGAAGTCCAAATTAGAAGATTTACTCAGCAATCCATTTCATGTTAATGATATGCAGGAAATCTGTACCGCAAATCAAATTGGAAAAAACTTACTGCGAGGGGAAAACATTATTTTCAAAGAATACCATTTCATACCTGGATTAGGTAGGTTTATTCCATCCTAGTTATGAGCTGGGTTATTTACAGCCATCGGTGCTAAAATGAAAATCCATTTTAGACAACATAGAGGAAAACCCTGTAAGAGCTGTATGTGAAAGCCCATCTCCATCTTCGTTAGAATGGGTAAGTCATTCAGATTAGAAATTGTTGCTATCCAGTCCAAAGTGTTATCCAGTTGCCTTCTGCAGCTTACTATGGGATCACGTACTGCTATCGAAGATTCATAGGAGTCTATAATGTTTCAGCTTTCAGTCACAGCTCAAATAAAACTGCTTGTCTTGCTGCTGGTTCCAGTTTAGATCTGTTTTTCTGTCTTTGCATGTATTTTTCTTCCTGGTAGCTGCTACCAGCTTCTTCCCACTATCCCAGCAGTTTCCCCTACCTTTGTTTATGTTTCTACCACGTCATAGCAGTGTAGTTAGCTCTCCTTAGGTCAGCAAAGCCAGGCATTCATAGCTTGCACTTTCTAACATTTTTCAAGCACTGAGTCTTTTAAAATGCATTATATTTCTTGAATTAAGTATCAAAAACTTTGTGTTTGAAGTCTGTTAATGGGCCAAAAGAGACAGTTAAAACTTACTACTGATTTTTTGTACAGAAGCCCAGGGTTTTAGATAAATAAATATGACTTGAATCAAATGAGAAAAATTTATTCATATTGATCCAGACTTAATCAAAATAACCATTATAAAGACATCAGGAAGTTATATGAGAGGAAGATTAAAACTGTTAATGCACTGAACCCAAGTTACTGCGGCTGTCAGAGAGAAGTCAAACACTATGTTAGGTAGTGTCAATAAAAACAGCATGTTAAATATACAACTATGTCACTACAGCTAGGTCCAGTCTTCCTTGATTTTTAAATTCTTTTTTTAATATAGGGGCAAATTTTTAAAATGTTGTTGAATTTGTAAGAGTTTGAGAGAAAACATCTTCAACTATAGAGAAGCTTTCATAGAAAGAAAAGAAAGCGGAAGCAGGATTATTCACAGATATATGAATGGATATTAGATAAAAGGTAAATCAGTCTTATCAACCCACTGGGAAGACCAGGAAGCAATAAAAGAAAGCATTAACAAGGAAAAATGCAGATTAAAACTTAGAGAAATTTTCATAGCTCTGTGAAGGCAAAATAAACCCAGAGGCAAATGCAGAAACAAGGTGCCAGGAAAAGCCATGAAATTAACTTCACAGGGGATATTGAAGACATCAGTCTGTGGGGAGTCACTTCAGCATAATGAAATCAGAGCTTTCAAGATGCAAAGACATGAACAGGGGAATCCACTTACTACCTTCTAACCCAAATCATCAGAAATAGCTTTGGTGAGCTAAATATTTTGTTGTCACAAGTTGTCCCCATTTATTACAACCCAGTTTTCTTGAAATACATGGAACAGACTGACAAGTATGCTGACAATGGCCTCATAACCTGAATGCGACAGCAAGGCCAGACATGGGTATCTGACTAAAAGTCATTGCTTTTTTTCCGGGTCAAATCTTTCTTTTAATTTATCCTGCTTTAGTGAAATGATTTCAAAACTGTTACTTGAAAGCATACTGAGATAAATTCTCAAAGAATTTTAACGAATAGATGTGCTTTGCTTTGTTTCTAGCATAAAGACTAATGCTTTTGCATAAGGGTTGGAAAGCAGTTTTACAGTCAGAGGAAAACAGAAGTCCCCGCTGCTCCCTCAAAAAGAGCACAGGCCTGTCAGCCTGAGTCTGGTGTTTGGAAATAGAAATATTTTCCTCTTTTCTTTACACAACTGTGATAACAATCTGTAAACCAATGTACAACTAAAGTGTCTCCAGGAATTACACTGTTAGCAAGAAATGCATTTTAAACTTATTATAATAGTGTACTGAAGAACTTGAAATTTCCATGCCCACAGGGTAATATAGCACTACATTTGTGATTTGATGTCACAAGCATGTAGACTTCAGTTTTACAAACACTCTCCAAGAAAACATTTAATTTTTCTCTCCGGGGAAAACATTAAACCCTACCTCAGAACACTGTACAGAAGGAAGGAAATTTGGTTAGAGATGGCCATGTTTTGGCTTCCGGTCACCAAAATCAAATCCCCTCCCCATATGTATTCCAGCTTTAGCTTCATAGCCCTACTGCTCTGAACCTAAATAATAAACCTAGAACATATTTTACCCTTTATACTATATTTCCATTTGTAACATTCCAGAGAATGTTTTTCTTATTTTCCAGAATTCTGGAGGTCCATGAGTACTTACGGTTTCTAAGGAAATAAGGTTTAGATGATCACAATCTGCCCACTCATACATTTCTCTTTCCTTCTCTCTTTTGAAAAAACAGAGTATTTTTATTCATATTTGACTGGATGGATGAAGATATCAAAGATAAAACACTTCTACAAGTTTCTTGTTTGGGTAAAGGAAAAAGAACCAAGCTGGTTCTGCCAGAGGGATCCAGCCACTGTGTGTGGCCAGAGCTGGGAGCCAGGTGGCCAGTCAGCATGTGTGTATTGGCAGGGCAACCAGCACCTTGCTTGGTTTTGCCCTTGTCACACCATGTGCTGCCTCTCACCCATCTGGTTGGGTAAAATTCCCTGCACAAATCTGGGACATCAGAAATGATCCACTAAAAAACCTACTTCTCTTTTTGGAGAGTCATGTGGATCCCAGACTCCAGAAGTACACTACTGTGAAGATAAACCAGATCCCAGCACTGCCAGAGCCGCACGAGTGACGAGCCCTCAGGACTACCAAAACAGAGGCAGATATCCATCATTATCTAGCATCCAGCATTACTGAGGTCCTGCCCCAAATACTCACCCAGAGCACATGCAGGGGTGTGGCTTCAGATCCCTGTTTCTCGGCTGGAATTCATCCTGGTGTGCTCAGTAAGGCCCTGCTCAGCTTGGACTGCAAGACAAAGAGGGAAGTACCCACAGAAGGTGTCCTGACCAGCACTGAGCAGTTCAGCACAGTGGGAAGCCTACCTTGTGTACTGGGTAGCTGTGTTGGCAAACAGGCTGAACGGTGGCTTTGTTGCCTCAGCTCTGAATTTGTCTAAAGGTAGTTTAGGTAGTTCAGCCCCTGCTTCACATGCATTCAGCTCATCATAAGAATCAATGCATACTCAGAATTTATTTGTACTTCATTCTGATGAGCCTCAGGTTGTCCTGAGGGAGGTTTAGACTGTATATTAGGAAAAACCTAGTCACTGATAGGGTGGAACAGGCTGGCCAGGGAAATGGTGGAATCGTGGTACCTGGAAGTGTTTAAATATCATGTGTATATGGCTCTTAGACTCATTATTTAGTTGAGGGCCTGGCAGTGTTAGATTGCTGCTTGGCCTTTTCCAACCTAAACAATTCTAGGATTGTGTGATTCTGTAGGATCTAGAAAGACTGAAATCAGTTGAGCAAACATGAACTGGAGAGAGGATTTACAGAACCCAATTCCAAAAGGCTTAAAAGTGCTATCTAGACAACTGTCTAATTAAAATAACACAGTATTTATCTTCACATTTGCCCTGTTAGGTTACAGACCACTGCAATTCTCACGTTTTACACACACAACAGTGAAACACTATCTGCAGTGCAGATACCCACACATGAACCCTTCAAGTTCAGAGGAGGAGAGTGGGCACTTAGACGACAAGCGCTGCCTAAGCAATTTCAGCCGTCTGCCATGTGATGGGATCAACTCCTTTCTGGGAAACTGGCAGCACATTAGCACCATGCAGGGAGTCTGGAGCTGGCTCTGGCATCCAGAGTGTAGGCACAGCCTTGGTCACAGGGCTGAGAGGAGAGGGGGAGCTGAGACTGACAGCTGCATTACTGGGAGCTGAAGTGAGAAAGGCTAAAGGTGAGGGACAAATTGCTGCGGGAGCAAGTGTCATGGTATCTGGTTTCAACCAAGAAAATTACCTACGTGCACTTAACTCCCTTACACATCCAGCGTGTTTGTTAACATACTGATTTCTATCCACTTCACATGCAAACATGCCTAAAAGTCACCAACATCAAAGGATGGGAGTTCATTTTTTCAGTCAGGAGAACTGTGCAGAAAGCTTAACAGAGAGTGATTTGCACATCCAAAGGAATAGAATCTAATTTAACCAAGAAGAATGGCCAAGAGACAATCTAGAATGGGCTTTGGGAAGAAATAAAGTGTTCAACAAGAACCTCTTCAAGAATCTTGCTCTAAAGGTTACCGTGTTTCACTAAGGTAGAGATTATATGAAGGCCTGAATGGGATAACCTTTTCAGTGGAAGCAAGTTAACTTCAGCAAGTTAAATGGGCAGGGTTAATGTACTGGGTCTGGCTGAGATGGAGTTCATTTCCCCACAGCAGCCCTCACTGAGCTCTGCTCTGTGCTGCGGGCTGGGAAGGTGTTGATAACTCACCAGTGCTTTGGGTCCTGCTGAGCAGGGCTGGCACAGCATCAGTGTTGTCTCTCCAACATTCCCCCTCCATCCAAAGGCTGATCCTGGGAGGGGACACAGCTAGGCCAGCTGACCCAAATTAACCAAACGGATATTCCATACCATCAGGCGTCAGCTCAGATATAAAAGCTAAGTAAAAAAGGAGGAAGGGGAGGTATTCCTTATCTACAGTGTTTGCCTTATGGAGCAACCATTCCAAGTGCTGAAGCCTTGCTTCCCAGGAGGTGACCAGGCATCATTTGCTGATGCGAAGTAGAGGATAAAAGTTTTTTTTCTCTTTGCTTGTGCGCAGCCTAACTTTCACTTTTGATTTAGTAAACTGCCTTATCTCAACCTATGAGCCGTTTTCCATTTTATTTTCTCTCCCTCTTCCAGCTGAGAATGGGGGGTTATAGACTGCTTTGGTGGGCACCTGGCATCTGGACAAGGTCAACCCACCACAGGGAAGAAAGAGGGTAAAAAAGCAGCCTTTCTGATGTAATTTTTAATGGATTAAGCCTGAGTTTTCTTCCCTGTGTATTTTAAAATCTATTATAAGTGAATTATGTACATTGCATATATAAATATATGAGTCATGTAACCCTAACCTGACCTGACATTAGTGAGTTGTGATTTTATATGGATATCAGTGGTACATTCCTGACCAACAAATGTGGCAAATCCCTAAGCAGGGCACCAGGCACTTCATCGTGTAAAATCACTGTCCAACACACCTTCCAGAGTAGCCAAAGAGCAGCAGAGTAGATCACATCAGGAACTATTTGGGTAGATAACACTGGAAAGAGATGAAAGTGTCTTCTACTGTCTGGTGATAGCCAGGAAAGCACTCTGACATGCAGCATGATGCCAGGGAGTCCCAGAAGACCAACAAAATTGTCCGAGCATCCTTTCTTCCTCTGTGCAGATGTCTGGAAGCAAGATACCCTGAGAAGCTGGCAAGCCAATCAGAGAATCTGTGCAGAGAAGGATATTTACAAATGTCCCACCTTTGTGGTCCTGGGGAACTTGAGAGAAAAAGTATTCTGATATTCTGAGGGGTGTAACTTAACAGTGTAGCCTCAGTTACCAAGTGAGGGAAGTTGGTGACAGAGGGGAGCCTGAACAGCCAAAATAAGCACACCAATTTTGTTCTGAGGAACTTGGCCCAGGAAAAATGGATTGTCCCCAGAGAAAGCTGTTGATGTATAAACAGAATCCAGCCATCAGTCTCATCATGAGCTTTAGTGCAAAGGCAAAAGACGAGACTGAACTGAGAGATGTATCTGGCACACACCACATACCCCTGAGGCCACCCCAGATAAATGAAAGATACTCCAGACTGAGACACTCAGCTGAATTGCAATTCACATATCAACATCAGTGAAAGCAGATCAAATGCACAGACGGTGGGAGAGTTTCTGTGGCAGAATTGTATTGCAGCAGGGATGAAAACAACTAGAAATGAGGAGAAAGGAATGTATATTTATTCTGGAAAAGGTGTTTCCAGGCTGGCTTACGGTTTTTTTCAGCTGTCTAGAAATGTGTATGGGTTGCTGTGCACAGGTGCTGGCAGTGGGGTCTGCAGAGCAGCCTCTGTGAGGAGGGGCTGGGCTGCTCTGTGTCGGACACAGCCCATTCCAGTTGGCTCCAATGGCCCCACCACATGTCATGGCTGAGCCCACAAGCCAAGGTGGTGACATCTTGGGGCAAAACGTGTCCCTTCCAACACAAACCATTTTGTTATTTTATGATTCTAATGCCAGGGACCAACTTTGCAATATGAATTATAGTAGTTTTAGACAGGTTGAAGTGTTAATCATGGAGTCTTGTGCGTCACATTTTCCACAACAATTCCCGTGCATCAGGTGAAAGAATGGTGCTACGTATCCTAGCCAGGTAGGGAATGCATTTGAAGGTCATCTGCGACCATCTCTAAGTTGTGTTCAGTGCAGACTGCAATACCGAGGAGGGAACCACAAATAAGTTACTAGAAAACTCCTAGAAACAAAGCTAACCACAGAGCTCTTTAAAGAACACTTTCTTTTGCTTTTGGCCAACTTTATGCAGTCTCAGAGTCAAATTGTGTACTTACCTACATATGTTTCAAATTCCTTTTCATACTTAATACAGATATCAATGTTTGTGGCTTAGTAAAAGAACACATGGAGATAAGGATGCTTCTTAGGTGACATGAGTGCCTTTAAATGCATATACATTTTAGAGAAAATTTCAGACAGAACTGCATAAAAATGTTTCTAAGGCATAGAGAATCTTTCAGCACTTTTGTGTATTTACTGCATTCCCATGTGAAGCAGGACTTTAAAACACACTAACCCATGAGAGAATGTAACACAGCGGTGGCACTTCTGTACAGAGGTAGGCAACAAGTACAGTTGGCCTGTCAATAAAATCCCAGTTTATGAGTTAAAATCACTTGAGCAGGTATTGCCTATGAGGCCCTCTGCCAAGCCAAACAACAGCATCTGAAAGCTGTTATTTACATTGTGTGGGAAAGAAAGAGGATTATACAGCGGGAGGTTCCAACAAGAATGGGAAAGGAATAAAATGGATTTGCAATGATGAGCTGAAAAGTTGGAAAGGGAGAATACCACATAAATAGTTAAACATTTGTAATTACATTTGTGACAGTAAGGATGTTGTTTGACTTAACCTGACTTGATTTCTTACCTAACATACTTAACACAGTATAAAATTACACAAGGATTAAGAGAAATTAAATAGAATGGACTAAGCAAGCAACTACACCAAGGGTCATCACAAGTATTGTAAAAGCAGTTACATGAGCTAGCTTCAGGGATGTTCAGATGACCTGGAAGGAAAGGGGTGTGTTCAGGATGAGGAAGGTAAGAGCT
Source organism: Picathartes gymnocephalus (assembly GCA_013390045.1). Taxonomy (NCBI): domain Eukaryota; kingdom Metazoa; phylum Chordata; class Aves; order Passeriformes; family Picathartidae; genus Picathartes; species Picathartes gymnocephalus. Next base: position 100,229 of record WEKY01029608.1, on the reverse strand, counting down.
TCCCGGTGCCTTCCATGTCCTGAGTTGTGACAGCTGTGGAACGTACACTTCTGCAGAGCAGAATAAAAGCATTTCTAAGTGTCCAGCCCGAAGGCACAACTCCTCCCAGAGCTAAGAGGTTTTCTTAGATTCTGGATTCAGGGATATCTAACAAGGCTGGAACTGAGGAAAGCAGTTAAATGTCAGAGGACAAAGGAATTGAGGCAGAAAGGGACAGATGTTTCTCTGGCACATGGCTAAACTGTCTGGTGGGAGACTTTGGCAAAAGTGTGTGGTCTGCGTGTTCCTATTGCTGTGGAGAGGAACTGGCCTTTGTGTACAATTATGTAAACAAACAAATGATCTCAAGACTTTCCAGCTTTGAACCCATTTTTCATCCAGATACACCCTCTTTCCTGCAAAGCCTCAGTGTTCAGTTTGCCATGAAACCAAAAGGGCAATGAGGCTATCATCCCTCAGTTCACATAGTGAAGTAGCCCAGCAACAAGCAATGTAAAACTAAACTACACATTGCCCCATCCATTAATCTGCACTCTTGCTTTTCCCTTTTAACAGTGATGAGCCACAGGGAAAACAAAGAGCTGTTCTCATTGGATTTTGGACTAACACATTCCTACTTTAATCACAAGAAAATTTGATTGGAATTAACAAGGTTTTTGTTTTCACATGATTTGGGAAATGTTTAAAATGACATTTCTTGCTATATTTTTGCAGTGTCAGGACATGGCACAGAAGAATGCAAAATGAAAATAATATTTGACTTAATATTTTGAACTGAAAGATACAATTCATTAGTAACATGAAAGAAGACCAGGACTGCTCCGACCTTATTGATGTCATTTTTTTGTATTCATACTAGAAAGGGTGGGAAATTCAAGCAGATTAAAAATCTTCTTCTAAATTCTGCAAAAAGCTGGCTTGAAGAGAAGACTTTCATAGGCAAACACATTTTCTTGATTTACTTTCCATCCAACAGTGTTCTAAGGCCAGGGTTCTAATGCAGCAAAATAGAGTGACTTGCAATAGAAATACTTAATGGTCCTGTAACATATGTGATAACTATGCAGCAGGGACTCACAGGAGCTGGCTGACAAAAATTGCAGTGCTCTGCTAGGTTAATCTAATTAGAGCTCTTCCTTGCAGCTTCGATTGACAGTTTGGAAACCTGTAAACTTCTCTAAACATAGACAGCCTTCCATTTGCTGCAGTTCAAGAGAGGACCCTCTTTTTGCACTCTTCCCTTGAACTGTTTCCATGGAATGCTGTCCATATTCAGAAAAATGTACAGGTTGCCAAACTGTCAACTAAAGCTGTAATGAATGGCTCTAATTACATTCAAGTAGCAGAGAGCATTGCCATTTTAATCAAATCTGAGCCTTGTGAGATATTTGGCACAAATACAAGAGAAAGCCTGAGGAAAACACTGCCAAAATGTTAGCAACCTTTTATTCCAAATTCTGACTGTCGGAGAACTGAATACCAATTGCTTTGCAAAAGTTTTTGTTTTATGGGTTTTTTTATTGTAGCCTATATGGTCTCATCATGAATTATTATCCTGTTCTCTAACAGCAATGTAAAACAAAACAAAAACCACAGCCCCACAATTTCAAGACAAAAAACGATGATCAGCAATTTCACTAATCAGGCAGCTACAGTCACGTTGCCAGTCTCAGAGGCAAGGGGGACCTAATAACATCCTTTCACTGAGAGAGTTTCTGCCAGCGCTCAGCTTCGTGTTGTGTACAGCAAGAGACATACAAACAAACTGCTTTGTCAAATATCCTGTCAGATGCTGCCCCAGCTCCTTTCCAAATGGCACCACTTTATGTTCTGCAGCCCTTTATTACCCTAATAGTGTGAAAGAGTTATCCTTACCAGAGTCTGGTGATCTTGATATTCCATCCCTTTTTACAAATCACAAATTTGGAACCAACCCCAAAGTTATATCTTTTTATTTATTGATTTATTTGTCACACCTTCAAGATCTCGGAGTGATTCAAATGCAAAATATCAAAACTAGTGAGTATCAGGAAAGAAAAAGATAAGGAGTTTTTCAATCATTCTTTAAGTTTAATGGACAACAAGAAAAACAAAATTTCTAGAATTTTACAAAATCTACTCTGGAGGATAAATGAAGGCAACAAAGGAATTCCTTCTCTTCTTCCAGAGGAATTAATTTGGTAATGTAAGGTTTTCAATTACATTCCAGTTCCCTCTTATGAAAGCATCTGCACCAAGAGCATTATAGATGAAACGATAAAAGAGGAAGGATTCATATCTCAGATATTTCGTGTGAGCAGAATCAGTCTCAATCCATCACCATTCCTCATTTTCAGGAGAAGGCTTTCATTTATTGCACTAGGCATTTTGCTAGACTTGTCCTGCCAGCTGTCACACAGCAGAAGTCCTGCTGCTTCATGTTCCAGCAGACGGCCAAATGCCAACACCGCCTCACTGCTTACTATTGCATTATTGTAGTGCTCTTCCTCCAGCTCCCCTCCCAGCAGCAAAGACCCTCAGAAGTCTTCTTCTAAGTTCCAAGAAGTTTCCTTATTCATATATTTTCGTTTGCATGATCTATGTTCATTCAGTATGGTTTTAAAATGTACAAAACCTAAAAGAGGGGCAACCATCTATCTAATAACTGATTTTGAAGCAGCCTTCAATACATCACTACTCAGCTTCCTGTATAGTGCCGGGGGCTGTAGAGAGGTTATAGACAGCCTTACCATGGTCTCCCTCAGTGATGGAGATCAGCAGCCCTCAGGAAACAACCTCTTGATTTCTAGACCTAATCTCTACTGCATGTGGAGTTGAAAGATTAGAATAGCAGTCTAAATCAATGGCTTTTTCCTTTTTGGTGAGCTTGTTTCTAAAGAAGGATTCTCTACTTATCTTGTAAGCTTTTTTTTTTTCTTCATGGTAAGAACTTTTGTGTCTTTTTGTACAAAAGATAATCTTACCATTATCTTTTTCTGGAAACTGCATGTTTTTCGAAGCTGCTAGTGAATTATTTTCTGGCATGCTCATGATCAGCATAGGATACATCACTGGCAATTTCACTGTTGATGCAACTAAAATATCAGATTAGCTAATATAAAGAGAAAAAGGCTCTTTTTTAAAAATATTGGTTGTGTTTTCTAGTCTTTAAATGTATTCATTAAGTACATGCATAGGTCTTTCTGGCTTCAGCTAATAACAGATGTTTTAAACATGATGTAGAAGCTCCACACAGAAGGATATTTCTCTCCTATCAACTTCAGTTTGAAGCATGAAATATAATTATCCTTATATCATTATCTTAGCCTGCACAGTTCAAAGAAATAAGACACAATCTGGAAGTGTTTCTGTGCCAAAAAAATGTGCTAGCCTTTTCTTCTTCTAAAATCTGAGTAGCAGTTAGGAGGGAGAAGAGAGAATCCTTCTTTCTGGGTAATAAAAATGGGAATGTCTTCTATACTTTATGTTCCAACACAAAGCCCAGTGTCACAACCACCCTTCTTTCACAGCTAAAGCCTGGGACGAGAGCATTCAAACTGCATGGAAGACACCTAAGTTGAAATAGTTTGCTTTTCAGGCATGCTGAGTGCTTTCTGCAATTGGTGCACCACTGACGCCTAAGGAGAGCACAGCCTTGGGTAACCAGAACCAAGTTTCCTGGGAGAAGTAGTGTGCCCTGTTCTGTTCTGTATACCCTGATACCTATGTTCCATGTTACTCCAATGGAAAGTAACAATGGCAGCAGTGTGAGGAGCAAAACAGGTCAGAAGTAGGAGCACCAAGCTAAATAACAGCTATTTGATACAAATCTTTGGATTCTCCAAGTTTCCTCTAAGACCTTGATAAATTAAGGTGGAATCAGTTATTTCATGTATTAGAAACACCATTTACCTGGTGGTTAACAGGTACACATTTACACAGGAGTTAATCACTGTAAATTGTTCTTAGAGTCAATGGGCATCTAGTCAGTCCAATTAACACAAAATATGGAGTTACTGTTCTTTGCCTTAACCAAATTTTTAAGATAGGTCAAGTGAATCCCATACTAATAGTTCTCATTGTTTTCCACTGCCAGCATGGATGGCAAAGTCAGCTGTAGTGAGGTGAGAGGAACATGATTCCAGGTACTAAAATGTAAAACATGATAGGCAGGTCTTCACCTTGGTAAGGGAAACCATGGGTCATTGCAACCTTGGCAGTGGGTGCTCTACATCAGGTTAGAAATCAACTCACCTCTTGCTTTGTTAATGATGGGACTCTTTACTGGTATGCTAGATATAGAGCTCATGTCACCTGGCTTCAGAAAATTCAGTATTATGAGTAATGGCAGTAATGGCAGTCATCTTCAGCTGTCTTGAAGTCACTGAAGAGAAACAGACCTCTCCAAATGATGGTTCACTTGACGTATCTTATACACAACCTATTTCAGGATTAGATGACTCATTTTCCAGGGGTGGTTTATTCTCTATATAAACAGTAAGGACCCTAGATATCCAACACAAACATGGATTTCTGATTTTGATAAACACAGGGAAGGGCAGACTGATTTCACCCCGTCTCATTGTCTCCAAGATTTGCTGTGACCATTTCAGACCTGACTCTGCATAGTATTTTTATAGAATCATAGAATAGTTTAGTTTGGAAGAGACCTTTAAAAGTCATCTACTTCAACCACCCTCTCTGCAATGAGAGATCAGGCTACATCAGGCTACCTATTCAACTAGATCAGGCTACTTTTTTTACTTGAAGATGTTCATTCCAGCCAACATTTTTGTTATATTACTCTTCTCACCTATGCTCTCTCTTTTTTCTTTTTGTTATTACTGTAAGTACAGATTTTAGTAACAGATAAGACATCCCTCTTTACCTGTGAGGTTACTTTCCCAAGGAGAGCAAGAATTACACTGAAGCTGAGCTAAATTTCTGACTATTGTGGAGAGGGAAGAACTGAAGATAACAACTTTTCTACAGGGGACATAATTTCTTGCACCAAGAAACCCAAAATCATTCTGCAAGGGCAACCCCAACATTTGTGGGGGTTTTGTTTGGTTGTTTTGTTTTGTTTTGTTTTGTTTTGTTTTGTTTTGTTTTGTTTTGCAGAGGGAGGAGTATTGTTTTCAAATAAGATAGAATTCTGGGAAGGAATAGGAATCACATTAATAACCCTTTTTCTGATTATGAAGAATTTCTGCAATCTCCACCCAAGACCTCTTAACAAAATGAACAGGTCCTTACAGAGTAGAATAATAGAGTCATTTAGCTTGAAAATGACCCATAAGATCATCGAGTCCAACATTAACCCAACACTGACAAATCCACCACTAAATCATGTCCCTCAGTGCCACATATACACATCTTCCCAATACCTCCGGGGATTGTGACCACACAACTTCTCTGTCAGCCTCTTCCAATGCTTGACAACCATTTCTGTGAAGAATTTTTTTCATAATATCCAATCTAAACCTCCCCTGGCACAACTTGAGACCTTTTCCTCTTGTTCTATTGCTTGTTACTTGGGAGAAGAGACCAGAGGAAGTGCCAGTCAGAACGGAAAAGAAGAAGCCAGAAGCTTCTGCTAGAGCATAATGCAAAGATCCAAATCCTACAGATCATTTACTCCAAGAGGCAGCTGTTTTCACATAGTTTTATTGCTGGAATGTCTGAGCTGGTGTATCTTAAAGGCCATCATACCATCTGCTGATACCAGTTCTCTTCATTACACATTGTATGCAAACATTATGACAGCTCCATTTAGGACTGATACAGTGCCTGGACAAGATGATGATGATGAGTCCATGGTGAAGCCACCCAAGCCCAGAGAACTGCTGTGGAAATTTAGGGATCCAAAGGGTTTGTAGAAAGGATTGGTAATACATCAGTGTTTCTCATTATCCTTCCCAGAAGTCATTGCAAATGACTCCTCTCAGTGTCAAAAGCCAGGAAGCCATGCATGCTGCTCTGCCTGAGGTCAATTTTAAATTGAAGGTGGAGGTGGAGCATGGACGATGTTCCACCATTCTCAGCTCAGTGATAGGGTTTTCCGTTCGTTTGTTTCGTTTTGTTTCACTATGTTTGTAGGTAACGTTTGTAGACAATACAGCCTGTTATTCCAGATTTTCCAACATATTTGAACACTCAAGAACAGATAAAAGCATAGATGGCACTCACTGCAAAGTGTCTCAGATACGTATTTATATATTTAGAACCTTAACACAGCTAATTATGATACCTAGCAGAAGCAGCATGACTCAGGTGGAGCAAGTTGCCCAGAATGAGCAGCAGGGCATGTGTGACTCAGCTGTCAACAGATGATACTCAGTTTCATATAGAACCCACCATCATATTGCTGCCCACTACTTTATGAAGAGCATGGGTCAGCACTATACTTAGAATTCTAGAGGAGCAAACTGGAGTTTCCATCAGATTTCAAGCAGCAGATTTTACTTGAATGTTTCAAGAGTGAACTGTAACTTGTGGAGAACAACTACAGCTTCCTTGGTAAACCACAAGTCTTGATAAGGATGCTGAAGCACCTTTCATTATCTTTCTCATAATATAACACACTGAATGATTGTGAAAATACAGTTATGGGATAGTACCTGATTACCTAATATGGGTTCTTAATGTGTACTTAATTGGTACACAAAAGGACGAATATCTCTTGGTTAAAATTAAATTTGTCAGTTAAACCACACAAACGATGGCAAGAACTCAATGATCACCAGTTAACCACGTTATACAGGAAATGAAATGCATAAAGTTGTGGCACTTTTATCTTACTGCTGAAGTGAAAGTAATGGCAAGATATCAGCTATAGGCATAACCAGTGATACCATATTGGAGGCTGACTCAGCAATCAGGAGACGTCTTCATGCTGCAACACTGAACACATAAGAAGTTGTAGACAAGACTAGGAACAACTCTGATGGTGATGAAACTTGTGTCTTTGCATGTGTCCTCATGCACACACACATTTTCCCTCTCTGATGGGCCACGTTGTTTGCCTTAAAATAAGAATGAAAGGTGAGTATTTCAGGATGAACTGTCTGGATAGATGCCCACCTCTGGCAGGGACATCTGCAGGGTATGTCCTGCATGGAAATGGGGAACACTTACTTTTGGACTAGTGAGTAATAAGCACTAAGATCTGGTTGAACAGGGAGATAAAATCCTAAAGTAGCTACATAGATGCTTTTTTGTTTTGTAATTGTGAATCTGCAAGGCCAAAAACTTTAAACCTGTATGTTTCTAGCTGCATCTTCTTATATTATAACCCTTTAGGCATAAGGTGTTGATCAAAACTGAAACTAAATGGATCTAACCACACCTAGGCATCTCTGTGAAATTTAGAAAACAAGGGGGTCTCAGTGAAGCTTGTGACAAAACAACCTACTGTTACTAAAATCCTTTCTAATACTTGATAGAGCTGTTATTTAGATACAGCATTCGCAACATTTAGATATGGTAATAGCAAAAATCTAATCATAATCATCCACAAAATCATTGTGTCTTTCTTCTGAAGCCTGGCCAAGGGCCTTCTCTCTATTCTCTCACAGCGACAAGACCTTTTACATTAAAAACTGACACTTATAGAGCTATTTCAAGTTCTGATTGAAGATTTGCTTTTAAGAAATTGTGGACCAGCCAGTCTAAGATGCCTACAGATTAATCCAGCAAAGAATCTTGAAGGCTGGTACATGGAAAGAAGTCTGAGCCAGTAGGATTTGGACTATAGCTAGACCTGCAAATGTTCTGTTCTGATTGCATTAAGATGTCCTCTGAAGTCTGGTCTGCTCTGGAATTTTACTGCCATATCTTAACAAACATTAACACATCTTACATAAATCAAAATAGAAGTAATTACTTTCACATGAAGATTTATCGTCACTAAGTCCTGGGAACTAGAACCACAAGAAACAATGAGCAAATGAAAAAATTGAAATGTTACAAAGATTATTTTTTTCCAATTGGATGATAACTGGAGATCCACTCATAGTCATTCAAAGCCTTCTCAGAAGTATTTGTTCCCTTTTGACTGACCCACACAACTCATCAGAAACTCTACAAAATGGGCTTTTTATTGCTTGCTCCATCACTTCCTGAAGCTGAAAAATCCCCAGGAAGGAGACAGAGAAAGTGACTGCTGCATGCAGTGATAGCTCTTAGCATTAATTAAGATCTTTGTCATATGAATCAATGATCTGATGCAGCGGCCAGTCAACTGATTAAATCAGTAATTCCCCCTTGAAGAAACCTAGGAAGATCAGTTTCAACAGCCTGAGCTGTTCCTCTTATCAAAGTCACTCTTCTGAAAGGCACCACACACAACTTGTTGGTTGCTGCAGGGAAGGCTCCAGTCTCTCAGGCCCTCCTTTGCTCCCCAAGATCTTTACAGTTCTTACTGAATCCTATGCTTTACCATCGTGGCTACCACGTGAAGTGGTGGCCTGATCTGGGCATTCACAGATCTCTCTGGTGACAGCACTTGGAACACAAACCTTTTGGATGGACCTTCTATTTGACTTTCTCCAGACACAGGAAGCACGAGGCTGAGCTAAAGAACATGCCATTTAGGCAACACAAACAACAAGAAACAAGGAGGCTTGGGCATATTTGGGGAGGGCTTCTTGATTTACCAAAGTGACGGCAAGGGAAGATTAGTCCTGTTGCCATAGTCCCTATTGGTGCTAACACTTCTGTAATTGCTCTCAGAGCAGGAACTTCTGAGTATACATATAACAAAAATATGTGTGGCCGGATTCTCCTGTGGCTTTCACCAAAGGCACTGCCACTACCATCATGCATTATTTCACACTGATGAAAAGCTTAGAAGGAGAATTAGACCCAAAAGCAGAGAGAGTGATAAATGCATCAAAGTTTTTCAGGCACTGAATCTTTTAGTAAATACTACTAAGCAAATCTGCAGCTCTTAGAAAATCAGAGAATAAAGCAAAAGTTAACAGTTGTAAAAGATGCCTGGTAATACCATAGAAAAAGTGTAACTAGTATCAAATGGCACACTCTCCAGGAATGAGGCTCCACCCATTTATGGTAGAAGAGGACTGGGCCCAGCATCTTGGTCTGTGTTCAGCTAAAGCTTCTTCTCACAAATTTTCAGCATCCCAGTTCAAGAAACACAATACTTCCCAACATGAAAGATTCACTGAAGGGAGGAGGAGGGACAGGAAACTTGTCTTTTCTTTCATTTGTTTCCCCCAGTTGCATGCTTTGGTACTTTGCCCTGGAAAGACACGTTTTATGAAAGAATTTTACAGAGGGTTCTGCTGCTTAGAAGATCCTACAATTCATTTTACTAGCAGCAACCATAAGCGACCAGCTCACTTTCCTACAAGAAACTGGCAGCAGACATTCCAACAACTACAGCCTTTCTCAGGGACCAATACATAAGAAAGAACTGTCTTACTAAACATATTCTTTGTCTGACTGTAAAATGGACAAATAAAAGTGAACTAGAGGGGAAAAGCCCAGTTTCTACAAGTATTGTGCTCAAATTGGCAGCCTTCAAAGAGAAAGACTATAATGCTACTTCACACAATTCTGACTGATGTGATGATTTGTAGCTCCCATGACATATTGAGGCAGTTTAGGCGTTTGTAGATTTATATTCCTTTAGTCAGTTGCAAATCACAAAGGAGCTTTCATGCATTAAAGAAAACATTAAAGCAATGGAGTGGAGTCACTGTAGCACAGTTATGGAATCAGAATCATGCCAAAGTGTGTTTGACTTTAATAGAACTCTCAAATTTGTCTTTGATGATAGTCTGATAAACAAGCATGGAAAACATGCGTACACAACACAAAATTTGACACAACAGCAGAAGACATGACTAGAGGCCTGTGTACAAAGGCAGCAAAAGAACCAATCACTAGTTTGGACTCCAGTGTCTGCACAGATTTTCAGAGCTCTCTGTATATGCCTGGATTCAAAATTCAGATTTAGCTTCATCTTAAAGGAGTCTAAGTCACACACTCCAAAATCGCCATAAAACTAAACCAACACACCTAAGCAGGACGAAGATACACTGCTTCTCTGAATCAGGTCATGCGTGTGGATACAGCAGTTTGCACACAGAGTAGTTAACAATGGCTCACCATCAACCCGAAGACAGTATTGAATGGAGATCCATGAAAGGCTCTTCTGGGTTTAAAGATGTTTGATATTTTCATTAACAGCTTATATAAAGAAACTGATAGGATGCTTACATTAATTAGTTAATGACACAAAAGAGGAGAGATCTACAAGTGTCCTGGATGTCTACAAACTGGAGAATTGAGCTGAAAAATAAGGCCCAAAATTCATCAAAGACACATAATTGAGTTCATTATCCACATCAATATGGGACATGGACCTACTGGGCTAGCACCAGTCCATTATCAAGAAGTATAGGAGGATAGTGCACCAGAAGTTCACCAGTTTTGGTAAGATACAAAAACATAGAGTTTTCATAAGATCTGATGGCCATTTCTTTGGCCCTTATCTATGATAATCTATTTGAGGGGTTGTGTGGGGCCATAAAATGTGTGAAGAATTGATGCATAAAATCCCTTACATGCATGAAGCAGAGCTATTAACTGAAAAAAAAAGCAAGTGATTTATTAATATCCAGCATAAAAATTTGAGTTCTTATGTGACAGTCGAAATTCATAAGCTGTGTTTTTTAAGGAAAAAAGTGCAAGAAATTATTGTTCTTAAAAGCCAGTTGCTTTCTGTTAAAATGGGGGTTCCCTTTGTGAACAGTTTGGAGTTTTCATGAGAAATTACAAGCACTTTTTTTTAGCAGGAGCTCTGAATGAACTTTTATATAAACAATGCCGGTTTCTTTGTACATAATAAACATAATATTTTTTTTCCTCCATGCCCTGGCAGACAGTTTTGGATTGCTAGGACATGGAGAGAATTAATTCAGGTGAACCAAATGTGCCGCAGTTTTAATTGACAGAATACAAGCACTTGTGTTGGAAAAAACCTGAGTGCAAAATACTAAAATCAACATTTGTATATCTTGTTAAATTGGCTGATGCACATCACCAAAATGCCAAAATTTCTTGTGGTGATTTACTTAAGTGTTACACTTCAGCTTTTTGAGATGTCTGATTTAGCCATGTAATTTGTAGATACCTAAATTAGGACAGATTAATTCCACGTAACATTACTGCTTACCAAAGCTGTATTATGGTATAATTGCAGCCATGCACTATAGTTAATATTGCAAACAAAATGCAACAGAACCCTTCCCAAGGCACTAACATCAGGATCCAGAAATCCCTTTGGGCATCACCCAAACGGGTGCTGGCCCTCAGACCACATTGTGGGTGATGGTGGTCTCAGTGCATTCACAGGCAAAGGGTGGCACAAGTGCAGGTCCATGTGGACCAGGGGCAGCCCAGCCACAGCAGTGCAGGGCTCAGTGCGTGCAGCTCACTGAAGAAAGCACCCTCTGCCTGAGGGTTTGGCACTCTGGGATCAGGGCCTCTTTCAGCAGCTGTTGAGCCCAGACGAGCTCTTAGAGACCACTAAGAAGGCTCAGCAGCCACTCTCCCTTTTTCTCTCCAGTTTAGCCTTTAATCAGATAGTCTCAACTTTGGTCAGGGTGACTGCATTTGAAGTTGTGTCCAGTCCTGGCCGGGGTATTTTGGTGATTTGCACCTTAACCCTCATGCCCTAAGTTGATTCTCTGGCTAGGCAGAGACTTCATGGGTCAGCCTGACACTTTGGCCAACAGGCTGTGTCTAACCCTGGCAGTTGCATCGGAGCACAGAGTGACCCTACCACAGACTCGCTGACCTGTTGCTGACCGACCTGCTTGCTTGACCTCGCACCTTCCACGTCACTGGGGCCTTCTCTGGCAGTCTGGACTCTTTCTTGTCTGAAGGTGTTATCATAAAACATGCTCGGCTTGCCATGTTCAGGTGCAGCCTTGTTGATGAGGACACAGTCTCTGTCTGTGTTTACCGTACTCAGCTCCTGGCTCCCCTTCCTGCCAAAACTTGTGATACTGTGTTTTTCCTGCTGCTGGGGTTAACACCACATCTGTGGGCAGACTCAGAGAAGCAGGATGAAGTCCTCATGGTTAGGTTGGGGAATGTGTACAACAAAGAATACTGACATTATGAAAAAAGCCAAGTCTGGTGAAAATGGAATTTTTGCATGAAAAGATCAAGGTCAGAAATATCATCTTCAGATGAGCATTAATTCCATTTTAAATGGTCTGTTATTCAGAAGTTACATTTAAGGTGACACAGAAGTATGATAGATATTACTATAGATGAGTATCTCCTAATTTTTCCTCAAGATTCACTTCTCTCACAAGTCCCTGTGATGCAGGGTAGAAGGACTGCAGCATAGGAAAAAGATGACACTTTTGATAAATAAGTTCTATATGTAGTGTAAATTGCCATTTGTGTACAGTCAATTTACCAGCTGTGATCTGGAAACCATCAGACCAGAAGAGAACTCTCCTAAACACTAAACAAAACAGAAGACATCCAGTTAAACAGTGAAAAGGAGGGTTTTTGAAGGAAAATTGATGGCTCCTAAGGGGATTTTTCTCTCTGTATGAAGTGCTTGACCAGATGAGAATGCAGATAAGCCAACAGATGTAGGTTTATCTCATTCCTAAGGTTACATTTTCTTTGGATAAGGCAAGTGGGTGTTACCAGCTTTACATGGTGAATAAAACAACTTCCCCACAAGCTCCTGTACCTGTCAATGCTGACAGGTCTACTGCATCTCCTGATTCCCTGTGTACTAATTCTGGGTAAGTATGGATTCAATATACCATGGCACGGTTTCTACCTGGCAAGTAGCTTGTAGGCTTCTTTGAACTGAAACCTCTGAAAGCTTTCCTGTTTGCAGGTGAATCAATGAGAAGGCATGAATCACTTTTTGTTCTGTTTTCTGACTTCTCAGACAATCCTCAGTGTGTCTTCTCCACAAGTTTTACTCATTCAGGCACTTTAGCACATAGAGTGTTAAACAAGGAAAGAAAACTCAGACAAGTTGATCTTTTATTTTGTATCTCCTGCGTTACAACTATCTTCAGCCTACTCTGGCAAACATCAAAACCAGATTTTCATTAAACAATCTGATTTTAAATGTAAGATTTAAAGGTGATACAGTCATATGCTTGTGAACAACTACTTCCCTCTTATCTGAAGTAAGATACCTAAATACTAAAAGAGATTTCACTATGTCAGCCTTTCATGTTTTGCCAGCAAGCAAGAAGAGAAAGGTAGTATGACAAGTAACTGGATTTCCCCAAACTGTTAATGGGGAAGTATCTGTTCACTATACTTTCATTTCTGTTTCCTGGTATTTTTAATGTATTTCACTTAACTTCTAAGTAGTTCTAATAACAAATGTTACTGGAGCTGGCATGTAATTGTTAATATTTAACATAATTTTTTGATGATAAAATACTATTAAGACAGCAAAAGCCTCCACAATAGCTAATCTCTCTCTTCCATCTGAAGTCACCACTGAAAGGACTGTTCTCTAGAACGTGATTTAAACCAAGAATATAACCATATTGTTCTTTAGAAATTAATCAATGGAAAATAATCCAATTTGGGTTTAATCTACAGCCAAACTTGAGCCCTTGACCACAGAAGGAACTAAAGAAGATTTTGCTTGCTAGGCTGTAGATAGCCATTAGGAATATCTTTATATCTTTATATGCCTGCTGGAGCTGTATAGTAGACCATCTTATTAGATGCTCTAGAAAGTTGAAAGAAATTAAGGCCTTGTGTTAATGAGCACATGACCCAAGCCCAAACTACACATGTGGTTTGCCCACTCTTTGAGTTTGCTGTTGAGTTTTGTTCCTCCACTTTCTCTGTTGATTATCTGGGATCATTTAGACAGAGTTACAGGCCACTGAATTTCACCTACGTCAAGGAGGCATAAGGAAGAGAATGTTTCAAATGCTTCTAATGTTTGATTTTGTTCAGCTGAAAGCAGTATCTCTTGACACAGCTGCTGTTCTGAGAAGCTGAATTCTGGAGGATCAAGTTATGCTTGATGAGTCAAACTCAGCTATTAGGGGTTGTGACAAGTTCCTGTCAATTTTCTCAGGCATTCTCTGAGAGCAGAAAGGATAAAATTGCCCCCAAGTTCACAGTCAAGGAGCACTTGGGAATAAAACTCTAAGTTGCTTGTGAGTCATTTTGAGTTGCAAACCATAAGACACACATAAGAGGACAAGTTCTGCACATTAGGTCCATCCCCGAATACAACCAGCAACTGACACCATGAATGCTGAGTATCAGAGAACAATTGTGAAGTAACTGGGGTCGGTCCAAAAGAAGAGATGCCTTAAGAGAAGTTCTGAAGTTGTGTTGACTTATATTTCAAGCAACACAAGTAACTGAGGTATTAGTTTTAATTTTTACAGTCTTCTTCCTAAACACTTCATTTTTCTTCTAACTATGGTGGAAGAAAAGGGATTAACTATTCATCCTTAATTTTGAGGCCCAGAGAGATTACCCTTTAATGAAGGGACAATGAATACACACTGTATGTGGCCCCTGTGACACCTGTGGTGACAGGTAACAACTAATATTATTTGCTGCATGGTGAAAAGGATGTGAAGGAGGGAGCAGAATTACATCATTGTAGCAGGGTATCTCACCCCCATCTGAGCTTACCTGTTGCTTGTTAACCAGTTAGACAACTCAAACAGGACAAGATGTCTTACAGTGAGTTACTTTGTGCCACAGGGTTAACATTTGTCTGGCATCTCCCAGCTGCCAATAAACATCTTACCATTTGCTAAGTGAGATCTGGAAAGATAAGCTGGATTTTTGTCTGACAGACACTCACTCCACACCAAACTTTCACAAAGCAGAAATCTTCTATCCGGTTCCCTGAAAAGGTGTGGAGTTTCTCCCATGAGCAGAGACATCTGCTTTGCAATTACTCCCCAGGGATTAAGTGAAGGAATCTGTGCATGTTATCATCATTTCAATGAGAAGATACATTCAACTCCTAATAAATATTATTTCTTTTGCTAGCTTTTATATAGGTATCTTGTTATCATGCATCCATTTATGTTATGCTGTAATCTACTAGTAGTTCTTTTCAGTTTTATACTGTGTAGTGATTCTGATTAAGATCTTTCACCTGTTATCTCTTGTCTGTTTAATAGATAATTCATTTTATAAATAGGCCTGATCTGCCATCCTTAGAATGTGCAGATCAGAGTTGCTATGGAGTTTAGACACTTCTATGAGTTGGTTGCAAGTAAGCAGAGGTTTTTTGGATTGCAGTGATAAATTTTGGGGACCTACTTCTTTTTCTGGATTGAATTCCAAGGCACTAGAAGGAGTGAAGGAGACAGACTCTGTTAAGACCTCCCAGTCTGAACGGGAGAATTGCATTGCAGGTGAGATGATATTTATTTAAACTTACTTAAATTCCATAAACTTCGGACAGTCTCCAGTTCTCAAGTTAGGATCTTTTATTTGATGTTGGTGGGCAGTTACAGCCAACAAGGATAACCCAAGACCCAAATCCTAAGCAAAAGAACACAAACAGCCTTTCTGTGCAAATTAAAATCACAGGATTTTTCTCTCTTCCCTGCCCCTCCAAAAGTTGTTGATTTATTGCCCAGAATCAAAGCATGTCATTCAAAACCAAGAAGTTAAATAGACATTGAATTAATGATCTGTGTAGGAGAACTTGCATCTAGAAATTATAGTAAAAATATAGAGTACACTGCAAAAGGAGAAAATAACTTTCTAAGAGGAAGATTTACTAAACTTCAGAAGCTAGTAGAAAATGTTGAATCAAACATTTCTGCTCTGTCCCATTAGTATTTATTTCTCCAGATTTTACTAATATGAAATTCATCATTCTCCTTATGTAATAAAAGACTACACTTTCAAAATGGGCACTTTACTTATTGCTAGAGAACATGTTTAGTTAAAACTCTATCCTGAGACATGCCAGTGGAGGCTTCATGCATCAGTGTTTGCCCAGGCAAAACTCATATTTGTTCATGTAAATGTCCAGCTAGGACACATAAATATTGATTTGTTTGCATAAGGAAGATATTTTTGCTGGCAAAAGTTTTTGAAAAGTTTTGTGGCCTGACATCTATGCCCAGACTATTTAATGGCCTTTGAAGACATAATGTTAGCAGGCAAATTTTTTTTGAAGATAGCAAAAATATAACAAATTTGAAAAACATATGTTCAAATATTCAGGTTCAACCATTATGAATTTTGAATACAGCATTTCAGACAGAATAAGGTTTCACAGAAGGAAAGAGAGTCTCTATTTAAAGAAGGAGCCTGGGAAAATGAAGACATATGTTCAATTCCTGTTACTGCAATAAACTTTACTGACACTGGGCAAGTATCCTAATCACTCAGTCCCTTAGTGCCCAGCTGGAAAAAGCAGGAACACTGGAGCTTATTTTTCCTGTCTTGCTTCATTTGCCTTGAAGGTCTTGGAAACGGGATTGCTTCTGATTATGTACAGTTAGTGTTTGCAGGAGTAAGACCCAAATCTCAAGTGGAAGCTCCAGGAACCAGAAAGAGCAGGACTGGACAGTGTGCGATTAAATGGGTGAAAACTTTCAGTATGGCATTTCTAAACACATTTCCTTGAGTGCTCCTTAGAAAACAGTGATGGAAACATCTTTCTTTTTTTTTAATTTAAGTTTGGATTAATGAAAATATTTATACTGAAAAATAAATCAATATGCTAAGGATATTGTAAGTAAAATTCAAGTATTTTAAAATTTAGTTAGCACTCCAGCAATTTTACAAAAAATAAGGCCAGCAAGTTAGCACTGAGAACTAGAACCCTAACACCAATTTCTGCTGCTACTCTTCAAACTAGTGGTAGCGAAAATTACTTTTTTCACATGAAGCTCTGGAAAGTTATGTTAGATGGGAAAGCAGGTACAGGTAGTTCTCTCTTTTGTAAAGATTTTCTTATGAATAAAGGAGAACACAGCATGATGTAAGATAGAAAATGTCAAAGAATGTCGCCATCCCTTTGCAGCCAGGACTGAGCATTAATCACTTTCATGGATGCACACAGCCTTCCACAGCAAACCAGCAATATTGTGTCACTGGTAAAAATACCACTCTTGTTCACAGTTTCAAGCTTTAATGCTTATAATTAAGCACCTTTTTCATTATTAAAAAAACCAAAAATGCACAGTTTAAGGTCATGGATAATATTTATTTTTTTCAGTAAAAATGGGCCATAAGAAAAAGAACATCAAACATGAAAATTGTCTTCAGTTGTCACAGAACTGAAAAGTGATTATAACTAGGGCAGCACAAACATCTGACTTTTGTCATTTGACAATCAGCCATTGGCTATTTTTTTCCACAGTAAAATAAAAGAGTGAAAGCTGTTCCATTTCAGATCAAATGAAACTGTTAAGCTTGGGTGGGGTTCTTTTGTTTGTTGTGGGTTTATTTAATTTTTTAGTTATTTTACATCTATTTCACTATTAAATTTAATTAACTTCTAAGATTGAATTTTTTAACAAAAAAGAAGAATTTCTGTTTGGAAAACATCAATATCAAGTTGATATCTTTTGAGTTAAAACAATCCAGGTTTAAGAAATATTTTTATTTATTCTCTGTACAAAGAAAGCAGTAAAAAGCATTTCACTCAGCAACACTAGGCATCTCTTGGTTCATGTTTCTGGCATAGAAAAGATTTGCCAGCTACCAGGAAACTCCTGAGACTTAATGTTAAAATGTATGGCAAAATTACAGCTGTTTGAAATCAAAGGAAATCTGGCCATACTCTACTTGAGGGTGATATAATTTCAAAGTGACCAAGCCTTTTTGAATTTCAGGATATACCTGGGCTAGGAATAATCCGTACTCACCTACAGGGAGCTTTGCAGAGCTGCAAGATTCAGACACAATAATTATTAAGAATTTGGTAACAAACAGCATTTTTAGGTCGCTATAGCTACATGACTTTCGCTGGAGTGAGGATCCAGATTCTACTCAGATGTGTTACCTCCTTGGGAGCAAAAGGTGGTGACTGAGCAACATACACACATTGCTGTGTGGGATAGCCAGCATCCTCCATTTTGGCCAATGAAGTGTTCCGATGTAACTTTTGAGGTCCAAAAACTTCTCTCTAAGTAGTGGCATCGATATGAGCATTGCTGAGAAATCGTGGTGATAACGTAGCTTTTTCTTTACAACTCTGCTCTTTCCTGGCCTTCTTTGTTACTGTCATTATCAAAATAAGACTTAGATTTTGAGAAAAGAAAAGCGTGCAGTTTCCTTTTTGCTATTCGTACCCAGAAAACAAATCCCTGTTCCAATAAATTGACAACCAGCTCCCATGGCTATTTCACTGCAGAAGCAGAACAATTTTGAAATTGCTGTTCTGCTTGCCACATGTAACTCTCCCCTGAATTATTCCGGTGAAAGCCCTGTCGATCTACTTCCTTAGCAAGAGTCAATAAAGAACTGAATTAAGTGGTTCTCAAGTCAGCAAAAGCTTTTGAAGCAACCATATAATTCTTTTTCTTCCTTTCCCCCTTTTCCCCCCAGAAGGAGACAAGTTGCACCATTCCTGAAACCTTAGGCAAATAATGGAAGCCTTATCAGGCCCCACACCAAAAAAGAAAATCTGTGTGATAATACTCGACCCTTATTTCAGAAGGGTCATATTTTGCCTCATAAGGAAAGATCTGTGCCATTTACAGCCAGAAGTTATAGAAAGTTATACAAAGCTCCTGGTTCCATATGCGTCTGGGAGTATTTTGCATGACTAGGTTATACCCAGAATTTATTTGTCCTTTTATAGGCCTTTTTCTCTCACAGCAATTCCTATCATGCTACCCAGGACTTGCCATTGATCCCAGACATCCCTTGGGTGGAAATGCAGAGACAGAACTGATACATCAGTTTAATTGCACCCACATAGCCTTCATGCCATGAGGATCTCTGTGTAACCTCTTGGGAGTATCTCCCTGTCCCATTTTTGCTACAGAGCTGTACAAAAGGTCAGAGAAAGAGTCAGCAGGATGTGTCCTGCAGGGTCATTTTCTGATCTTAATTATTCTGATGTAGTTCCTTTGAATTATAGGTACCATTTCTGCCTGTGAAAAGATGATCTAAGGTTTGCCCTGAACCCTGACTTTATAAACATGGCTTTCTTATTCCCCTTTTCCCTTTGTCTAACGGATGGCTTTACAGAACTTCAAATACTAAGGAAATTTGATGTGCTAAAAAGAGTGGAACATCACAGAATTTACCTTCTTATTTTTTACCAAGTACTGAGGAAGCAATATGAAGCCTAGTGCTAGCTAGCAGTGTTCAAATAATAACATGTGCTCCAGATCCCATGAATTTCAGTAACTCAGTGTTTCTGGCAAATGATGCATTGCTTATTTTATCCACAATATAGGGGTTAGCCATGGGGAACAGAATTTCAAAAATCTTTAAGAAAATTCTCACATAAGTGTATTAATTCCAGATGTATGAAAAACATGCCACCAGGGAAAATAGAGATTAAAAATATTATTTAAATGTAATAGTATGTATATAGTAAATGTAACAGTATACATTAACAGTTAAATATCATTTAAATAATATATTTTTTTTGTCTTTTCAGTGAAAAATTAAATTCAGGTGATATCTTCTGACAGCAAAAGAAATCAAGAAATATTTGCCTGAAAAATAGCTCTTTTAAGAAATAAAAATACATATATTGCTTGTTACTGCATTAAACTGGATAAAGCAGAGAGGTTATGAAAGATTATTTCACATGCACTTTACTGGTTCCTTCTTTGTTTCATGTACAAACTCATTGGTTTCAAATGCTTTCTTACGGTTGAATTCTAAGCTGAACTGTGTCCATGTTATCCATGTTCCACTGTCCTCTACAAGCAGATGTCCTTGTATCTGCAGCAGATATTCTTGGCTACTTGTCATCCCTTATGCCAAGTCATGTGAGCCTTTTTTTCCAGAGTCTCTTCCCTCAGATTAATTTGGAATAATATCACAAAAAGTACTGTGAGTTTACAGTCAATTAACTAGTTTTCAGTAATTCAGGAATCTGATGGTTTGCTTGGCTCAGATAGACATCTGGAATTGGTACTAATCCATTGAGTAGTTTTTTCATTTTTAAAAAGTTAAAAATTAATGGAAGTGTAATTCTAATAGATCTTGTTTCTGCTTGTGACAATGGTCATACCAAAAAATTCACATTCAAACGCTGACTGTTGTTATATATGCAAAAACAGCTATTTCAAAAGAGCCTTTATATAAAGATGTAGTGTGTGTTCTGTAGATACCAACTGCTCACAAATTAATTGGATTTATCAAGATGTTCTAACCTCTGTACAGAGTAAGTGAAGTTCAAGGCTCAGAAAGAGAGAGAAAATCAAAAATAAATTAGAGCAAAAGAAGTAAAATAGTGCAAATATCTAAGACAGAAAACTCCATTAACTTTATCTTGTATGATTTTTTGGGGTCTGTTTTCCACATCTATTCATGACAAGTGTGCTCTAGAAACTTGCTGTGCAAAATAGCAAATTCAGTGAACATTGAAGAGCAGTTTTATTGTGCAGATACGAGTCATACATACAGGTAGCATGGTTCACAGATTTTTCTTTAGCTGGATACAACCACTGTCATCTTCTTCCATTAGCTGCATCCACATCCAGAAACAGAAATTTTATTAAATTCTTCATAACACATACTTAAAGGGAATAATAATCAGGGCTGACAATGAAGCAGAAAGGATGCTAGGCATCCTGGACCACTCTAATAACTTACCATAGTCACATTCTTCCTTTTGCAGGTGTTTTACATGAAACTTCTCAGGCTTAGTTTGCTCTGTGTTGTTCTTTACAACTGTGAGCCACACATTTAAAAGAACACATTAAAAGCCCACCACGAGATCTTCAATCAGCTTTTATTCTGACACCACAGAACTTCAGCCCACATAAGTGATCAGGAATCACTACTTTCACAGGTATTAATCTTCATTAACCCCCCTGAAATCTTCATCAAATATTTCTTTTTTTATATCAGCTGTCCTTCCTCACCAAAAAGTGTCTCACCACCAGGCATTTCTCATCCTTATTGTAGGATGTGCTCATCACAGATCCTCATTAAATAATGCATAGACCAAGATACAGACACGCTGCTTTTCTTCTTCCCAGTGCTTGTTGGTGCCTAAATATGCTCATTAGAGAAATAGAAAATCATGCTTCTGCTGCACATCATCTGCAAGGCATTATGAGCAAGAAATCGTTCCAAGTATTACACTGTTTGATTTCTTGGTATTATCAGATTATTACTAAGCAAGCTTGTCAGCATCCCTTCATAGTTTTAGGTTTATTTGGAGTTTCTTGCCACTTCAAGCACAGCTTTTAAACAGTCTTTTATATCCTGATTTTTGTCTAATTCATGGTAAATTGACCACCAGCATGTATCAGCACAAATTAGAAGTCAATAAAGGCCACCTAAAACAAGCACAGGTTTTTGCAATTACCATGGCACTTTTCCCCTTCCCATTATAATAATTACATCCTACCTTATCGTGGCATAGAATTGTAGAATCTTTAAGGTTGGAAAAGACCCTTAAAATCATGAAGGCAAACCGTTCATCTAGCACTGCCAAGTCCACCATTAAACCATGTGTCTCAGTGCCACACCCACACATCTTTACAACACTTCCAGGGATGATGACTCCACTGCTTCCCTGGACAGCCTATTCCAATGTTTGACAACCCTTCCAGTGAATAAAGATTTCATAATATCCAATCTAAATCTCTCCTGGTGCAACTTGAGGCCATTTTCTCTTGTCCCATCACTTGTTACTTCAGAGAAGACACCAATAACCTCTCCATCACAACCTCCTTTTGGTCAGTTGTAGATTTTGAGTAGCATCACTTCATAACAAATTAGGCAGATATCTCATTCCCTTGTTACATTCTGCAAAGACAAAATTTAGTACTTTCCCCGGGAATCCAAACTTTCCTTGTAACCACAGCACTCTCTTGAACTATATCATCCCATATCTTCTTGCAAAATCATATATTTCCATCTTTTCTCAAGCAGTTGAAAAACTGAAAATATTTGAGCCACAATATACTTGTTTACTAAATCCTCTGTGTAATTTTAAGTGTATATAAAACTGTAAAAATTAGATGGGACCTTGTGAGGTAAGAAGTTCCTCTACCTACTAAAGCACTACTATGCTTCAATTGTATTTTTTTTTTTTCAGAACTCCTTACATAGAAATAACTTTACACCTTAATTTACACCTTTCTGTGTTTTAATAGTTCATTGGAAATTTTGTCATTCTTTTATTATCAGGTGGCTTCCTTATGTTCTTTTAAAAAATACTCCTTTCACAAGGAGTTCTGCTGCCTAGAAAACATCTCTGAATCTGTTTCTCTACCCACTTCACCATGATGACACTCACTAAAACTGTTTTCTTAATATGACCCTATATCTGATAACAGAGCTACAATATCAGTCCTGTCTTTATACTTCAATCGATGCTTTTTTAAAGCCAGCTTTTGGTGACCAACATCATGGTATTGTTCCTGCCTGTTTTGGATTCTCTGTTTTAGCTGTGCCTCATCTCTTATTTTCATGTCTTTAAAGGAGAGTTTTTCTCTCTTGCACAACAGCAGCCTGAATCACAACTGGGTTCCTTGAGGCTCTGAGTTAGTCTGTTGTCTTAAGGCGGCTTGTTGTGCTTGTAGTAGGTAAGAATTCCATTTCCGAATATTAACATAATCTTGCAAATGCCATTGTGAGTACAATGAGTGATTATTGTGATCCCACTGTAGGCAGCTGTGTTATAGGTAGAGTTCTTTCTTATTTTCCTACTATAATGCCTTAGTGTAAGGATTATTTTAACGTCAGTGCTGAGAGCTGGTATAGGCTCCTTCAAGTTCTCTATAGACTCAATTTATGTTTCTTCAGTGAGAATACACACACTGGCAGCAAATTTGCTCACTGCCTGTTTCAAAGACAGTAACTGCACCAGCAGATTTTAGTATTCAGAAGTTCCCTTTCTTTTCCATTCTGCTGAGATTAGGATGTGCTTTAGAGATAGTTGCTCCACCATATTTGGCTAAGATTTTTGCCTTTGATGGGACTGAGATGTTCCACATTCTCAGTCTGTTTTCTATACCTGGGTAAGGTATCTGTAGTATCATATATCAGTAATATTTATTTGGCTTTGTATCAAAAGAAGATGAGTACTCAGGCTTTGCCCAAGGGTCAAGCTAAGACAACCAGATTCTGACTCTGGTCCGTCCCCTCCAGCCTGTTCAGAAGGCTCTGCTTGCAGCAGAACATGTTTGGCATAGCTCCCAGGGCCGTGGGAACACACAAGAGCTGCCACCACGACTGGAGGCTAATTTAGAGTAACAAACGGATTGAAGGAAGACCAAAGCAGTTCACAAACAAGCAGCAGTTAGAGGCAGAGCTAAATTTATCAAGCAACACATTCTGTCCACTCACTGCTCATTCATCTCTAACGACTCTCTTTGTGAGCATAATTATGTTTTTCTGCAGTGGTTGTTTGAGAACATTTTTCTGACTATATCGTGGAGCAACATTCTAACTCACCCAAAATAAAGCTTTTTTGTTTGTTTGTTTTCGTGTTTGAATAATTAAATTCCAGATGAAAGATTTGGCTTCTCCAAGGAGGACACAGAAGCTCCTTTCCAATAGCCATGAAAAAGTATTTTAAATCAGATTTGTTCCTGAGTCACAACATGCATAAAATTATTCTTAATATAGCTTTCCAGGTTTTTTTTAAATGAACATCAAAACAAACTTAAGGTATCTATGAATGATAACTTACTCTAGTGGGAAACAAGCAGGACACTTGAGTCCTTTGAAAAGCAGAACCATATTCATTTATCATTTTTATTTATGTCTGCTAAATTACGCTTAAGCCAATCATTATTCCAAACCCAAGAATAACACTTTACCAGATGTGCTGCAAGCCATTTTTTAAAATAAGTTGTAATATTAGAATTGAATATTTATGGAAGGTAGTAAGTATAGCTCAGAAAGCCTGACAAACATACAATTATTAACTTTAAAAAAAAGGATAATTGGATATATCTGAATAAAAGAAAGCTGAAGTTTTAAGTGGCTGATGAAGTATCATAAGTAGCCAATGGGTGATGTCCCACTTAGTTTATCTTGGCTGTAGAAAAATCTACTCAACATCTTCCATAGCTACTTTAAAAAAATCATAAATTATTCCTTAATATTTTTTTAACACATCTGCAGATATGCTGTTGGAACTTGCAAAATTTATACATTTTGTTCCAGATGATATTTAAAAAATTCTTGTGGCCCTACTGAAATTGGCAGGGCTACAGAAGTCCACAAGTTTTGGATACTGTGCTCCCATCATGCCCCAGTGTATAACTTTAAACTTGAGAATCCACTCCAGAATGATTACTATGGAATAAAATTAAAAGAAAATTCATCAGCAGGGTATACAGACAACAACTATCTTTTACTCTGCACTTGAAGGATTACATTCCCCTAAGGTACTGGCATGTTTGGTTGTGCAAGGCAACACATACCGAGCTGCTTCTGAAAACGTCTGTTTTGAAACACAGGGCTTTTGGGAATCTCTTTTAAACTTTACCTGATCTCATCCTGGGTTATCCAGAAGAATGTTTTCCCCCCAAGGCCTCAGCTGCTCTTGTGTGTCTTTGCTGCTCATCACCACCAAAACTATCAACTCCTGTGCTTAAATTAAATGGGAATTTACAGAGAGCCAGGCAAGCACTAAAAGCTCACACTTAGTTCACAACAACCAGAATTTGTAAAACATGCCGTGCAATGAAATGAGTACATTTAGAGTCTGGGTTTTGATTGTGGCTATTTGAGAGAATAAGAAAACACATGTATCAGATATTAGTCTTTTGACTTGGAGGTGTATTCATGCTGCAATGATGAGAGAAGAACATTACCCTCCAGACACTGATCGCACCACCCTCAAAGCAAATGGCAACAGTCCAGCAGTCATAAAAGAGGCCAAGATGTGTCAAGAACATTTTTCAACTACATGATGACCTTTATGTTTTCTTTCACATGCTTCTCATTACAAAGCAATTAACAAAAGAAAGGGGGCATCATAAAGTGGTTGGAAAAGAACTTACAAATTAAATGGTAATTAAATACATAACCAGAAACTATCAATTCATGAAGGAAACAACAGACAGGATTAAATAGCAGCAATACCCTTAAATCACAGCCCTGACAAAGTATTAAAAATAAAAACATGGTTCATAAATACATGTTTGAATTCAGAAGCAAAACTGCATCTGCAATAAGACAGTTACTGGATGAGCAGTGTCCCCTAGAATCTAGATAGTCAGTTGTGTATTTTGCACATTATTGCAGATTCTGAGTTCATGGCTGCTTGTGTGTCCACACATTCCTCTGTTGTTCAGGCTTGTGGATTCTGATAAAACAGATATCAAACCTAAGAAAAAATCCTTGAATACCAATAGACAGCTAACAAGCAAAACATATGAACAGCAAATTAAAATTTGCCTCAAGAACAATATTTGGATACTAAAATTTAGGTCTACCAAAAAACATTGTTTCTATAACTGTTCTTCATGTGGCAGCACAAAACCTGTCAGAATAGTATCTGGTTTAAATATAAGCCATATAGAAATCTGAGAAGTAAGAATACATAGAATGAAAGAAAAAAAGAAAACAAAACAAAGAAAAATAACTTTCTCTGAAATACCTCCAAAAATGACAAGAACAGGCAAAAGTCCTATATGTAATGAAAGATAGCAGGAAAAAAGCAGCATGAGACAAGAGAAAAGGAAGCATGCACATAGTACTTTTAAGCATATTGAAGTGGGTAGTGATGGAGAAATAATAAAATTGTATCAGCTTAATAGGATTTCAGCAGGCAAGTTTAGAGACATCCTAGGATGAGCAAGGAAGGATTTCTCAAACAAAAAAGAAATAAAGCAAGCAGTGGGTAAATGGTGTCAAGAGCTGCTAAACAAAACACACAACATCAAAAAAATTATTAAAAAAATAGTTTCTCAGGAAGAGAATTATAACATATCACATCTCAAAAGAGCAAAACACTGCATGGAAAAGATTGCATCTAAAAACCTTACAACTGAAGAACACTGCAACAGAGGACCAAGGTGCTGATATCTCAGAAGCTGCAGTGTTGGTACATTGGGACAAATGTGGAAATCCATCACAGGCACACATTCCTTATAAGGAAATACTTCAGAAAAATACTAGTATTGGATAGGATGTATTTCTAACTGAGTGCTAAGAGTTGCCAATATTCAACTGTTTGTTGCTTTAAATGTCATCCATTTAAAATAAATAAATAAATACATATATAAATAAAGGTCAAATTTCAAAGAAAATCCTGATAGGAAAACCTGTTAGTGGGACACAAACCAGAGCTAGGCTAAAGTGTAGCTGTGTAAAAGAGCACTGAAGGGGAGTTTATGGACTTTATAGCAAGGGACATGCCAGAAGCAACACTGGACACACAGGTGCAACAGAGCTACCTTTGTGCCCCTGGCTATGTCATAGCAGCATGGAAAATTTTCTGCATGCTAGAAAATTCACCTTCAGTGCAGATGAAATCTGAAACCTATATGATTTTTTTGTGTCATGATAGAATTTCCCCAGGGAAAATAAACAACCAACAGCCTTCCTTTCTGCATCTGTTTTGGTGTATGTAAGATAATGATACAATATATGTCATTTAAAAAAATTACCTTAGTGGATTTGAAGTTTGCTGGATTCCTGGAGATTGAAATCAAACTCTTGAGAACAGGTAGGAGTGGAATCAATGTCTTTCTTAAAGAGCAGATTCAGCTTTAGCTCAGTGTATCATTCTTGCTTCTTTTCAGATGCAGAGGTTCAGTACTACATCACCCACAGGGACAGGATTTGTTACAAATAGAATACTCATTTAGTTATCGTCCTGTATTGTGTACTTTACATATGAGCTTTGCAATTTTACCTGTTCTTATCAGAGCTTTACACATGTAAAAGCTCTTCCATTTTATATTTGACTGAAATTTTGCATATTAATCAAGCACTGTGTGTATGTGTTAGGTAATGTCCAGAACTGTGTTTAGGCACATATTTTGTTTTTCCATCCATGAGTGGCATCATTAAATTTGACCGGCTTCCTTAGTTATTAAATATTACTGTGTACCAAGTTCCCTGCTGAAAGAGGGCTGTGCTTGGTGAACAAAGACAGTACAAGATGAAGGTAGAATTCTCATTCTCTGTAGAATATAAGATTCTGTATTTCAGGTGAACAAAAGAAAACTGAAGGTAACGTTTTTCTCTTTAAATCATTTCAGCTTTCTTTTCTAAATGTTTGCTTTAAATTGTAACTTTTTTCTTTTCTTAAAATAAAAATTGCTGACAAACATCTGTTCATGCTAAAGTTTAGGGAAACAGCATTTTGTGTATACATTTGCAAAATTTCATGCAACGGTATTTTACATGTGCGTTGCAAAAGTTGATGGTGATCCAAAATAAACACATTTTTATAGAGGGAAATGGCCACATGGCCTTCCAGGATGTGACCTAATGAACATGACAGTAGTGGTTGTCATTGTTAATGAGTGTAATTGAGTCAAGAAGAAAGAACCAGTTACTACACATAATACAGTATAGATTCCTTCATATAAAGCATTATAAGAATGCTTACATTGTGCTGTAAACTACCAAATATCTGCATTAGGAGAATAATAAATTTGCAAGTTAAACTTTTTAGGAAGTGTATAATGTAGGAATTAAAATTGCACTGCAATTTTAAGTGAGTCCCATTGTGCTTTCATATAGCACTTGGTAAGTAAACTAATTAATTTTGTACCAGCCTTTCTTCAGGATTCCTACTTCAGTTCCAAACTGAGTCAGTTAGTAAGTGAGGAAATCTGCAAAATTTTGCAATTAATTTCACATAAGCTGACTAATGGCATTCATCACTGCAGCTTCTGAATGAAAGTTATTTGAAAATGTCAACTAATTTATGTTTGCAGCATTCCTGTGAAGACACAAGGTTGGCTGTCCTCAAGCTGCTGAGCTACAGCAGAAACAAAGGGCAATTAAAAATATTCAGTAAGTATGAATGTCCATTTTGGGATGCCTCATTGTAGCGTTTTTGAGAGCACTTGATGATATGCAGCATTTTATGTATCCAACATTAGGATCCCATTGGTTCTGTGCTATCCACAGGCAAAAGTGTAAAGCGATAGCAGAACAACTTTTAAGTGATCATGCATAAAACAATTGATTTATGGAATTCTCTCATGTCTTCAACAAATAAAATTCAATTATCTGAACAGCACCCAATTCTCTTAGAGGAGCTTTTGTTTTCCAGCCCAGCCCACCCCCCAGTCTCCTTGTGCATCCTCCAATTTCTGCAGCTAACGAAGGCAGCCTACAGAGAGCAGACTCCTTGGCTGTGCAAGTCTTTTCCACTGGGAGGGCACAGTCCATCCTGTGTAAAAATGGGGAGGGGAGCAGAGAATGGGCGCAACATATAATGGGAGACTCTTTCATATTTCACAATGAAGAAGGAGAAAAGCACTTTTGTTTTTTTTAATAACAATAATAACAGCAATGTGATTTTGCTTAGAATTCTGCTCCTGTGGAACTTTGAGGCTTGGAA
Organism: Picathartes gymnocephalus; assembly: GCA_013390045.1. Lineage (NCBI taxonomy): Eukaryota > Metazoa > Chordata > Aves > Passeriformes > Picathartidae > Picathartes > Picathartes gymnocephalus. Next base: position 71,536 of record WEKY01029608.1, on the reverse strand, counting down.
CAATACAATATGTTTACTTACCTTTGTAGGATTAGATTATGCAGTTAAACTGTATGTTAATGATAGCAATTCGTTAATACAACAACTGTTATATTAAACACATTTCAGAAATGTCTCAACAGGTAAGATATGTCCTTGTCATAACCTGTAAAATAAATTAAGCACAGCTTCTCTGATATTGTACAGGAGAATAAGGGCTAGTTTACTTTCTTCTATTTAATCCTAAATTCCTAAATGGAAAATTTGGTCCTTTCAATAATGACCCAGCACGTGGCTACTGTCTTCTGGAAGGAAGGAGAGTGCTAGATTTTATCTCTTTAGAATAGTTTGGGGGGGGGGGGGTTTTTTGTTTGTTTTTTTTTCTGTTTGTTTGTTGGTTTATTTGGTTTTTGGGGGGGTTTTTGGGTGGAGGGGTTTGGGGTTTTTTGTTGTTTTGGGGTTTTTTTGATACTGCAATATAGTCTAATCATACTTTAAAAAATTTAGGAGCCTTTTTTGGATTATACAAAAATCATACACTTCAGATATCAAAAATGTGATCTAGGATGATAAATGGAGATTTTACAAACATGTCCTTCC
>WEKY01029608.1:35452-70531 GCA_013390045.1 Picathartes gymnocephalus | reverse complement strand
TCTCACTTATCTTCTTTAAAGAGTAGAACTGCACTTTAATGAACCAAGTTTGAATGTTTGTCATTCAGCAGATGTTTGCATATTTAAAATTTCCTCATGGGTAAAAGAACTATGTGGTTTGAGTACCAGATGAGTTGATCTGAAATATTTTATTATTCTGATTTAGCCTAGTGGTCTCTAGAAGATGACAATTCTATTTTCAACTTATTTTCTTCTTTCTTAATTTTCCCATAATCATTTAAATAAAAATTTCCATCAAATCACGTCCCAGCACTACTGGACATATTTCTGGGGTTTGATATTGTTCTTTTATCTCAACAGTTGTATTCAGATATTTCTCTGGTGTCCCGGTTCTGCATGTTTATAAGTTTCCACATGAGCAGGTGTTTTCTACATCTTCATATTGTTTCCTATCCTTGACAAAACTTCAGCCTTAGACAGATTGCTGAGAGATTGGTTCAGAGCCAATATGTAGGCAAAAGTGCTAAATGGAGCAAAAAACTATTACTTGTCTCTGCCATAAATAAAAAAAACCTTGTTGTTTTTGGGCTGCATATGTCACTGAACTCCTGACAGAGGAGTTAAGATTACAGGATCTAGTTAAAGTCACTTTTCATAAAGTAGTTCTTAAGCCCAACCAGGACAATTCAGGTCAGTCGCAGGCTTGGTGATGAAGACCAAGGGATCCAGAGAACTTCTTTATTTGGGAAGAAAGAAGCCCTCTGGCTCTCTTTCTCTTGTCTGTAATGGAAGTTAAATAACCTCTGGATGTACCTTAGAAGCAGGGTGAAGAAAAAAGCTCTTTCAGGGTACTATCTGAGTATTCTGTTTCTTAATCTACGCACTGCTTTGAGCAGGAGTCTACAGCAATGACTGTGCATATGTCAAGGAAATCCACACTCTTGCTTGTGCATCTAGTAAGGGAATAAATGAATATGGGAATACCATGTCTCTGTTCATAGCAGAAGGGAACATTTGAAAGTCAAGGAAATACAAAAAAAAAAATGCTATCACTTCTGTCTTCAAAGAAACCAAATGTTATTTCAGGGAGGACATAAAGGAAAATCTGGGGAGCTGCAGGCAGGTCAGCTTCACATTAGTCCCTGTGAAGATCATGGAGCAGCTAATTCTGGAAGCCTTTTCCAAATTCATGAAGGACAAGGCGATCAAAAGGAGTCAATGTGGATTTACCTAGTGGAAGTCAAGCTTAACTAAGCAGATACCTTCCTACAGTGAAAGGATTACCTTGTCAGATAAAGGGAAGAATAACAAATATTGTTTGCTTCAACTTTACTAAGGCCTTTGGCACAGGCTCCTCTAACAATCTTACAGACAAGGTGACATTGTATGGATTTGGTAAATCGGCAGAGAGGTGGATTGAATGTGGCTGAACAGCCAAGCCCAGGGGGTGGTGATCAACAGCACCAAGTGCAATTGGAGCCAACTCACTGGTGGTGTACCCCAGGGTTCAATAGGGAGGGCAATATTGTTTAACCTCTTCATTAAAAACCTAGACAATGGGGAAAAATGAACCCTCAGCAAGTTCAGAGATATAAAATTGGAGGAAGTGAACATCAACACGGTGTGGAACAGGGCAGAGAGGAATATGAAAAGGGAAATGCAAAGTTCTGCCAGTGCAGAGCAATAGCCCCATGCACCAATACACACGGAGTTTCTGAGGAACAGCTCTGTAGAAAAAGAGGCTGAGGTCCTGGTGGACTACAAGTTGAATGCCAGCCAGCAATACAGCATAGCGACAGAGGTAACCAACAGCATTCTGGGCTGCATCAGGAGGAGCATTACCAGCAGATTGAAGGGTGTTACCTTTCCTTTCTACCCAATACTGCTGAGGCCATGTCTGAAATACTGAGTCCGGTTCTGGGCTCTCCAGTACTGGAGAGATACGAACTTACTGGAACAAACCCAGTGAAGGGCTGTGGAGATGACTGAGGGACCGGGGCATCTCAGATGAGGAGAGCTGAGACTCTTCTGCCTGGAGAAGGTTCAGGGGAGAATCTCATATATGTGTGTAGACACCTGATGGGAGGCAATGAAGAAAACCAGGCTGTTCTCAATAGTGCCCAATGACAGGACTCAAATATTCACATATTGGTTTGGACGTTTAGAAAAATCTTTTCAGTAACAATACATAAAAAACCCAATTTTTAAAAATATGTAAACAAACAACTCCAAAAATTATTTCTAGGCAATTTCCACTCATTTAACTACATGTTTAATTTGTTTTGAAAACTGTAAAACTTTCGTTTTTAAACAATGAGAGACAAACTTCTGTCAGATACTTTTCACAAAAGTAGAATTTTTATTTCCTGAAAAGCACTGACACCTTAAAATTTCACCTGTCCTAAACTGAAGCAAAGTAAATAGTAAGAATATTTTTAAAATTCATCTAAGGTAAACTTAGACGAAAAGTTTTAATTCTGACTCTATTTTTTCCCCCAATTTATAATATTGAACACAATCCTGAATGAAATGTCTTCTAAAATGAAACATTCAAATATTCTTTCATGACAAGATTATGAAAAAGTTATCAGAAAGCTTTGTTTTGATTGAAAGCAAAACAAACAAAGTATAGTCAATCCTGACACATTCCCACATAACATTTACAGCTGAATTAATTGGCATTTTCTGAAAAACATTCTGCTCAAAATTTCTGAGCCCCTCCACTGACAAGTGTATAGAATCACTGCTCTGTCCCAGGCAACCCCCCACACATGCACACATCCTGTTGCACTGACAAGATATCTATTGAGAATGCTGGCCTTTTTAAGGTGGAATTGCACTGCTATATTCCTATCACCAAGACAGAATAAGGAGAAAAAGCAGAGGAACCATTCCCGGAGGGGTGTCTCAGAAGGATATGTTCTCCTTGTGCTTCCCCTGAGACACTCTTTTATCCACTGGTTTTGCTCCAGACCATACCTGGAAGAAGCATCTAGTCCTTGTATAGGTTATTTAATACTATCACAAGTTTACAAGGAAGAATTTGGATATTTATTACTTCATAAAACTAACCTATTTGGAAAAAAAAAAAAGAAAACCAAAACATAATGGGGTTCTTTTAAACCATTGTCTTTAAAAACGTTCCAAACCAGCCCCAAAGTGTGCTACCAGAGTGATATGAATTAACCATGAAAGCTTGTTGGTTCACACCAGGCTTCAGTTAACCATGTTAAAGTATCACACAGGTTTTACCATGATTTTCATGATTTTCTGCTTTTGATTCTCATAATCACATTATAATTTGAAAGGTGATTTGAAACTTATTGTTGGCTTTGTTTTAGTAATTTCAGATTTATTAAGTTTTAAAAATAGACAAGAAACTAATGCCCTCCTTTCTTCTTCATCCAACTCATCAGAGAATTCATAAGGCCAGAAATTTTCTTTTTTTCTCCCCACTTCATTTGGTACAGTGATTTGCTGTAAAGATCTCTGCCTTTACCCCAGACACAAAATTTCCTGCAAAGCATTCTTGAAAACTGAATGGTAAATGCTCACAGGGAATCTCTTTAAATGATTCACTTTGTAGTTGTCCATGGTTTTAAAAGCTTCGTTGATGGGAAATTTTAGATTTTTATATGACCATATCAGAAAGGAGAGTCTCTCAGGAGCTGTAAGACTGAGGATACACATACATCATATATACCATTTACACATAGTGAACCGTAATTGGCACAAGCAGAAAACTTCAGTCACAACTGAACCCAAACAGGAAACTAAAGCAAAACATGCATTGTTTTGGCTCAGTTATGTGTAATTTTGCATGAACTACACCAGTTTATTCAAGCAGAAGAACCTCTACAAATCTACAGATCTGAAAAGATATGACAGGAAGAACTGAATATACACTGGTGACCACTATTTGTAAATATTCTGAATACACTGAACACACATTTACAACTGAGACACAGGTTTCAGAAAATACTGGGCATACGATCTTGCAGCCTATTAAACAGAAACTTTTGACTTAATATTGACTTTATAATAACAAGTAGCAAGATAGAAAACAAGAATATTGACGAAAGAGCTTTTATTTTCCCCTGATGTCATCTGGTCATGTCACTCACTGCAGTTAAATCCAATCTCTAATTGCAACAAGCATTATGAACAACATGTGTTAATTTATTGTGTGGTGCTATGCCAAGCCTGCATTTGAGTGCATACTATAGTATTTCTACATCTACAATTTTCTCTGTCTAAAGCCCTCTTCGTATCAAAAAGCCTGGGCTTGTTAAATGTGTGTGCATTTTTAATACATAATATCCTAAAAAACATAAGCACAGACATTTTCTTGTCTGCATGTATACCTTCATCTTCTATTATGTTTTACAATTTCATCTGTGGAAAGGGATAAAGTTTGAAAACACAGGTATCTTACACCTGTTCCTCCGTTTACACATGTGGAAGATGACTGCAAAATGCAGGAAAAACACATTATTGTGAATATGAAAATGTTTCACAGCCACATTGCATGAGCAGAGGCAAGTGTAGGAAATGACAGTAAATGAACCACTGTCTTCTGTTCTGCCTCATTCACATATTGGGCACTATAAGTCATTATGAACTCATCAAGGCTGCCATGTCTATGAAAGCCCCTGCCAAATCTGCAGCTCGTTTACACAACCAGACACTTAGCAAGGAGCAGAAATACAAATGAGAGTCATCCCATAATATTTTAGTGCTAAATAATAGGATTGGATGCAATATTGCATATTCAAGACCAGTAAAGACACAAAATATCTACCAGTTATATGAGATGTAGCTTTATTATGATTGTATGTCAGGAATATTGTTCTGAAATATAAAAACACAGGCTACCAGATGCTGAAGTGCACACGACTTTTTAATGTGTTTCTTTAATGCTGATAAACTAAAACATGAAGCAGTGAATGTTTATATTTGCAATGATTGGTATCAGTCTAGTTTAGAAAACCCAGTTCTGGATCTTTTTCCTTCATTTGCTTACATTTTTCTACTTGGATGGTAGCAAAATCCCCAATTAAAATCCATTTTATTAGTCTTTCCTCAGGAGGTAGAAGACAATAATTTCAGTCTCAAAGTCCATTCGCATACTTTGCATACACAAGGCTTAGAAGAAATTGATTTTTGACACCAAAATGATCTCTGATTTCTCATTCTTCTGATTCAGTTTCTGTGTGAATCATTCAAAATGCTCAAGTGAAACCATCTAATAAACAACATATAGTGACACCATTTATTAAAATTAAAAAGCCGTTTTAAATACTTCCTAGGTGATGGGGATCTCAACAGAATCCTTTGCAGTAGGGGTGCAGGAGTATGCACATAAATGATGTTTAACAGAGCCATTTCTTATAGAACAGACCCTAACACATTTAAGTCAAAAGGTTAACTTGAATATGTTAGAAAAGTAAGCATTTACAGAAAATCTTTTACAATAAGTCACAACACAAAGTGGTGGCTACAAGGTGTAGCCTTTAGAGAGTTTTTTGCTGCCTGTCCTCAGGCTCATAGTGTCAGATGTGGCAATTCTGCTGAGGAGAAAAAAAAAAGCATGCATCTGGAAAATTATCCACATATGTATATGAAAAGTTACAAAGTCTTTTAAAAGACCATGGCCTGTTTTTACCTCTGTTGTGAAGTATGGGAGCTAAATAGTTTCAACTTCTTCATATTGTCTTTACAATGAACAACCTATAGTTTTGTTGCTTTTTCCAACCCTGTCTCTTAAATCTCCATTCTGCAATGCCACTGCTACATATCAGTATAAGAAAAATTAAGAAAAAGGTTGAAATGACAATATCAGAATCTTCTACAGCTCTTAGTAATATTTTCCTTTTCTGGAAAAACAATTTTCCAATCACCATGCACTAGATATATTTATAAAGTCCATACAGACAATATAATGTCCATACAGACAGAGACTGCCGGCACATTTCCTTAAGTAATTCTTTCTTATTTCAATTTTCCTCACTCAGTCAATATTTCCAGAATAAAGGAAATAAAACCTGAGAAAATATTTCACTAGGGCTTCCTTATTTGACCAACTAATAATAAATAAATGACTGTTGACAGATTTGTGTGAGTGCATTTTTCACTTGACATCTTCTTTATCATTCCTACTGAATGCCTTTTTTTAATTTACCTTAAACACATGAAAAAAGGATGCAACCAATATTCCCAGGAATATTTTTCAGTACTCTCTTGCTCCCATTAGGCTGTATCTTGGCATGTATTTTTAAGGGGTTCCTTATAATTTTAAACCCTATTCCTCACATTCAACTTGAAAGGGATGCCTACGTTGCCAACAGTTAATATTCTCATAAATGTTTCTCATAAATGTTCACTTCCTTGCTTTCAACTCAGCGTTTCTGGGATCTTTTAAAATTATTTCTTCCTCATGTCTACTGTGATCTTGCAAGCTGTTAACAGACTAACTGTGGGCAGAAAGAAAGATCATCTTGGTCTGTACAGCGTAAATTCTCCAGCGTCTTTCCTGGCACAGTTCCATTCAACAACTCCTTTGGCACATACATCTCTCTCCTCTTTACGCTAGACCTCGACCTCCACTTCAAATGCCCTTCCTCTTGTGCCACATACATCCATTTTATTTTCTTGGTATTTCTGATATATAATTTCTTAATACTTTAAGAAATAGTCATTAACTGAATGAAGCAATGACTTTCAAGCATGCATCCTTTAGTGAGTATATTCACAAGAACATTTCCACAAAAACCAATAAAGACTTATGCATATTTGCACGTAAGGCTGCTCCACAGGCTGTTGAGCTGTTGAAATATCTTAGACAAACAAAACTGAATGAACTCAAAAGATCTTAGACCTCCCTTCCCTCTGATTCTCAGTTCTGGGCTGCTGCCTGGGTCAGAGTCTTAACCTTATTCTCCATGCGTTAAACCTTTTAAAACAAGCTACTTTCCAGCCTTTCTACCACCTTAAAATTGGCATTAACTTTTCATTTGCAGCAGGAAAAACACTACACAGTTTCTTTAACTGCATTTAACGCTGATCACTTTCCCCAGGCACGCAAGATGCCACTGCTGGTGTCACCCTGAGCCCTTTCCTGTAGCAGTGCTTTAGTTTTTCAGAAAGGTACCCATGATGAAACAGGCAGAATTCCTTGACACAATTTCTCTTTCCTTTAAAAAGACTTCAGTTTTCCTTGTCAACAGCTCCTATGCTTCAGATACCCCAACCCTCCTCCCATTCTTGCTGTAGGTTGCAGTATTTCTTCAGTGACCTCTTTTCCTTGTTACCCTAGGGATGGTTGCCCAGGCTTTTCCAAACAGGGATATAATCACGTTCATCTGTTTTTTGGTTTTCTTTGTTTAAGACATGTCCTCCCTCAAGTTAAAAAGTATCCATGAACGTTAAACCAGCTCAGGCCTGACATACCCAGCCAACATCAGCAGAATACAAAGATTTAAAGAGGGCAAAAAGGCACTGTCATACAAGTTTTAAGAGATATGTGCAGGCACAGAAGCAAACGGAGTAAGTTCCTCTAGTGCACCACATGTGAGTGCTCTGTGCCTCTGCAGTCCAGCAGATACTGGGGCAGGCTGGACAGTGCTGTCAGGTCACGATGATGAGACGAGATACAGCCATGGGGCCCTACGCTCACAGTAGCTGAGAGAGAGGTGGTGAGGAGAAGGGAAGAAGTCCAACCAGTCCATATAGGACATATGGCATGTGAGGAAGCAGGTTGGGAACAAGGTAGGAATCTACAGCTGACAGGATACACCATAGACAGCAGAACAGTACTGTCCCTGAGCTGGCCCCTTCTCACTACCTCCGTCCAACCCACGTATGCCACATTTGCCTTTGGAAAAGAGCTGCTGTCTAATATTTTACTGCTTAGAAAGGATGGTCAGTAGGCTAGGACATTCATGCTTTCTTGCTTTTGCCTATTTTACTGTCCTTCTGCTTTTAGTTTGTTGGGGGTTGGGTTGTCTTTCCTTTTGTTTCCTTTTAACAGTATAGAATTTTTTTCCATTCAGTTGCTAAATAGCCTTAATCACTGAGTACTTAAGAAGAACAAAGGCTATAGCTAGGCCTGAAGAGAAGGCCATCTATGTTTACTGTTCTGTCGGGGAGTTTTCTCTCGAAGGGGGCGGGGGGTGGAGGAATATCTCGAGAATTGGGGACTGGTAAAAGTGGAGGGCAGAGGCGGAGCGGGACTGGCGTTCCGAGGAGGACACGGGAAGAGGCAGCTCGGCTAGAGAAGAGTCTTTTTTGCTGCTGCTGCTGGAGCCCTGGCTTGGAGCTGTTTTCTTCTGCCTCTTGGGTGAGCCTCTGCTTGTGAGAGCAGCCACTGAACCTGTTGCCATCTGCTCGGGTGCCCGGAATCCCTGAGCTCGCCTCTCCTCGCTGGGCTAGGAGCCGGGCGGCTGCTGCCCCCCGCCCCCGCCGCTCCTGCGGCACTGCTCTGAGTTTCACTGCGCTGCAGCCCCGCTCCCCCGCCTGCCGAGACGTCCTGCCGTCCCAGTTTGCTGCTTTCCAAGAATCCTGCTGGGGCACTGGGATCGACTGCTCCAAGGGGGTTTGTGAAGCAAAACCTCTCTTCCGTTTTGTTTTCCCCTGCTGACTGAACCACCATAGCATGTGCTCCCTGCCGTCTGTGACCATCACTGCACCGAGGGGGGAAAGTGCCTTCAGGCCAGGGGGTCGGGACCAGGTTCTTGGTTCTGTTTGTTGTTAGTGCCATAAGAGTTGTTGTTTGTTTGCTCTGTTATAAATCCTAGTAAAGAACTGTTATTCCTACTCCCATACCTTTGCCTGAGAACCCCTTAATTTCAAAATTACAATAATTCGGAGGGGAGGGTTCACATTCTTCATTCCAAGGGAGGCTCCTGCCTTCCCTAGCAGAGACCAGTCCTTCAAACCAGGACATAGTTTGAAATTGATATGTGCTTTCTTCTACTGCTACGCTGGCTCCAATACAATCTAAATTTTTCGTTTCCTCCTTCACTCTTACATGAGACTTTCTACTGCTTCCCCTCTGCTAAAAGCAGAGTCACTTACAGCAGGTTCTCCCAGCTCTGTGCAGTTAGATTTTGTATTCCTCCCAAGATGGAGATTCCACAAACTTTCTGGGCAACTGCCAAGTGTTTGACCATTCCCACAGGGAAAAAAAAAAAAAAAAAAAAAAGGAAGAAAAAGGTGGAGTTTCTTATATTACAATTTACATCCTCAACCAGTTCTTTCTTGTTTGTAAGTACAAAGTGCAGAGAAGTGTCTCCTTTTGCCATCTCCTTAACCACCTATGTTAGAAAACTGTCATTAGTACACTCCATAGACCTCCTGGACCACTGGATCACTTGTGCCCTTCTCTGTTGTGCCTCCAGCAGTTACTGTGCAGGCTGGAGTTCCCTTGTGAGCAATGGGGCCTGTGAACATGAAGCCATGAGGCTTTTTCCTGGTGTCTGAAGAAGTCATCACATACTTCTTCCTTATAGGTACTTCTGGTGCCTAGGTGAGGTGATTTCTCTCGTCAGGGTTTACAGCAGACATGTCTGTGTAAGTATGTTTGTATGCTCCTGAGTATGGCCAGAGGGAGAAGGGGTTCTCCAGATCAGAAAGACAAAGGTAATGCACTGTGGTGCTTATGTATACCCATAATTGTGAGGAAATGAAAACAAGGTCCACAGATGGAAATGTCTGCCGCAAAAAAACCCACACCGCAGAGAGGACAACAGAGGGCTGCATGTTCCAGCCCTTTGCAAGGTCTGTTCCAGCCCCTTGGCTCTGGAGAAGAAGACAAAATGGGGATACAAAGGAGTGAGAATACGAGTGGAACCAAGGGCAGATAGACACAGACACCAGAAGATAGGTGCTATGCCAGTTGTTTTTGCCCACTGAGACGGTGTATCTGTCAGCAGTTAGCCTACAAGTGGAGGCCAGAATGAGCTCCTTTTACCATGAAATTGCCAAATATGTTTAATCTACCCCACCCATTTTAGCACCTTCAGTAATGGAGCAGATGTGGTGCATGCCCTGTAGGCCAAGCAAATTGTTCACATGTCATGTTTTCCTCCAGGATACAACATGATTGTCAGTGATTTCTTACGCAAACATAAAAACATACAAAACATAATGTCTGTTCTGTTGGGAGGCTGCAGTGAATGTACCAGTTTCTTCACAACCCGACACACTTGACAAAAAATTGCAGCCACACAATCTCAAAACACGAATCACAAGCTAGGTGGATTTCTCACCTGCAAAAAGCTTTAGTGATGGTTTCTGCAACATGAACCATAGAATGGTTTGTGTTGGAAGGGACTTCAAAGACCATCTGGTCCAAACTCCCCTGCTATGGATAGGGACACCTTCCATTAGACCATGTTGATCCAGGCTCCATCCAGCCTGGCCTAGAACATTTCCAGAGATAGACCATTCACAATTTCTCTGGGTGAACCAGTAAGGACATTTTAGTGGCAACAAGCAGGGTAAGCAGGGGCAGTTTATATACTGAGTGCACTTCTTAGAGAAAGCCTACAGGTAGAGTAATTCTTACAAGAGCTTTTAGGGAAACTGTAATAATAGTGAGTTCAGGTATGTTATGTGGGCCACATCATCCTCTTTGTTTTCATGGTCAAAGAACAAAATGCCTGAGATTACAGCTGCATTGTTCCATTTGGTGGACACATGACTAGTTGAACCATACAATGAATTACTCATGGCTTTATTTTCAGACCTTCATTTCAGGTACTCCTGCAACTATCCTTGTCTCTGGCAAGACAGTGCATGGCTAGGGAAGTCAGATCTCCAAAAATAGTAAGCATTATACATCTTTGGTGGGAGAACACACTGGAGAGCACTCACAATGTCATACCCAATATAATCCTGCCTCTCTTCCTGCTCCAGATACTATCGTTGACACCTCTGTCAGCTCCTAAAATGGAACCAAAACTATGGGATCAACTTCTCTGTAAGAGCAACTCATAACTGGCAGAGGACAGTTAAAGCAGCCTTTAAATTTTCAATACACAGGAAGAATCCCTTATTAACTCCTCCACAAATCTTCTCTCTTTTTTTTCTTATCTCCTTTCCCTGTAAATAGATCTCTGTCTCAGTGATTGCTTCTGGATGACTGCAATCCTCAGATTTTCACTGCCTGCTTTTGGATAACTAGAGAGACCCTCTTTGGGCTAGGGTGTCCAAAAATGTCCTTAATAATGGTACCTCAGTTACTTGGGAAATCAAAGACATTTCTGGCTTCATTCAAATATATTCCTGGAAAAAATATATTGCCTTTTTACCAGCTCTAGAAAGAAGTAATACATGGTGTATGCCTTGCCCTACCATCTGTGCAAACTTACCACAATATATAGCAGTTTTCACATCTGTAGTTCTAATTATCCATTTTAAAACAAACACATTTCTGGTTAATTCCAAAACTTTTGTTTTGTCCTATCAGAATTCTTTCTCTGGTAAGGCAAGGAATGCCTACATGCCTAACCAAAACATGTAAGCAGTCCCACTGCTTTTCATGGGGATCTTTACATGTATGGGAGCTGGTACCTTGGTAACTGAAACTTGAGGGCCAAATTCTCTGCTAGTGTCGTCCTGTAAAAACCACGTCCTTCAATTCAGCTCCACTGATTTATATGCCCAAACTGCATAATGAAATTTAGCCAACTGGAAAGTGGAATATAAAAGCATTATGATGCTGTCAGGCTTTACAGTAGAAAGCCTTGTAGCTAGCATTTGTTTGGAAAAATAACAAGCCCTGAAGATGTTGGCTAGATTTCCTTAACTAGCTTACTTAAGTAGTCTTATTAATGTCAATCTCCTGTATGGAGAACACTGTGTTGAACCCAGGAGTTTAAACAAAACCAAAATTATATTTTTTTTTTAATTCGTAAAGATCCTTTGAATAAAATTAAGCTCACAATGACAAGCCCAACAGGTGCATGGTTCCCTCACAACCTGCAGTTCCACACCACACTTCCCTGTTCTTACAAAGCCTCAGGATCTAGAATGTGAAAATGCAATTCCTCATTAGTTATCCGAGAAACTACTCATCCTGTGCCCAGGTAATGGCTTCAAGGAACATTATTTAGAAGTCAAAACAACAACTGTCTTGAAAGACTTAGAGAGTTGAAGTCACCCCTGGCTTGCTTTCTGCTAGTTTCCTTCAGCAGAGTGTTCTGTTTGTTTCCTTTGGCTCCATTTCTTGCTTGTTTGTTTCCTGTTGTATAACTTTTGTCCAGCAAAGCCTCAGACTGACTAAAGCTCTGCAATGTCCACAGGAAGGTGGAGGGGTAATGTTTTGACACGTTTTGGGCCATGCCAGAAGTGCTGTAGGGAATGGTATTTTTTGCTGGTGGTTCCCCGCAGGTTAGGTACGAACGCACATGGCTTGCCTTGCTCAAAAACCCATCTAGCCCTCACACATTCTCCTCTACCACAGGTGACTCCAGTGTTTAATATAACTCTAACGTAAAGAGTAGCACAGCTAGTTAAACAGAGATGAGTACCGCTCCAAAACAAAATCAGTTTGTATTTATATTTAAAAACAGGAGGTGTATCCTCTAGCAGATATTCCAGTCTGCCTGGAAAGCGTATATGCGCTATTAAGGAAGGCTTACAAAGGCTTTGACGATTCCTATGGTAACCCAGTAGAAAGGCTGTTTCCATGGGGATTAGCCAAGCCTATATAAACCTCCTGTCTTCATTAGAGTATCTCTGACACTGAATGCTTTAACAGTTACTGTTCTGGAATAGTTAGCAACAATCTCTGATTTGGGGAGAGAATTAATTCTTTCTTTCCCATGGAAGTCCAGTTATTTTGTCAGCTTTCAGTAATACTCAACAGCCTGAATACCTGCCATGTATCAACATAAGGAACATACTAAACAGTGGTATACCCTTTAAAAAGCACTCTGATTTACCATCAACATCATTTCAGTATATGCACATTATGCATTTAGAAATGCAGTTAATTTAAACATAAGGACAGAATAAATCATACTCTTTAAATTTCAGTTAAGGAACTCACAAGCATTAAACATATCTGGGTGTGTGTGTAGTTGATTATCTGTCAAGGTAGCACTCTGATTCCCATTCAGATTCCCCTTCTCAGTCACTCACAACTCCTTCTAATATACTCTACCAAAAAAAACAAAACAATATTGTTTCTTTTGAATGTAAATCTTTCATGCTTGATGTCAGCCAAATTTCCTTCTCTCCTTACTTTTTTCCTTTTCCCCTTTTCTCCCTTTTTCTTTCCTTTCCTATAAGCTCAACAGTTTTTGCGTTGTGCAAGTAGAAATAAAGCTTTGTTTCTTCCATATGTTCTTCACAAAACGTTTATACATTCAGAACTCAAAAACACCTAAAGGAACAAACCTCAAACTTCATCTCAGCAATGTCTGCATCATCATTAATTTTGCCACCTCTTTCCTATACATTAATTTGACTAATTTCTCTTTTCCATTCCCTTTTCCTTTGGTCTAAGAGCCTTTCTTAGCACCCTCCCTCCTATGTCTCTGGGATATTATTCTGCATCTAAAGACATGCTGTCTAAGCTGTAATACACAGACCTCAGAGTAAATAAATCGAAGAAACAAACACATTAAAATCTCTGAATAATTTTTAAAGAGTTTAAAAATATGCCTCAAATTGCCTTTGTCTCCAGACGCAGCCCCATATGTGCCAATGCAGTATGAGTTCTTGACTGCAGTCTTAGTATCAGCTTAAAATAGACTAAAATTATTTCTCTCTATCTTAAAAAAACAAATGTCCAGGTACTCTTTATGACAATATTTGAGATCTTTCCTAAAAAAGTCATATTAAATAGCTATGGTCCCTTACATTTCATAAAAAACTTAATAAAGATTTTCTTTTCTATTTAATATATTTAATAATGGAAAGTTCTCTTCAGAGTAGGAATTCAGCATTTTTGAGAAAAAAAATCCAAACCCAAGAGGACTTGTTTATGGCATAACTTTGTTCCACACTTGCAGATTTAAAACCAGCAAAGAATATCACAACACCCCTCCATTTTGGATGGACAAAGACGATGATTGATGCACCCAGCCAGGACCACTGTTTCTCTGCTCATTTCACGAGCTGTTGCTAAGAAGCACCCTCCAGTCTGGGAGGCTTAGAGAACTCAAAGCCTTCATGCATCTATCTCTGAGGCCAAGCCTTGCTCAGCCTCAGCAGTTGTGCAGGCTTAGGTTCTTCAAACAAGACACTGCTTAGATCAATCTGTCACTCATGGAGCACATGTGACAAAGCCAAAAAGTACCATCACACTTCACAGCTTTGCTTTCTGTAAAGATGCTTTGGTTTCCCCCTTGAAGTTCAGTATACAATACAGAAAGAAACTGAAAATTGTTCTGCCATCTCTCATGTTTATAACTCTTTTCCACGCACTAGGATGCTCAGAAAAGCACCATACACACACCGCCTGAAAGACACATATCTTGTCATTTGATCTTAACTGCTTATTTTCCAATATGTGTTTAGACACATTGCCAAAGACAGTTTCTGAATTGTACACTTGTTTCCAAGTATCACTTGATTACAGATTGCAGGGTGTAAATGCACCTTCTGGCATGGTATAATCCGATGCAGTTCCTGGATCAGTCAGAACACTTTGGGTCATGATGATTTTCTTCTTCACATTAATGCTGAGGTCTGAACTTGTCTTAACTACCCAAACTGAGAGCAAAGCTTCATGTACTCACTTTAAGTCAGGGCAGCAACAGGAGGATAAAGAAGGCTTACCTATTTAATAACTTTCTGATTGAGGATATGCAGTGCCTTTTTGAAAATAAATGGTATCTGATTAGGAAAAAATTAAATTAAAAATAGAAAAAGAGGGAATAATATCTAGCATACACAGTAATGTTAGTTTATGCCTCTGTCCATGTAAGGATCCAAGTTTTCAGAATTGCAACGGGATTAAAATCCAATTTAGTGTGAGTGCCCTACTCACTGAATCACTTTAGGCATACAGGCCAATAGATATATATTTCATCCCCTAAGTTTACTTATTACTGCAGTTGCCACATATTCATGGCTACTGCATATACCAGCTGGACACATCACCAAGTGCTTCCACCATTCTGAAATATCTGGGTCTTGTGTTGTGAAACAAGACACAATACTAACCAGTATTCTGTGAACCCACAGTGCACTGCTGGGTGATCAGACTCTGTCTATCCCTATCTCCCTGTCACCATACTCTATATCTTCACAAGCATTTGGAGTAAAAAGAAATTATACCCAATAGGCATCTGGGAATCTGAACAATTAAAGCAATTCTCTCAAGGATGACCTCTACTAAGGAGATGCCTTAAAATTACCCAGCTCTTAAAACTCCAGTGTTTGCACGTTGCTCAGCTCAAACAGTAACATTTAGACAGTGACAATACCACCAGCACCCCTTCAAGCAGAGCCCAGGGAATGCCCCTGAATCAGCAGTGTACGGTGCCAGCTGGACAGAATAAGGTCACTTCTCTCCCTTACATCTCTTTCACAGCAAGAAATTGCTCAAAGGAGTAAGCCTCACTCGGTGCTCTTGGAGTCAAGAAATCGTTGCCAATTATTGCAGCTGTGAATGATCCCTGACCAGACCAGAGCAGGCTCCTGAAGCCAAGTCCCATCGGGCACGGTGTGCGGACATTGTAATACAAAGGGCCTGAGTGCTGTAAAGGGAGAAGCCTGGGTGATGAGTGAGCTCGTTCCTTCTGCGTGGTGAGACTTACAGTTCAGGATGATTCAGTTAGGGAGTATGTCAGCAGAGAGTTTTTAATCTTGTTAAAGAAAGCAGTCTTCCTTCCTATTGGATACCTACCGGCAGTCTCTAGAGAGATGACTTCTTCCCAGTGCTGCACAGGATCCCACTGCTTGCTGTGCTGGAAGGAATGTGTCAGAACTAATCTTACAACAACAAGTTGCACTAACTGCTGACATGAATCTTGGCACTGACGTAAGCCTGAGTTGTTTAATTAGTATTTATGAAAGATGAAGTGATACGGTTCTTCAAAAAACGGTAACATTCTGTTACCATAATCTGTTATCATAAACTGATATAAAGATTTCAACCAAACTGAGGTTACTTGGGAAGGGGAAGGGTTATCTATGGTTTAATAAAGCAGAGAAGGGATCTGGGGGAGCACAGCACTATGAAGAAGTAAATACATAAGCTTTGGCTTCATTTCCTATTTAGCATCTCATTAAAAAAAATAATTAATTTTGAGTGAAAAACTCAGCTTCTTATTATGAATGCATTCTGAAAAATAGGTGACCACCACAAATGTTTTAAATTGTGATATTATAGCAGGGATGTATTCATTGATCACATTGGCAAAATCGAGATCAGTATTTAATAACTCCCTAATTAAATAAGAAACACTTCCATGATTCATAGACCACTATTTAAAATGCAGAACTTAATTTACATAGGCAGCAAAACTTATGAAAATACATCTAATTAGTGTTTGGTAGATTTCTTTATATTGTTAATTAATGCTAAATTCCTATAGATGAATAATAACATACATATACACAGACACAGCATATTCTTCCATCATCAAAGAAAAAATCCATTAAGAAATTGTTATTAAAAAATTCCTGAGGATACTTTCAGGTGTTTTTCTACTGTGATAGCATTAGCTCATGATAAATTCTGCCCATAGCTTCACAAATGTTTCATTTCCCACAGTCAGATTGCTTTCTCCCATTGAAAATCTGATGGAAAGTGGTTTGAATGAAAGGAGACTCAGCAACATTCCTCTACTGCTGTATTTTTCAAGTCAATTTGTGCATATCTCTAGGGAATGACCAAGGACATAGGGCTACCCACAAGGGAGGGAAAACATTTGAGGATGAGTGTTTAGCACAGTGATACTCCACGTTAGCATTTCTATGAATTTGCATCACAAACGAAGCAGACAGCTCCCAAGTGTTGGACTTGCTCTTCCTTCAAACCCCCTTCCCACACACATCTTTATGTTCAACAGAGGACTGATGGAGGCCTTGCAGGAAGAAGTCTGATGTTATCAAGGTAAACTATTTTCTTTCCAGGTCTCTCATTTTCCTTCCATACAGAAAGAGGGAAATCTGTGTCAGGTTTTTAAAAGTCCCTCTCAGGAGACTTCCCTCATGTCTTCACTACCTGGATCAGCCTCAGTTCTTTACATTCAAGCTTCTGAACAATTTGTAAAATATCTCTCTCTCTCGTTAGTATATCCCTTCCCAGTAGTCACCATTCTCCACATATTCGGTGCAATTTAATAATGTGTTGAATTTTTTCTCCAGGTAAAGACTTTACATTCACTAAGAGATTGGTTTTTCTGTAATATGTGTCCACAATAAACAGTATATACACAGCACTGCTTTGATCTTCTTTTATCCTAGCTACATATCACAGGGTAAGGATCATGGAATATTCTCAGTCGAAAGGGACTTTTAAAGGCCATCTAGTTCAACCCTCCAACCTGGGCATGGACACCTTCCACTAGACCAGGCTGCTCAGAGTCCCATCCAACCTGGCCTTGAACATCACATCTTACTTTGCTCTGAAAGATCCTCGGCTTCCCCAAGTCTCTTTTATCCCATTACTGTGTGGTGGGTTTCTCAGTTAAAGTCATTGTCTGCTCTCCAGCTTCCCTAAGTGGGCTGGGAACCACAGTGCTCTTATGACTCATCTATTCTCCATCTTTTAGTCAAGATCCTTCCCTTTCATATACACACTCACACTTCCATCCACACTGTCCACCTCACACATTCAGCCTCTTCATAATGGTCCCTAGCCTATTCAACCAGTCTAGCACTGTCCATTTCCATCTCCTTCAGTGACTTTAAAATGTCTCAGAGTCATATGTATACCCACACACACATATACGTGTCTTAGATATGACAGAAAGGCAAAGACTTTGTGCATGAGAGCACAATACTGCACAGAGTTAAGCATGGCCCCTTTATTTCTTTATTGAGGTCTATATGTGCCTGAGGTATAGGATTCAGTCCTTTAGCTAAGGAGAGAACACCCACATCAAGGTAGTGATGTGACAGTCTTCCCTGTCCCTTACTGTTAAACTGATACCAAGGGAAGAGGGTCTAGCACTGAACACATCCCATCCAGATTTTTCTTACCAGAAGGTAGGAAATGTTTAAGATGAATGCACAGAGGAAAAGCCTAGATCCCACTCATCACTGAAAGAAACTATTGAGTGCTGCATCATCAGCAGGCCTAGGCACTATCTCTTACATGTATTTCTGCCTTGCACTACTTCTTCAGACTCTCCCACCTCTGACTCTCAGAGGGCAAAAATCCATCTGAGCCCTGAAATTTAAATCATTTTCTGGTATCTCAGGGATTTAGCTGTAACATCTTGTTCAATCCAAAATGTTGAGGACTGTAAGGTGGCAAGGCAATGGACCGGTCCCCTCTATCTGTGGGGTTGGGAGTCCATTTCACCTATCTGACAGCCTTCCTCACCAGGACTCAGAGCGTCAAGATCTTCTTGAAGTCCTCCTGGGTCGGTACAGCTTTCTGCCACCCCCAAACAGGCGGGTGGTTGTCAGGCACAATCTGGCCTGGACTGTTTTTCATTGTATAAAGTTGCTATGGTATCACCAATTAAAAATTCTAAAAAATAATCTGCATCTGTACAGCATGCTAAAATAACCTACCAAATGACACGTCCTTTCGTAGAAAGCGAGTCTACTAATTGCTGAGGGGCAGATTCCTCCACCCTTCCTCTCGCTGAACAGTGCCTTCAAGCTGCAAATACTCCCACTGCTTTCAGCATTTGCCAAGCCTAAGTTTTCCACAGAAACCATGAGTCAGGCTCCAAAAATCAGGAGACAAGCTTAAAAAATCATGAGATTTAATTACAGCAGGTGAAGTATTTTGCCTTCACGATGGATTTGGCAGAGTGGGCATTTAGCATAAGAGTCAACCTCACAGCTAAAAGCAGGTGATCAGCAGCTTTAGCAGAGTGATCCCATCTGAAAATATGTGGTATGTGGTCTAACACTTCAAAAGCTTTTTGTTAGTGTCTAGCAGGAGGAAACTGAGATCCCAGTTTCCCTGATAGTTCTCTTCCCTCTCCATTTTCATCTTTCTCTTTTTTTTTTTTTTTTTTTTTTCTTTTTTTTTTTTTTTTTAAGTCCTTTTCTTTTTCTGTCCCTTGACCTTATTTCCAAATGCATTTCGGTAGATTGGTCATTGCAGGAAGAAGATGAAAGTCAAGACTCAGGTAGAAAAATGGTGCTGGTAGCCAGGGGTCTGACAAAGCCATGGATGACAAAGCTGGCCTGTGAAGACAGCAACAGGGTCCCTGGAAGAGAAGGACCTGCTGACCACAGGGTAGAACCTAGCATACACTAGTGATCTGGTAGACCTGAGCAAGGGCAGAGTGTCTGGTGTCACAAAACTTTGGTTTCCCCACAGAGACCCATAGGCTTAATGCCAAAGACGTGAGATCAAATGACTCAAAGACTAAACTTCAGTCAACGGTATGTGAGGTCGCAAACTCAAGACCTGTATTCCCTCGTCCATCTCACAAGCTCCTCCTTCATGGCCAAGAACTCGAGCTCATGCTCCCAGCTGAGCACCACACACAGGTGCTGGGGCCCTGGGCACACCAACATGCCATACTGACTCTGACTGGTCTCCACTGGCCCTTCCCTCTTGGCTGGGGGGCGCTCCATGTACCCTTCACTGCAGCCCAAGCGGTGTCACTTGGAAGGCTTGTCCTTAGCTGCCCTTCTGACCCTGGCATGCTGGCTGGCCTTCCTCAGTCAGGAGCTCAGTGTTCATCCTCAGGGGTGCCGTTAATGCTGCCCACCTCCAAGTCAGTCATGTGACAGAAAGGCTCATGTCATGCCATGGAACCACCTGAATTTAACCCTGGGCTGGCCCTGCGACAGGAGTGCAAAGCAGGCTCTGTGGCAAACATGGACAGCAGAGCTGAGGGCCATCTCTCTTCCCCTGATGACAGGAACAAATATGACTGCAAGTACTACATGAACATGCAGACAAATCAGAGAACAGATTTAGGCCTGGTCAGACCTGATGCAATGAGAACCTCCTACTTCACTTACTTCCTCCCACTGTTGTGAGCCTTTTCACACCCCTACGTATTACCAGCAATCTCTTACGCCTTCCACCAGAATAGTGAGCTGGGAAATCATAGTGCACAAAAAAAACCCAGACCTTGGCACATTCCCCCTTCAACTCAGAACTTTCATCTTCCCCACACAGAAAATGCCTCAAGGATCTGCAGCATCATCTTGCCAATGAGAAACAATTTAGCTTCCAGAAATTATCACCACAGATTAATTTTATGAAGTCTGAAAGCAAAGCCCAGAGACAAGCATGATCACATGAGTTTTACAAGGTTCTATTATTTGAAAATGCAAGCATTTCTGTATGTTTATGTTAGAATATATTTATTAATTTGACTAATTAAATGCATACTTTATTTTCTACGAATTTATTACATTTTGGTCACAAACAGGTTGATAGTAGCATTTGCACAGGAGAATAAACAAGTTCAGAAAGACTTTCGGAATTTGGCAAGAAAAACATGGATTTGTAATGTCATAAGATCAAAAAGCTGTTGATGAAAAAGAAAGACTTTGGTGGCTTTCAAAAAGAAAATATTAGTTCTTATTTTTTTTCAAAATGCGTGTTGAGAAAAGCTAAGAGAATAACTGTCTGGGTGCTGCAAGTGGGAACATGTCTAGATGCTATAAATTTAGAGATGAATAATCTTTCTTTATAAAAAGTGTAAGAAAAAGTACAGAAAAGATGCTCCATCTCAAGAAAAGTCCATATAAGCGGAATCAGCTTCCCTATGAGGAAATAATTACAGCAAGCTGCAAAAATAGAAATAAAATCTCTGACGAATTGCTGGTGTATGAATTCCTGTTACAGTTTATTTATGCAGACAATATAGTGTCTGGGATGAAACAGCTCTGTTGGCAGAACAAGCATGAGCCACTGTATGTGGGCTCTCAGAGCACTGCATGGGAGTGTTTACTTCAGCTCTCCCGGAACCATACAGAAGTGACGTTACCATGCTGGAGCCTGAAATTAACAGTGATACCACTAGCACCAAGAGAAAGCTGAGTGTGTGGCTGATATCTTCGTCATGTGAAAAAAAAAAAAATGAAACAAAAACCAAACCCTAAACAAGCTAAGAGGAAGTATTTGAAGTAAGTATTTTAAACTTCTTGCTAAACAGATCTCACTAAATACAAAAATGGGTTGCTAGACTCAGCCACTCACATTTTACCACTATGATCACTTACCCGTACTGTTTCCTTGCAGGACAGGACAAATGACAAATATTTGCCTCTTCATGTTTGCATGTTTATATTGCTTTATTCTTCTAAATAAGCATTCAAATCGTACTGGATGCTGTCAAAAACCCCGGTAATCTTTTTCTAATCTAGGGGATGAGTCTGAAATGAGAATGTATTTATTAAATATGACCACTTTATGTCTGGAAGACATGCTAATACCATCAGCAGGCATTTTCATACCCCTATTGCTGAGAACAGTCCCAAATGGAAAGGAGGAGGTAGTGCTTGTGCGAGAGAGCCAGCGAAGCTGTGGCACACCACTGAAGGAGCAGGCCCCGGGGAGGCTGCCAGAACAGCCTGCTCTGCCTGCTGTGCAGCACCCATCCCATTGAGCTCTGTGTGCTCTCTCTGCACCCCTGGGCTTGTGGATAGGCAGGGGTTAAGACCAGCCTTGGAAGAAAAGTGTAAGCACCCACCAAAGGGGGACTATGGCAGCTAGAAAGAGACAGAGCAAAGAGGGACAGACAGAAAAAGAGATGTTGTGAGAGCACAAAGAGAAATTCTGTGCTGTCCCTCCATGAGGGAAATTCCCTATCAGTCGTCATATAAGTCTTAGAAACCAATGAATCAGCACAAGGACCAAACTCCAACTCATGGCCCACCTGTTTGGTCCTGCATCCCTTGAAGTAAATGAGAGAAGATCCACCGGCTTCAGGGAAAGAGGACCACACCCTGCCATCAGTTGTTGCCTCAGACACTAAGTTTCTTCAAAACCACAGCTTTCTTTTGCCCTTAGTGTTCAGCTGTTGGGAGATTTTTCTGTGTGTCCCAGTAACATATTTCTGAAGTGCTTCATGCAAAACCTGAGTATGGCCAGAGAGCAGCTGCTGCTGGTATATCCAGAGGTGGGCTGAGCAGTGATGCAGCTGAAGCAAGAGAGCTATCTAAACTACTTAAATCTTAGAGGCTCATTGAAGTGATGCTTCATTCCCTTCCATTGAAATCAGTGGGAGTCTTCCCATAGGTTGCATCCCAGGACCGGCCTTTGGGGTTTGCTTCGGCTATCGATTTATCCTTACAAAATAAATGGTTTTTTCAAATGTATTCTAAGGGGCAGGTGACTGAAACAGGCACACCTGAGAAGAGACGTTTCACCTACTCACAAAATTGCCAGTGATGAGCAGTACAGCAGAAAATGATCAAACATTTGCACATTGAATTGAGGAGGAAGGAGGGAACAACACATGCAAATAAACATTCTGATGCAGAATATATTTTTTCTGCCTCCAGATTCTACCAAGGACAATAATAAAAAAAAAAAATAATGCAAGTGGAAGTATCTCCTTTTTCTGAAGGAAAAAAGAAGAAAACAGAAAGAAAAATCAACAATAAAAACAAACAAAACCAACCAGCACCAAGGGTAGGGACATTTTCAAATTCATTTTCAAATTTTCAAATATTCATTTTCAAATTCAAATACTTATTTTCAAATTCAAATACCTTATGGTCTTGTTTTAGCATCTCTATAAGTTTTCTGAGCACAGTTTTTGCATGATACAAATTTCTGGCTGTATCAGTATGTGCCTTGAATATTATTATTTTTAAAATACTCTGATTTGGGCTTGTTCAAAGATGGAAAGAATCTTTCATGGGGTGAAAACTAGGATTTATATTCATCCTCAATTTATTGAGCCTTAAAAAAAGATAAAAACATGCAGAATATTTTCTCTATGGTAGGAAAATATAAGTCGTTGTGTACTCCTCAAATTTATCTATATTTTTAAACAGTGTCCTCACTCGCAAAGGAGGAAATTCTAAACCAATATCTTCACTGGTAAAAGGGGAAATTCTGTGAGGCTAGATACTATGGACATGCTGAAACATATGTCAGTAACTGTTGTAGAAGCCTTTTTCTACCTCTTAGAGATCAAAACAGAGTTATTTTTTGGAGAGTGAAAGATCTTTGTAATATCTACGGTGGGCATAAAAGCAATGGTAGCTAATAGCATCAGCCCAAGCAGATTGAGGAGATGCATGGGTAGAGTCTGTGAATTTTAAGTAATAGTTCACAGTCTAAAACCTCTAAGAAGGAAAGAAAAAGGTCACTTCTCAATTATATAGGTGTCTATTTTCTTAATTCCATGTGTAGATATCTAATTATGGGCATACAAAGAGATGGCAGTATTAAGATACTGTGCTTATTTCAGGATATCATGCAGAGATCCTTTTCAGGCACTTAACTATCATTTCTGCTTCTCCAAGTGCTCCTATTGAGTGTTAGTACTGTTGAAATTTCTCAGGGAGTTTTTAAAAATTTCCAAGTTCAACTATTTATAAAGCATGGCATTTGGAATATATTCACTTTTCAGCCTTTTTGTCATGTATTTATTATATATATATTTAGTCATTATGTATTAAAGAAAAAATATCTTTTTGGGAACATTTCTGTTATAACAATGCATTGGAATCTTCAGTACTGCATTTCCTCTGTATCTGTCATGATGTTACAGATGTGTAGTCTCAATTTATTTGCTTATTTTTAACAACATTCAGTAACAGAAAAGGCTGTGTCATAATGAGCATGTCAAGTGCTGTGTCTAGCATAAACCATTGCTTTTCACAATATGAGTACAATGTTCCCTAAGACATCCCTTGGCAAATGGCATTAGTATTAAAAACAAAACCTTTAGGTTTTAAGTCAGGAAGACTGGATTGATCCCTTCTTTTTAGTCTTATCCTTACCATAAGAACCTGATTCATTTCCAAAGGGCTTACCTTAATCACTAAGTAGTTTTAGATTTTTCTAAGAGTATTGTTACAAATGTGTAACAATTGACAGGACCAGTATGAGAAATTACTGATGTAGGTCTCAACTGGCAAGAGATATAACAACAAGACCACAGCAAACTGTTTGAAAGCCCATGCAGGGAGGACTGCTTTAGGGCATTTTAGGGTATTACAGGACACCACAGAATAAGAGGAATGTCAGCATGCCCTTTGCTAACAAAAGAGCACCCATGGGACCAGCTGACGCTGCTCCCATCGCGTGTCCCAGCCCAAAACAGATTGTGCATGGACTAGGATTGTGCATTCAGTTATCTGAGTTGCACCTCGTCTCTGAGACAAAAGGTTTGAAGCTGTCAGTACTGCTAAAACAGAGTGTATCTTCCTACCCGTGGTGGATCCTTGGATACTCCAAGTGACCCGCTTGGGCCAGCAGGGGTTGGATCTTCATAGTGCTACAAAGGCGCTGCAAAGATCTATTAAAAACACTTGGAAATTGGAGAAATATAAAAGTTTTCAAGACTTATGGGGACTGATTAAGGGACAGGCTGCAGTGCTTTGGAAATAGCTCCAGATGACTTAAAGATTTACTGGGAAACTCCAAGCGTTGTGGAGAATTTGTGACGTGTGAGATAATGGATGGCTGGTATAATATTTTTTGCACTTTCACAGATTTCTGTAGTATTATGCTCATACAGCAAAATCATAAGGACTAGAAAACTAGAAGGACTCACTCTTTCACATTTATCAAATCTTTTCAGTGATTCCAAAACACAGGCCTTTTTCTTACTGGAAACATAGGATTATTTTACTTGTTCCTAAAAGCTGAGATTTTGTTGCTGCATGCTGCCACATAGGGCAGGATAGGAAGCAAGTCAATGCCTGGAGATAACAGTAAAGGAGTCACAATCTAGAGGTTTTTTTCCATCTTTTATTTTTACATGAGAGTCTAGTAAGTGGGAGAAATGGTAAAATGGTGTAGGATGTAGCTGGGAGCCAAGGCCACACAGACTGGAACAGTGGGGTGGTACAAAGCAGTTGAGAAATGAAAGTATTTCTTGGAAAGGTAATTTTAAGCACTGACCTTACATAATACATGGAATGTGAGTAGGTGTTGAAGCCATCTAAAAGAATCTAGCCCAAAACAAAAAAAAGTACTTTTTTGGTTTTTAAATAACTTATTATGTTTTTGGCATAGGAATCTATCCTTATCAGAGCGATTTGAGGATGATGCTTCTTGCTTACTGTGGCAGGAGCAGAATGTTCATTTAAGGGGTTTAAGGAAAATTTAGAAGGATCTGAGGGTGTGTCTATCCTTATGCAGAGGCCCAAACCACTGCAGGGTTATAGCATAAATGAGATGAGCTTGTATACTCTTTCCTTGACGATTCATGCTTTCCTGCTAGCTACATGTCCTACAAGACATCTGGCCGTCAGAGCCTTGTTCACTCCATTCATTTAGATTTTCACAAAGTCCAGTCCAGTGGGTTGAAATCAGAGGTGTCCATGTAAAGAGGGTATAAACTCTAAAGGCTTAGATATGAGCACAGATTAGCTATGGGCAACAATTCTGAGAACTAAAAAAGGGAACACTGCATCACCGGATGAGCTCTGAATGGAACAAAAGGATTAGCTTAAACACATGCTCAAAATAGAAAATAATTTTAGCAATGTTGTTCAACTAGGAGGCTTTTTTTTTTTTTTCTCAGAACTGATCTGCAAAGGAAAAACTACAGCAAAGCAGCTTCTCTTCCATTGAGCTCTCAGGGCTAAATCCTCTTTCAGTACAAGTTCTACAAACTAATTTAAGAACCTTAAACAATGGGCTGGATGATTTGAAACAGTCACGTTATCACAAGCATTGTCAATGTTGCCTTTTTAGGTGGAAAGCTTGCCAATTTACCTGCCATTCCTATGCCGCCCAGGGGCCTGGCTGGACTCTCAAGCAATGACTAAGTCTTTGGGCAAATTTTAGAATTTGGAGAAATGAAAGCATAGTTTAACTGTGTCTATACCTCTCCTTTTCAGAAGGCATGTTGCAATCAAGGCTGTGAAAGCCACATACATTCCCTCCTTTCTTGCTAGTGCTGATTTGGACAAGAAGACAACCATGTTTACGAAAGAAAATTACAGTCTGATGTGATACAAGCTGCAGTTCAGAGTCCAGAACAAAAAACATTGTAGATTGACCATATTCCTCCTATAGAATGTTGTTTCACTCTTCTTTTGCTTCAGAAAAAGTCCCAGGGACATGCAATTAGGCAAAGCTTACTGGAGCTACTGTATTTATCCTAAATAGCTACAGGACACCAATCACAGGCTGCCAAATGTATGTACTGAGCTCAACACCTGCTCATAGCTCCTATAATATATGTAGACCGGGGAATAATATTTAATATAGTTAATAAATAAATAAAATAATAATGTAATATAATTTTCCTTCCCACCCATTTTACCTTATTGTCTGTCTTCAGGAGATAGGCACACCTTCACAGCCTAATCCTTTCATTTAAACTACTTAGAAAGCCTTCTTCCCTGTCCAGACCTTCAGTAGCTGTTGAAATACGGTTGAAAACTCTTTAATCAAACCAAATAATTTCTGTAAGAGTATACCTAGCAGCAGATGTGCATGTTTGTTACCAGCACTTTGCCTGTGTTACTCAAGTACCTGGCAGTTCAAACAGCCTTTAGAAAGAGGAGAACATTAGTTATATTCAGCACCTCACTACAGCTTTTTTGATAGGTTTTAAGATGACAGCAACTTTAATGGTAAAATATGGGAATCCAGTCTTCCTGCAAGAAGAGAGAAATAGAAAGTGCATAGAAGCAATGTTAAAAGATTAGAGACTAGAATTCACGGATACTCAACACTGATTAGATTTTTTTAAATCTCAGTATTTTCACATTTTGTTGCAGCCTTTGTTTGTAATTACTTAACTTAGTTCAGTTTGAAAGGATGTCTGAGAAGGCCCCAGTAGGCCCCATTCAAATATTTTAGTTCAGAGAACTCTCTGAACTAGGGACGTAAATTCATCCTTTCCACTTTCTTCAAGTAAAACTTAGTCGACCATCATTTCTGGTTCAGATAGTCTCCTCTTTTGATTTTATTCTTCGCAGCATCAGGAAGGATTTTAAAGCTGAGCCATTTATAGCCTTAACCCATTGAATTACTTTCTGGTGAAGTGGTTGAAAACGTCTTCCTTTGGAAGAACAAGTGACAGTGTGCAAGTATTCCAAATCATAATGAATTCACCAATAAGTTTCCGGGTTTAAAAATGCTTTCCTTTACTTGTGTAGCACAAATGAAGTCAGTGGGGTTTCAAATTAAATAAAACTTGGCACTTCTTCTCAAAAAGCCATATTTTGTTTTGCTAGATCTGCATAACTCAAAATTGCTTAAGTGAAAGTTTCTTGCACATAAGAGAGATGAATTTAGCACAAGAAAGAAATTCTATCTTAATTTAAATCTCTAAGGCAAACAGGTGTTAGTCTGTGCAGAATTTGGCCCTTTGGGCCCTTTTATTCTACCTCTGCATTTATGTTCTCTCTAAAACAATTGTGTAATTTCACCATGCACTCAAAGATAAAATACAGCCTGTCACTATGAGACCAAGGCATGGATCTCCCAGCTCTGAACAATGTCAATCCTGATAAATAAAAGAAAGAGAGAATAAATGCAATGTCAAAATAGCACTTGAGAAAGCCATCTTCTTTTATTCTGATTTTTCATTTTTGCCTAAGATATTTTAAAAAGCATGGAAGTGTTGCAGGTTTTTTTACTCACTGCTCAAATATGTCTAGAAAAAAAAAGCAATAAGGATTAGTCACCTGTTATGCCTTTTGTTGTTATTTTATGATCTTGGAGGTCTCAAGCAAGAGTCACTAATCATTTTCTCTGAAATTTTTTATTTGCATTTACCTTAAAATAATGAGTTAAGGGTAATTCTAAGCTAGCTAAGTACTGAAAATACATTTGCTACTCAGGTGTATAGAATATAAGTTAAGTTGTAGTACACAGGCACCCCAATTGCACAGCAGTTCTGCTCAAATATTTAAAACACTTTGGGCCGTTTTGACATTCCTGGCTTTCTTTTGAAGGAAAAAAGCAGAAATCTTAGTTCTGGACCACATGAGTCTGGAGATGTGTAAGTGTCTTCTGAAGGACAGCAGTAACCAAGGAGGCTCTGTGGCTGTCTCTGCAAAAAGATTGTGGGGAGCAGATGCTCAAATTCAAGGCTCCCCAGGGAGCTTGTCACAGCCACCAATTATTACATTTGAAGAAGAGGGCTAAAAATAAATCTTATTTCTTTCCTGTCTTCTGGTTCAACATGAAACCAAAATGGTCTCTATGAATAGCCAAAAGCCCCCAAAACCACAAAAGCCATTTACCTCCTTTTCACTGCTGCATCATTAAAGCACCATATAGATACGAAAGAAGAGAGGGTATTCCTTGGCAAATATTTCATTTTCTTTGTGAGTTCAAGGGAATACACTCACTCCTAGTATGTTCTTGAAATGCAGAGAAATGGGGTGGGATCTGGTGGGATTTGGCATGCCAAAGAACTGACTCGGTTACTACCAGTGGCCAGCAGGAGACAATGGTGCAGTGTTAAAAAACCATGATTAATTCCAGCTTCTGAATAACAGCTCTGCTGACTACCTAGCAATTCTCTAATGGTCAGTAAAGAAGTGTGAACAATATTTTAAAGTCTTTAGAAAGGACTGAAGCATAAACAGCATTAAGGTGGGCTTTTCAAGGAGCTGTGCTAGTTTACGACTCCTAGCACAGATCTAAGCAAGTTACTTCAGTTCTTGGAAACCTTTCAGGAACTTGTAAAAATTATTTTGTAAAGCTGGCTTCTGTGGGTGCTCTTGTGCTTCTGATAACACAAGATTGCCTCATCCTAAAGGAAAGATTTTTAAGATATTTTCAAATTAATTTTTTGGAAGACACCCATTTACAAACTGCTTCATAGGGAGTTTTATCATAGGGCGTTTTATCAGTTTGAACACAGAACGAATTGTCATAGGCTGTTAATGGGCAGGGATGTGACAGATACACCCACACATATTCTGTGTACAGAGAGAAAGAGGGACAAACACATAGGTGATCTATTCTGGTGCTGGCTCTGCCACCACCAGAATGGCCCAATGGTATTGCCAGTCATTGAGCAGGAAAACAGGTATACCAAAGACAAAACAGTCATTCTCTGGTCTTCTAAGAAATTTCAGAAGAAGCATTTAACTGGCCTCCATCTTTGAGCTTCATAATAAGTCCTTTGTGTAAAAAGATTGCATTGGATTCCATCTTGGTCTTCATTGCATTGGATTGGATTATGGTCTTCATAATTTTTATGAGTCCAGTATTTTTCCATTTATTATCTGCACACGAGATAGGCCATAAGGAGGACTTAACACATCACCCTGTTCTCAGTTGTCCCTCTCTGCCATCCCCCTCTATCTGGTGTTACAATGCTGAGACACGCAAGCAGTGGGAGAGGGAAGCCATGAGGTAACCTATCAGCAGTACAAGTGAAAAAGCAGAGGAACAGTGTGAAGAGCTAGACTTCAGGAAAAACGTCATTTGACACTGCCTGTTACTCTGTCAACTTGCCTTTGTGATTGTTTCCTTTATTCTTTTATAAATTGGTGTTTGTTATTCAGTTGAATCATGCACGTCAAGGGGAAAATAGCACACTGAACAACAAATGGGCCAATTTCATTTTCTCAGGGGTTTTTTTGGTTGTTGGGATGGGGACAGAGGCTCAAGTTTGTATTTCTTTAGTACCTCCTCAAATATAAGCCCAGTCCATACAGTGGCAAATCAAGACTTGTCAGAAGAGATATAACTAAATGAAGAAAATCTGCAAGGAGGACAAAGTAGCCTACACACTCTTTCCCCCCTTTTTTCCCGCAGTGAAGGCAGAATGCTGTCACATTCCTACTCATCCCTCTCTGAAGTCCAGGTCAGGTTATCAGATAAACTCGGAATACCATGTTTCAGAGTTTGATAGAGAACAGCCAATAAATCAAAAATATGCTTAGAGAATAAGACCTGTCAGGGGAGATGCTATCATGCACCCTTCAGAAAGACTCATCTTTCCTGTGATTGAGCATGTCTTTAATAAGAGTCTGGCTGCAGAAGAGGCACACTGGTGCAGCTATTCTTAGAGATCAGCCAACAGGACCAAAAGGCTTGTATGTCATTCCTTATGGCTCAGGAGGGGTTTGGATGCTGAGCTTATCAGGTCTGACAGAGACTCTATGATCTGTGTCAATGTGAGGAGCATTCTGCCTGTATCTGAAGGCAAAGCAAGGGGAAAATGCAATGATAGTTAACTGCTGTTCACAGCTGAGCTGAAGGCACAGACACTAAGCTTTACCTTCAACCATGAGAGCCCAGCTGTTGTAGGAAACAGCAGAGCTGGCGTCTACAGAAAGCTGCCTAAATTCCAAGACATCTTGGTTTCCTGGATATGGAACTTTGTTTGTTATGAAAAAGCAGGCAATAAACAACTCAGACACTGTGCTTAAAACACACAGTTGTTATTATGGCTATCCCAAGACTAACCTTGAGAGTCCTTGCACTAAAACAATGGCAATCCCCAGCAGAAGCAGTTACAGAGCCTTTGGCTAAGTAGTGAGCAGTCAGCATTTCTGGATGACTACTTGCTAAATTATAAAAATGTCAGCATAGTGGATATTTATTTGCAGAGCAAAACACTGTCATAAAGGGTCATTCTTGACATCCAGGTGACTGTAGTTACATTGCATCTACTCAGGTTTTTGCTAGAAAAGCATTAATAGTTCATTTTTCTTTGTCCTGAATCATCAGTGACAGGCAATTTTGGAAAAGGCTTCATACTTAGGGGACAAGAAGTGACAACTCCTGATTACCAGCATGATCCACGTAGCTTGCAAACTCCACAGTGAAAACAAATTTCAGTCTTCAATGGCTGTACTTTTCAAATCAATAGGTCAGCTTACCTCTAAGACAGAAAGAGAGGAGATTTATCTATATTAAACTGTGAAATGCTGCACTGAACAGTAGGACATCCTCCATTAAAAGCAAATTGGAGAATATTTGCATGGGCTACCACAAGTAAGGCCATGCAGAAACTGCTAATATTTCACCATGCATTTCGTGTAGCAGTTACACGGCTATTGATCAATGCTAAGACTGCCTCAAGTAGTTCTTTGATCATTTAAAATAATTTTGTTGTTGTTGTTGTTGTAAATTAAGACAATTAGGGCTTTCTTCATAGATTCTGACTTGCTAAGTTCATCTGTGCTAACTGCTCTGAGGACCAGTATTATCTTCTATATTATGTCTCCACCATGCCTCAGGCTTTATTGACCATTTTTTTTCATCATGACTGGCTTATTCTTTATGGTCCCTTCCTCCTTTGCCTTGTGCCTAATTGTCCAAGTTGCATTATGCACAATCCTTTCTTGGCACCTTATGAGTGATACTTTACTTTCTCACTTTGTGATGAATGACACCGAACCAAACATAACCTCTCTTGGCTTTGCCATGTCAGAGTCCTCATGATCAGAACACGTCATGTTCCACAGCTGAGGTCCTTTACTTGGGTGGGTTATCTGGACTCAACAAAGAGGACTTTGCCCTCTGTTCATTCAGAATCAAAGGCCTGAGGATATGACCAGCTCATTGGTTAAAAAACTTCCTACATCACAGCGGTACATGCCGCAAACCACTTCAAGGGATGAGAGGAGTAATTTTTCAAATAATCTGGCACAGTGATGGAAACATCACAGGATTTATTGTGTGTGCTATCAAGTGTTTTCCAGTTTGCTACACAGTTGATAGCACAGGGGAATTTTGTAATATTTTGTAGTTCTTTTGTAAGTAGCTGTTACTATCTGGTCAACACTTGGAGATCTAACCTTATGTTACCAAAACAAAGAAGCTCCCAGGGAGTCAGGTATATTTTACAGCAGCAGGTTTAAGAGATGAAGAGAGTTTCTTCCCTGGCTGTAGAGATAATTCCACAAGATACAGGAAGACCCGCAAGATGTTATCACAATTGCCCAGTTCAGTGACTGAATTCTGAACCACATCCCTCATCTACTTTTTGTTCCAAATGTGGTACTACCCAGCAAAAAGTGTAGCCTGCCATTTTATTTATTATAAATTCTGAAGTCTTAACAGAACATTAAAGGTTTCTTCTCAGATAAGTAAAGCTGCCTCATGTTTTATCTTCAGTTGACATTGTCCTTAAAGACACAATAAACAGAAAAGCAGTATTTACTGACAGAGGTTGAAAATTACTTTGCTGGTGTCCATAGATGTGTTAATCTATCATAGATAAAAGCTGTTCCTTTTTCTGCCTTCCACTCTCTACAGGTCAGCCATAATAATTTCACTGCTTTTTAAGACCATAATTTGATTTCGTGTATCTGATCAGTTGTTAGCTTCTGCATAAACTCTTTTTTGATGCACTTATCGCACCAGAGAAGAAACAAAGGTCACAGGAGTAGTTCTGTGAAGACAGAGAGTAAATCTTGGTACTGCAGAAAGTGGTGCTTGTGGTTAGAAGACAGCTGTACAAGTGAATTTCATGGTCTGTGCTAAGGAGACAGGAGAGTCATAGCTACAAATTTTCTTTAGAAGAAACGCCATTCACTAGCATAGGCAGAAAGGATGTCTTTAAGGGAATTTTTTTTTTAACTCCCTTGAGATTTTTAGTTCTAGAACCACAGAAAGACCATAGAAAGAATTATGGTGTTAGAAACTAAGGAAAGAGCAAGCAAGAGTAACATAAGGAGCATAAGGGACTGATCTCTAGGCTAGTCATGGTCAAAAGACTAAGTTGCCTACAGAAGACAAAGGAGAGAAGGGACAGAGAAGGAGAGAGGGGGAGAGGGAGACATTCTGTACTTTGAGGAGAAGCCCTGAGATACAAGAAAATAGTATTCTAGATGGCCTATAAGACTCATTAAGATGTTATAATCTGGTGAAGAAGCTGAGAAATATATGCAGGACATTATTTTTTCTAATCCTAAAAATCATTTATGCTTCTCACACTGAAAAATAAATTGGATTCAAAACTCTCACAGTTCTCATTGCTTGTCTGCTTCTCCCATAATCCCTCTGAAAATACAAATGTAACCTTCAAACACCCAGGTGGGTTAGAGAGATGAGAAAAATTGACAAATGAGAAAAATGAGAATTTTGTCTTGAAGTTCTAAGAAACCTTGGTCTACGGTTTATCAGTACCATGCAAAAGTGAAAGCCAGAGAGGAGTTGTACCACAATGGTCAAGGTAAGAGATTTCAAGGTTGCCTTTTCCAAATACAAGTAGTTCAAGCAAACATGTCCAGCATGATGGCACTCAAACTCAATTACTTGTTGCTGTCAGCTGGAGGGGTCTCTCCCAGGACTGTATGACACAATCATCTGCATTGGGAACAGGAGGAGGAAGATGATCCTTTCTATCTGTTCAGCACTGGTTAGGCCATGTCTGGACAACTGCATTCAGCTCTGGGCTTCACAAAAACGATACAGACCTACACTAGCAAGTCCAGGAAAAGGTAGAAAAGATGATGATGGGACTGGAGGGAAAGCTGAGACAGCTGGGACTATTAAGCCTAGAGAAGAGAAGGCTCAGTGGGGATCTTATCAAACATAAATGTCTGATCAGAGGAATGATGAGGGAGGCAGATAGTTCTCACTATAGCCCAGGGACAGGACAAGAGCAGTGGACACACACTGAAATACATGCTTTTTTATCTGAGCACCAGGAAACCCTTGTGACCGGGTGGCTTGTACCTATTATTTGCTATGGATGAGGTATAAAATTAATTCCCACCCATGAGAAGACTTTGTCAGACGATGGCACATTCCCAGAGCATCCTTGTAGCCTGGAAACACTCAAGTTTGCAAATCTAGCATGACCAGCAGGGACGAGCAATGCATCCAGCTCTCACCAGCTGCATGTGCCTGTGGAGAAAGAATAGAAGAGAACATCATGGAATGCTTGCTCTCAGTTTGTCTTTTGGTGCTTGGGACTTGATCTAAGTAATTTACTGCCCAGTGATAATAACTATTGTCCAGAAGTCCCTCTATAAGGAGTTATGATTTTATTTGTTCCCTATCATGAATGACTAGCTTTACTACCCAAGATAATCAATTCCACAAGATGAGTATGTTGCTGAGTTATAGCTGTTTCACACAAGTGTATTTTGAGACAAACACATAAAAAATTTGATTCAGAGCCTTCAATATTGAAGGCATTAAATGAGTGGGACAGCAGTGCTGTTTGTTGCTGTTAATTATGAATTAGTTATGAATGGATAATTAGAACTGAACCCAGCATTCTTTGTATTGGTTTTGTACCAAGCAGTATGACTAATCTAAGGCCATTGGGGTGGCTCTGCTGACTTGCAAACAATTTTTGATGTCATGATTGTAGAACCACATGCTCTCCTGAACTGCTGTACATATGCTGCTCCTACTGGAAGGATGAGGATGGAGATTCTGTCTATGCCCTGTCCAAGGGCAAGAGCTCATCACTGTACAGAGACCAAAGAAGGGATAAAAAAGAAGCGTGATAACATTTCATGCTACAGTCCTCATCACCAGGGGGACAGAAAAAGAGCACACTAGCTACTTTTCTCAAAAAGAAAATATTGTGGCAATGACTTCCCTCACACTTGTGCATGGATCTCCCAGACTAGAGTTACTCATCCTCTGGACTATTCCAAATCTCAAAGTATTAAACAGAGTATTAATGACAGTGATCTGCTGCTAAAACACTAAGGCAATTTATAAGGCAGATCAGCACCATTCATCTCATTCTGCAGGATGGAAAGAGGGGCGGGGGAACTTGCCTCAGGTCTTCCAATATTCCAAGTGGTAGAGATAGAAATAGAAGCTCTTCTCTCTGAATCCCAGCTTCATGTTCTCTCTACTGCACCTCAAAAAGGATCCCTCCACATTTAGGAGAGATGTGCAAGTAATAAACTCAAAAAACTGAAAATAGC
>WEKY01029608.1:6228-27060 GCA_013390045.1 Picathartes gymnocephalus | reverse complement strand
AAAAAAAAAAAAAGTCACTTTTCCAGAGAGAAATGGAAGCTCTTATTGGATCTTTCATCTGTTACCTGTGGTCAACAAATAGAAAATTCTCATAAGAAACTCCCTCATAAAAGTCTCTTAGCTCACTGTTCTGCCACAAAAAGAGAGACACCCCTAAATTTTGCCTGGCAGAACACATATTACTGCTCTTACAACAGAAGTGATAAAGAGAGAATCTGCAGCCGTAAGTATCCATCAGGATCACATAGCTGCAAGAAAAGAAAACATAACTAAGAACAGTAAACAGAGCTTAACAAGAGCTCTGTGTTTTTAATCACAAAAGCAGTTAGGAAGTGAACCAGGTTTAATCCCCTCCCTTCTTCTGTAAAAGGGTAGCAACTTCACTTGCTCTTAATGTTGTAGCTATTTACAGAGGAGGGTAGAGCACTACAGTAGGACTTTTCTTCTTCCACATTCCGGAAGAAGAATCTAAGCACACCAGGTTTATCATTTGCGCGGGACCAGGCAAGTGAATGGAGAATGGTCACTCCCTTGACATGCTGCTCACAGCAACACCAAGACAGCAACCCTGCAGCACAGCCACTGAATTAGCAGTTTGCAGTGGCTTTCCTTCAGGCACAGGCATAACTTTATTGCTGGGTTGAAAATATTCCCACTGAAAAAGCAAAGGGAAACATCTGAGTTGTAACAGGAGCAGAAATATAAAAAAAGTTGTACACTGAGCACAACTCATTAAGAAATAAAGTTCAAAGTTCCCAGCTACAGTCAACTGCCTTCCAAAACAATCTTTGTAGCTTCCACGAAAACCACAGTAACCACTGGCCAAAGGCTCATCTCTTCTGCATGACATGGAAGCCCACAAGCAGAGGTGAAGGAAAGAGGGAGCAAAAGAAGGGTAGTCCTTCTCTACCAGTGGGATTTGCACACTAGGCTGCTGCCTGCTTCCTTACAAATCAGAAAGTCTTTTGTGAACTGGGAACTGATAGCTGCTATCAGAGCTGCATCTGCTTGGCACAGTCCAGTTCATTGGTGTGCGAGGTGATCCTCAAATGAAAATTGATTTAGGAACTGCTACCACTTATTGTAAGAAAAATTCTATCCTTGGTTCTACATATTGAGGGAAATGTAGACACTGTTAAACAGCCTATCCATCCATTAATTACACATGCAATAAATTATGAAAGACTGTGGGACTATGTATTTGGTCAAACAAGCAGTGATGGGATTAGCAAAAAGCAACAACTGAAAAAGACCATGGGGTGTTTGTCAATCCAGCTTCTCAAACAGAATGAAATGCTGAAGGTGCCCCTCTTTGGTGCCCAGAGTTCGCAGGTGGAAAAATCCCTACTTTTCTGGCAGGGACTGAAAAGATAATGCAGCATTTGGATGCAAGGCTAACCATCATGTTGCAGAGTTCAACTTCTTTCCTACCCAGAACTTGGCAGGCTGGAGAAGCAAGAGGAGTGAAATAAAAATGAGAGTTACCAAGTCCTCTTGAGTACCAAGCACCTTCAGAACAATATCACTTCCACTTGCCAGCCTTGTTCTCTGATGCAAGAGGACGCTGCTGTTGGCTGAGGGATATTCTACCTTGCACTGGGAACAGCCAGCAGGAAAAGAGGAAGCACAGACCCTCCATCTTTCTCCTCTGCTCCACGGTCCACAGAAAAGTATCTTCAAACATTTCTAGTTCCTTAAATGTGAAATTCCATCACTGAAGACACCCACTGACAGAGCAAAACAGGATTCGTGATCAGAGAAAGTCACTCATATTTGGATATGTATGGAAGGAAGAGAGAGGATGATGGAAGAGGAGTGACTGGAATCAGGCAGAGCTCTGTGTTGTATCATGTCCCATTCTTTAATGTTCCTAGACTGTTTATTCAGTTTAGGCTTCTTCTATGGATGAGGTTTTTTGAGTTTTCAGTGATTGAAGTCACTAGATCTCCTTAATGCCACATTTGCTCAATTGCTGATCAGCTCCTTTCCTTGCTTGTGTATTCTGGGAGGTCACACCAGAGATAAAAAAATGGGGTCATTATGCCATATGCTTATTTACTACGTGTATGTTAGACCTTTTGTGTGCTATTTTTTGCTTTTTATCCATCATTATATGTATTTATCTTCGAGTAGCATATGGAGTAGTAGGATGGGGTGTATATATGGAGTCAACAGATGGTGAGACTGTGTGTGATTAATATGTTCTCCTAACTTTTGTCTCTTTTTCTTATATGTTCTACTTTCAA
Organism: Picathartes gymnocephalus; assembly: GCA_013390045.1. Taxonomy (NCBI): domain Eukaryota; kingdom Metazoa; phylum Chordata; class Aves; order Passeriformes; family Picathartidae; genus Picathartes; species Picathartes gymnocephalus. The sequence continues at coordinate 24,814 of WEKY01029608.1, read as the reverse complement.
AGTCATTACTTTTGTCATCTTTATTCTCATTTCTTTATTCTTGTATGCTATTAAACAAAGACAAAAAAATTCAATATCTAGAGTTGAGATTTGTCTTCTTAGTCTATAAGGGACTACCTTTATTGAGGTGTTTCATAGGTTATTCGGGCAAACAGAGCCCATGTGTTCTGACCTCTTTGTATAACACCAGGCACAGAATTTCATCCTGCAACTTCTTGAGCTAAAGGAGTGTTGCTCCCAGCTACTGCATGAACACCATCAATATTTTATTCTCTGTATTTCATATGGAGGTCATTCTGTAAAATGATTTAAAAAATCTTTAGAAGATTAAACAATAATTCATGCTATTAAATTGCAACTTAAATGCAGACAGAATGGTGTGCATCGAGTAGAACAAGTTTACCATCCATGGGAGGCACTGCAGGAACCTGGCAGAGATTTCCACAGGTGCACTGGGACACATGACAAGGAAGCAATTGTCCACATGCTCTGGCCCAACATGTGACACCTCCCAGACAGTGAATAGCTTCACTCTGTTTCATTTTGACTGTCCTTGCTCAAGTAGCACAGTGGTTCCTGTGGCACAGAAAGCAAAGGCATGTTTTCCCACCCAATGAATAGTTTCCAATAAGTCTATCACCTTTCCCTTATCTGAATGAGTGGTTATCAGAGGTCTCAGTTTAGCTCTATTGCCTTTCCCTCCCAGCATATTACTTTTATCACATGGAAACTGTGTGTTCAATATTTGTTAAAATCACTCAATAATGTCTGTTGATTTTTATTGCCAGGTTAAAATGCTGCTTGAATCCATGACTGCCTTCTCTCCCCGTAAGCCTCATGCATTCTGGAAACAAGGATAACTGTTTATTAAATTCTTCAGGAAAGACCTTTTGCTCTTATAGCAGCATGATTAGCTTGGAAATGTACATGGCAATGAGTGCAAGCAAAAACTTCTGTCTTGATCTGTAAGTATACAAAGCTTCATGTCCTTATTTGCCTTTTATTTCACTATTAGATGAAATGTAAACTCTGACTTTCAGAAACTGCTGCTGTACATGAGATTATGGTGTCTAAGCACAGTATGATGAGAACAACATACTTCCAGATCCTGAATGGGAAAGGGTCTGTAACTCTATGCACCCCTGATTTCCCTGAAATATGATTTCTAGAAGGTTTTTATGTTAGACCTTTCTCTAGATGCACCATGCCTGACACAATATTGTTTAATAGCAAGCCACCAACTAGTAACAAAGGAGTAAGCAGCTTGCAGTGATATACAGGTTGAAGTATATCATCAATAGCCTGCTATTCTCTCATTCAGAAAATTACTACCAAAGTCATGAGAGATTTGCAGATATTAATAGTGTAGATTACTGTAAAAACAAGACTTTTTTCAATGTGAGGTTCTGAATATTACTGTTATTCTATGAAGATGATACTATGCCTATTTGTAACAAGACAGATCACAGATAATACCAGTGACCCAAGTTGAACACTAACACAATTTCAAAGAGTCCCACAGTACAGACACCTCAACTATACTCTCTTCAGATCATAGAAAAAAGAAACATATGAGTTTCTTAATTGGCTGTTTTATCTGGATAGGGTGAACATAGATAGCAATCTTAGATGACTATTGATGATTGTCAATATTGTCAATGACTATCAAGAGTTAAACTCTTCCAGAGTTTACGGAGGGAAGCAATCACCTGAGACATCAGCAATTAGTCATAGATTATTGAATATTGGGGCTTTCATTCTGGAATGGTTTTGAAACTGTGTTATGCTCATATTGATCATGAACCCTTGTTATGTTTGGGTGGTAAAGGAGGATATGTGGAACACCACTGACCTAGCTAGCTAAATGTGCAGACATGACCCTGTGTGTTGCAGAGAGGTTGAGATTACATAGCACTGGTCAGCTAAAGGTCAAATAACCAGTGAATCAGACTGTCAGGCTTTGAGTGAAAACCAAACACCCACAAACTGAATGAGAGAAAGCGAAAAAGGAGACCAAAGATATGTCATCAGACTCAGTTCTCCTCATCTGTAACAGCTTGATGACAAACAGTTGCTATTTCTTCATCTTTCTAGTAGACACTAAAATTTGAGGTAAATTTCACAGCAGATTTATAAATATGGAGGACAATGTGAGATGACCATGAAATTGGAGTGTATGAGTTACTGGTTAGCTGGTTGATTACTGTTCCTTCCTGGTAAGTATCAAGAGAAAAAAAAAAGAACCAAGCAGTGAAAATGAGTAAGACTTTAAATCCCTTGGTGATTCAACTGACATGCTTTGTAGAAATCCAGGAGATAGGTTATTGTCTGTGTTGACACCCCAGAAATATTAACGTTATTAACTTCAGAGGACATCCTTGTTGAATCAGATAAGCTAAAATGAAGAATTTTCAAGAAACCTCAATGCTTTAACTGCTGAGGCTTTCCCAGCCAGAACCTTCTGTAATTGTTTCCAGTCAAGAAGGATTTGGCAATAGATCCAGATACACTGCGAATGTCTTTCAACGTCTGGAGTCTCAGGTTATATAAGCCCAGCATGTTTATATTGATGGATGGGTAGTTGTCTCAGATGAAGAGGTGAGGAGAAGAGAAAGACCATAAAAATGGTATAAATGTGTGTTAATGCTGTGCTGAAAATATGCTGTGAGGATAACAGATGTTACAGCTGTTACTTTTCATAAACACAATGTATAGGCAACAGCAGGGGTGTGAGCTAGTATGGCAGTATACTGGATTAAACCTCCTTGGGAATAAATTGCATTTACACCATTGTTTTCAAACTATTTGAGAATGCATGCTTTCATAGCTTATCTGTTTGCTACAAATATTTTCCCCGTGAATAATTATGTGGCAACTTTTTGTTAAATAGCATCTGGTTACCTACACAAAAAGACCTGAACTCGGTATTTGAATTCCGTGTCTGGAATTTTACTCTGTCAGGTATCCCAACATATGCTTCAGCTGACACATCTCTTTCTTGTGCTGCAACAAACATACAAATGGAAGTTCGAAGATAAACAATGACTGTACATGCTTCACACTGGTGTTCTACATATATTAAACAAGTTTAAGGGCAGAATGTGTGGCACTGATCAATGGGCTCCAGTTTTGAAGGCTTCTTTACTATGAATGGCACACTTCATTTTCTGGGACTGCATTTTCAACACTGCTTTCTATAAGAGCTTTGTCTATAAACTACATAGCAGCAAATACTGAAAAAACTTACTTGATTTTCTCTTAGCTGTTGATTTTTCTTCTGAAAAAAAAAAAAAGAGAAGAGAACAAACATAATCTGAGATTAGAAGACTCCTTTTCTGTGTAGCCCATCAGTTTGACCAGGAACACGGTGCTGACAGAAAAACAAGAAGACACAGTTTGAGCCGGCTAGCAGAAAGATAAAAAATGTGGGGTTTTATGCAGAAATCAACCTTGATTTTGCACCAGATACATATTGACAAAGAGGTACGTGCACTGCACATTACATGTTAATGAGACCTCCTCACTGATCTTTAATCAAACCCCAGCTGAGCCCTTCTCAATGCTTTTCCTTGATATCTGTACTAGCTTTCAAACTTGCAAATAAGCTATTTTTCCCTCCATATTTGCCCAGTTTGATTATTTCTCCACATTGGTTAGTCCTTTCAGTTTCTTTCTGTTAAGCGTTTTAAATAGCCTCTTCTAAATACTTACTCATAAACTTTTTCAGATGGAATTGATTTCTGTTTCATGAACGCTTAATTTTTGCCGAGGAGCACAAACGTTTCTTGTTGCTGACAGCTGACAAGAAAGAATTCCTGTCAATCAATTCTGTGCTCAAGATCAGGTAAGAAATTTCAGCTTTCACTTCAGTACCACACACATTCTGGAATATAGATTAATATGGTCTTTCCTTAGACAAACCATTGAGAAATAATTGCTTTTAAGTGCTGGACAAAATTGCAGCCTTGCTTACACTGACATAATACAAAAACAAAGAAGCTCTCTTAGCGATCACATGGTCCAGCCCAGGTTGCTTATGATCAGCTTATGACCCACTGTCATTTCATGTCTTGACTCTGGCCTTCTTCTGGAGAAAGGAACAAGTCTTGTGGTTTCAGCTACACAGAGGTCTTGGTTTGCAGCTTGCACGGTCACGGAGGGTCACCACCCCGCCTAGAGGGCGTACTTGAAGCCACAGAGTGAGGAGATCCACTTGCTGCCTCTCCTCAGTCTCACAAGCACTCCTGACATTTCCTCTTCAGACAGACCTTGAGCAGATTCTCTTCACCCCGAGCAGCACTTGTCTCCATTGATTGTGTCCCGGTGTATTTGGAAACATGTATCCCACTGAGCTTCGGGGGAGTTTTGCAGGAATAAAGCACTGCTCACCATCAGTAAGTAGGACAGACACTTGAAGTGCTAGCACAAATTATGTTATTATTAGGTTATGAATTATGACAAAGCACATTTGAAATAAAACCAAAATGCTTGCACAGTACAAGCAGCTTCAAATGAGAAGATAAAAACTGAATTGCAGAGGGCATCTTGATTCCATTTGAAAAGACATAAGTGTGGTGTTAAACAAGAAAATTAAAACATTTCCTCCTCTTATCTTAGTTTTGTCCCGGCAAGAGAACAGAGCCTTGCATTTTCTACACACTACTAGGAAACGCATTTATAAGGTACTCAAATATAGCTGTTACCATATTTAAGTATTTCCTCACTGTTTATTACTTACATGGTCAGTTATAGCTGTTTCCAATTCAAAATGACTACGACATGCAGACGAAAAAACTGAAGGGGAGGAGGGAACAACTTTTGTTCCTAAACAGCTTACCTCTTCGAAAAAGAACAATGTTTACTGAGATAAATGAAGAGAGGGTGGTTGTTTTAGATCACTATGACTAATGTTAAGAAACAGCTGGTAAGGAATATTAGGTAATCACATACACAGGCTGCACAATGGGAACATTACGCTAACATACCTACTATAATTTTATTCCTTTCCCCACGCATTTATTCAAAGCTGCAGCTGTGATACTGGCTTTTGAACACTAGAAACTATCAGGAAAAGCAGCATGAATCATCATCTTTTGCTTGTGTTATTTAACTTAGTCACTCAAGAGCAGTTCTTCCAAGAGAATAATAATAGAAAGAAAATGATAGCTCCTTTGAGAGATTTGTGAAGACTGTATTTCCTTTCCCTTTCCTTTTTCCTTCCCTTCTCTTCCCTTCCCTCCTCCCCCTTTTTTTGTTCTTTACTGGAGATAATTACCAGGTTCTTCAATTAATACAGAGTTCCAGCCACCACACAAGTGGTGAGTAATTCAGTCAGATATATTTTGAAAATCTCACTCAGGACCTCAGACATGAAGTGGGGTTCTGCAATGAAGTATTTGTGATGGTCCCCACTTCTCTACTGTGGGATTGACCTAAATTTTCATGGCAGGTTGTACCTTTCAGATGGCAGCACATTTGTTCCACTGTTTCACAACAAACCAGTGAGGAAGGAGAGAGACACAGCAAGGTTTATTCTGTACTGATGGCATGTTTTATCCTCACTGCTTCTGCTCCCAATCCCTTTAGAACAAATTCTGACAAAGCAATTCCATCGCATGTCAAGATGTTTCTAGCGGCTTTGTGATTAAACATGCTAATGTTCATGAGGTCATCCATTTAACTTAGGCCAGATGACAATTAACTTTATTTTCTACACAACTAAAGGCAGCCCTGCAGCCCTAAGCAAGCTCCTCTTTGCTCAGTGTTCACCAGCCTGCTGCTTTTTGAATCAAAACTGCCATTTCCTTGCAGTTTTATGCTTATGTGAGCATGAGGAGGCCATGGAAGTCAATTCACCCTGAGAAGGGTCTCTACTGCTTCTGGGAAGTGCAACTACACTCGAGTCCCAAGAAACTACCCTAAAGGCAGGAAGATTCCTGGAAAACTGTGGTTCAGACATCAGGGTTAAGTGGACATGCCTGCAAATACCAGCAGGATCCACCCTAAGGACCACTGAGTATTTTTAGAGAGGGATAAGGGATTTACAGGACCAGCACCTGATGCTTCAGGTTATCTTGGATGCTCTGTGACAGTGAAACCACAGTTCAAGCTGTCCTTTCCCTCCACTGGATGGCAAGTAGAGGATTCCTGTCCTAGGTTTTCACAGTACTTCATACACACACACACACATGCAGGCAATATCTGGTCATGCTTTGGCATTTTATCAGTAGCCTTTCAAACCTCCCTCTTCCATATCTCATTTCTCTAGCTAAGACTTTTTTTCTGGATCACAGGTTTGTTAATGCAAATTTACTGAGATCCTGGGAACAGCCTGGTGCCCTTGCCACAACAGGTAAGATGTGGGAAAGAAAGCCATAAGGAATAAACATGGAGTGTCTTGCATAAAATAATTATGAGTTGGTGGAAAGAGGCCTACCTTACATTTTTAGAGGAAGACACAGAACAGAGCAAGACTTTATTGCTACACAGCTGTGCATGGCCAAACAGTCCAAGATCCAGCCAGTGACCTCCCTCCAATCTCAAACTTCTGGAATATGGGAAGTATCAGCACACTTACTCTCCTGATGTCTCTAGTTTCCAGACTCTGGATCCTCTCCTTGGCATCCAAAAGATGGTATCAATTTCTGTTCCCACAGGATTTAAGGCTGATCCCACAGGGTTGAAATATATTAACTCCCAGAACTTACTCCTGAAGTGCAAGCTCTTCACTATACCATGCAGCACTCTACAAGTACTCTGCAGAGCTAAGTAAACAAAAAAACATGTCAGGCTTATGGACAAAGATCATTCATGCCACAATAAATACATGGATCTATAAAAGAACAAGGCCTTTCTCCTTTTCACCGTCCTATTAGAGCCTTCCTTTGAGCTCAGTTCTTTTGGATCTATCAGGGACTTTCCAATCAGATGATATCTTTCTCCTGAAACACAGCTCCCAAATCACCTTTTTTTTTTCTAGCCCAACCTGCCCATTAGAGCATCTTATCTGTCTCAAATATTTTTTCCCTGTGTTTCCTCATTTATATGCACTTTTTTTCCATCTCTGATAATTTTATTTTAAACCACACATTTAAAGACAAGACAGCCAGAATGGTTTGTTCTAAAAAAACTTCAATCCTTGACTCAAATATTTTATATTTCAATCACTAACCATTGAAATTTAGAAGCTAACAACTGTCCTTCATCTGAAGGGATGTGACAGAGTCTCACCTACAAAAATGAACACACATGGGTAAAAAAAAGCATTTATGATACAATAATATGTATAGCCAGAGTGAAAAAAGAACTTCATAACAACAACCAAACTCAGGCAGCAGCTTTTCAGATTATGCAGGTCAGTGTGGTAGGGATGTTCAAGAACACCCTGTGTGTATTTTAGGAAATTCATATTCTGAAGTGTGCCAGTGGTACAGGAGAAGGCAGAAGTGGTTTCCAGCTGGCCCCCGCTCACTACCAGGCTCTCCCCTGATTCTACCTCTTCCAGGATGAGTGGCAGACGAACTCTGGAAGATTTATTTATCTGAGTCAAAAATATCACTGTAGCTTATCGAATGCTTCTTTTCTGCACCTCCCTGCCACAGATTGCTACCTCAATAGAGCAGGCAGTGGTAGAGTATATGGGTCTGCCTGTCAGCCCACTATCCAACACAGTTTTATAAATTGTTTGAGGTGGATTTTATGCTGAAATACTAGATTGTGACCTGGGGCAGCCAAAGAACTGATGTGAATCCTGCTTTGTCACCTTTGCAGCAGAAGCAATAATCCTTGGGAATCAATACAGCTGGGAACCAGCCATCCCTTAAACCTCCACAGTTAAATCCACCAGTTAGCCCCCAAACACCAAGCTGGCAGCTCCAAATATTCTCTGGCAGAGCTCCCATCTGTTGACCAGTGGATTCTCCTCAGATGGAAATGTGTAAACCAGCTTGTAGCTCTCCTTTCTTGCCAGCAAAACCTGCTCCTGCACAAATCACTATGGAGCCTTATGGATACACTGATCTCCAAAAAAGAAAATACTTGCTCTCAACAAGTTCTCATCAGTCTATTGGGACATCATTTAAGAGCTCACAGAGGATAAGCACAATATTCCTGAGTTCACTGCTCTTCCGAGTTGCCTCCCATCATCCTACAAGCCATTACAGTCTGTCACAACAGTGACAAAACAAGACAGGAGGAGGGAGAATTCCTCCACAAAACTGTCAAGTTCTTTAACTTCGTGAAATTTTGAGAAGTTCTATAATTGATTTTAAAATGTTGCAGAGAGGGAAAGCTAAGAACATTGATAAAAGTAAACACAAATCAAAACACACGTTAAACATTTTAAAAAAAATAGTAATTTCAGCAAGTTTTAGCCAGAGGTGGCAGAATTCTGGATGATGAAAGTTTATACGTTTTCCACGGATCTAGGCATATCAGCAAACATAGTCAATGTGGGTTCAGGCAAGTAGTAGTATCTTCCAAGTCTTAAAAAATGTTTCTGTGAGCCAACAAGGCTATAAATACTTGCTTGTAAATAGCATTTATGAACCCACAGGTGACTGCAGACAGGGCTTTCTGATAACTGCAAACTAGGTCATTTGGAGGGGAAAAAAACCATTCTGCTGCATCCACAGAGGAGAAACACTAATTTTCAAATGATCCACCTCAAACTCTAAAATCTCTTTATGCTGTCTAGTTTTGAGTAGACCAGAATAGAGATATCTCTGGCAATATTAACCATTTAAGATCCCAAAAGCAGTTTCTGCCTCATTTTGTCTTGCTGCCACCACAATCTCCAGCTTTCTCCCCAAAAGTTTAGCTTGGTCTGCCCGGATAGTGTTACCACATGGCAAACAGGAGTTTCACCCAGCTGCACCCCATCTTTAGCATCATTTCCAGACAGGTGAAAAGTCCCTTGTTAGCAGTGAGATTTTCAAAGGGCAAGTTAATTTACAGCTGACAATTTTGTCTCACTGTTCAAAATTACCATCGGGACATGTGCATAGTTCATCAGGAGGTATCAAGTGTTTATGGACACCTGCTACCATTACAGACACTTCCCCATCCAAAAGACATGGTCATTCACATAGCAAAAATCAAAACAATGCTGAAGAAGAAATCTCTTACAGTTATTGGTGATAATCTAGAGTGTCCCAAAGTGACGGGCTGCCTCCCTATTACTTTTCCCCCACCAGACCAGCTCTGTTTGTTGGGGCCATTGGCTCTCAAACTGTGCCTTTTGGCTTGTTGGGAGGACAACACAGGGGTGACTAAATTTGCCTGGGCTGCAGATTACAAAAGGTTTTATTTGCATCTACTCTACTGATTATTGCAATGGCTTCTGAGACCACTCTTAACACTAAACTAGGTTAAAGAGAGAAAGCAGCAGATTCATTCTAACAATGCAAAGCTGATTCTTCTACTCACATTTTTCTAAGTCTTGCTCCTATCAGAAGTATTTGCAGAGCTCTTTTGATGAACCAGTGCTTTCCGAACATGGCACATTAACTAACCATCTTAGTGTTAGGGGAATAATATTTAGCCAAACTGAGGAACAGACAGTAATTAGAGGTCCTTCCCACTATCTCGTGTGGTTCCTGAAGCTCATTCTACCAGCACCATGAAGAAACAGGCTTAAGAGCTGCTACTGGGTTTCATGGCACGAGGTTTACGCTGGCAGCTGTGGATGTTGGCAGGAAGTCTTTAGGAGGATGCCAGTGCCCTGAGGCTTGGTACAGGCATAGCCATAGTCATACCTTGATGCCTGATCTGACTCAGGTGTACCCTGGCAGCCTAAGGAAAGCATGCTGCTGCCCCTGTTCCTGCTCACTAGGGAAGCAGGTTAGTTGCATGTGCTATGGTCAGGACAAGAAGTTTGGCTTATTGCCCTAGTTTAGGCCGCAGTGATAAAGTACAAGGCTTTCCAACAGGTATGCCCAGACAGCACCGACCACAGGTTGCTACCTATTATATTCCCTTTTCTTCTTCTCACTCTCCCTTGTTTCAACATTCTCATTCTTTCCAAAATAAACACCAACCACTCCTGCTTCTGTTCTTCCCACAGGCCCCAGTCTTGTTACATAAATAGCTTGATATTCTAATCCAGGTGATTCTGCCATTCCTGATAGTATCAGCTGCAGCTTTTGCCAGCTTCTTGCTTTATTGCATCATGTTCAGGAATTTCTAAATTGAAGCCCAGTGATCTCTCTCCTGTTAGCCTAAATTCAGGCCAGGACCTAATCAGTTTCTTACCAAGACAGCTAAACATAATTTCTCTCCTTGAAGTAATACCAATTTAACAAAGAAAAGAAAANAAGAACAACAAAAAAAAATAACAACAAAAAAAAAAAAAAAAAAAAAAAAAAAAAAAAAAAAACACAAAAAATCCCACAATCTTATATTTGCACAAATGTCATCAATAAGAATAGATTTAAATAGCATTATCTTCTATTTTTAGTGATTCCTTGATAGCAAAAAATGATCCTACAAAGAATACTCTTAAAAACACAGTTGCATTATGCACCATCTCTATCCACTTGTGTCTCTGACTGTATGCATCTTAATGGAAGCCACTCAGTCCTGTCTTGTTTTAAAATTGAACAGCTTGAATCTGCGATCAACCACTCTGGAAAGGCCCAGCATAAAGGAAGTAGATGGAAGGAACCTTTTTTCTGCAACAATCTTATGGTAATTTCTATAACAGCATCACAGCACAAACCTTACTGTTACAATGAGCTTTCTGGTTCTTCTAGGTGAAACTTTTCCCCAGGATAACATTATTCCTTGTTTGAGGCTATGGGGGAAGATACAGAGATTTGCCAGGAAATACCAGAAGATCATTGGCAGAGTCAGGAAGAGTGTACTGATTTCTATCACCCTGCCTGATGTGCCCATGAGCCAGGAGAATTCAACACAAGCGTATGTGCTTGCATTCATAGTACATAATGGGACACAATAGTACCATTCCCTGGGATTTGTATCTCCTTCTTTGTAGGATTACTGTCCCAAGCACCCTGGAAGGTCTAAAACAAATTCAGACTCCTAGCAGATATTACAGCACAAGCTCTTGAGTGCCAGTCAAGCAGAGCATTTTATGTGAAGCCAATACAGTGACCAACAAAGCACTTGATTTAGCTGCTCATCAATTGCACATATTTGTGGGTTTCTGTTGTGTGGGAAGAACACATTCAAAGCTGGTCATGGCCCTTTCTTCCTCTCATGTGATTTTGTGTGGATTCCTTAGCTGTAACAAGTACTGCAATTCAAGATACATATATATTGTGGTCTATTGCTTTATTAACTCATGAATACTAATGGGAAAAAAAACCCCAATAACAAGTAAATGGAAGATAAGCCTCTCTCACAGCCAAAGATATATGTGCAAAGGATTTTTGTGCAGTTGTCATGGTTAAAGAATGGTACTCCCCAATTCAGTGCCCCACCGAGACTCTCCCAAACCACCTGCCACCGTCTCACTCTCCCTTCCCTTGCCTCTTCTGCTGCAGCAGGATGGAGTTGAGAAATAGAGGCACAAAAGATAAAGAACAATTTACTGGAAACAGCAATAAGATGAGAAATAAACAGTAACAGCAACAATATTAATAACAAAATTATACAAAAGAGAGAGTGATTCACATGCAAAAATACTCACCGCAGAACCCAAGGCAATGAGAAATGCTGGATGGATTCCCCTGTGACAGTTTTGTTCAATTGTAATGTTCTGCCCTTATCTTAGGACTAGTGTTCAGACTAAAGTGATTTGGAGATTTCCAAATTGAAGAAAAGTGTGAACATGTTGACACCATGGAGGGAAATTCTTCTTGCCATGCCAAAATACCCTCTGGAACTACCTCCTCAGACATTTAAGTGCCAGATAAGGCACCTACAATCCTACATCACACATGCTCAACTTTTAACAGAGATATGTAACTCTCAGTGTCCATAAGTAGGTCTTGTTGGTGCTTCAGCTAACTAGGATGGCTTTTTGTAAAACGGCCAGCAATAATAAGGTAAGGTTCAGGCTGATGTCCAATTTGTTGAAAAAGAATTAAACCACAGTTTACACAGGAAGGTGAATTTGCCCTCAGCCTGCAATTCATTAGACCTCAGCCCTTGCCTTCACCCTTTTGCCTTGAAGGACTACGAACAGGAGCCAACACTCCCTAGAGCAACACAACCCTGATATGGAGAGCTTGAATGACAGTTTCCCAAAGTAGGACTGAAAAATATCTTCACGCCTAAAGCCTTCCCTTTACTTACAGGATGATTTTTATCTTTAATGCAGTTTCCCATTATGGCAAAAAAAGGACTACGTGCAATGGCTGATGGTCCATTATTTGTACAGTCAGCAAATGTGTCAGCTATTTGAAAAAAAGCACCAGTGCTATTTTGAGGCCTAGCAATAGGGTTATTACAGGAAAATAACCAACATCATTACTGCAGTCTAAACAGTAGTGACTAGGCCTTAACTGCAATAAAGAAGTTGGATTTGAGTAGCACAGCTCTAGAAGCTGATTATGAAACAGAATCCCCCCAAAATAAGCCAAAAAACAATCAATTAGAAAATATATAAGCTATGAAGTTTATCTAGATATATTCAGTTGTTGTCCCTGCACCTAAATGAAGCCTCTGCACATGCCAATATAATGAAGACAAGACCAGAACAAATAAATGCAACTTGTTTATGAGTAGAAGCCTTATAAAGTGCAAAAATGTAATATAACAAGCTTGAAACTATTGCCACTTAATATGGATACCTATATACAAGGTGCAGCTTAAAAAAATGAGTTTTTTTATGATGAAAGGGCGGACCAGCAGTACAGTTACCAGAGATCCATATGGGATGCCATATTCTTGACAACATAGCTTTTAATTGCCTCGGAAATTGGCTCATCATCTTTCATGAGTGAAGACATAATAGAGAAGGGAAATACTATTTCCATTCCAATTTGCTCTCATTCAGCATTCTTGTTGTCTTCACTGTTATACCATCATATTAAATTTATTGAGATAAATCCACTAGTGAATACCTTTTTATATATATAAATTCTTAAGGTATTTTTAAAAATCAATTTTCACATCCTTTCACTTGTTCAGCTCAAGTTAACCTTAATATATAGCTTGGGTTTAACAGAAGCAACATTTTAAAAATTTCCATACCATCTGTTTTCAAAAGGAAAATATTCTCCTGAGGGTACACTCAAGTCAGCAGAGGGTATATTAGTCAATGAATTTAGAAAAATAGAACAAGAGCTTAAAGACAGAGGCATAGACAAATTCCTTACACAAGGCTCATGCCACAGCTGTAGTAATGACATACTTGCTTTCCACAAAATTCTTCAGCCAAAGGTTCCTCATCCAGACTTGGCAGCTCAGCCTGCCTCAAACATCTGTGATTTCCTGAAAGGACAGTGCTTTTTCCAGAGGAAGCAATTGGCTCAGTTTAAATTTCATTTTATTTGTTGTGGGTTTCATACAAATTCTTGCATTTGAAAGGTGAATGAAATTCTTGCTGTTTTTTCTGCTTTCATGTGAAGTGTATTTAAGAATTAGACTGTGATGCATGAATCAGTTGCCAATTCTTTTCCTAGATTGCCCTTCAGAAAAAGTATGACATCATTAACTTCAGCACACGGAAGAGCAGGTTGTTATGATTTTTAAGTATGTCATTAAAAAAACCTTTTAAGTAGTTATTTAGTCATTGAAAGCATCACTCCCATCCTCCTCATCCTTAAAGAAATTAGAAGTTGCAATTAAGCAATCTTCACCTAACGTGGAAAACTAACTTCTAATAGTGAGGAAACTTTTCAAGATCCCTTCAACTGCACAGTTAACACATTTATCTTAAATTGACAGCAGATATAATAGTTTTGTGGAGCTATGCACCAGTAGTTCCAAATATTCAATGCTGATGAAATATCTCCTGCAACTCTGGAACACTTTTGGCCATTGAAGAAAGGTTACAATAAACATGATTGCACTTTTCTTTTCAATCTGAGTAATAACTTATGTACAACATACTTTGCTGTGCAAGGGGATCAGGAACCTACCAGTGTTTCTGCTAAGTCAGTGTTAGATTTATGAGTATATATGATTATGTATTTTCAAAAGACAATTTTAATGCACTGTACTTTTCCCAATTGCAATTATTCCTAATACAGGTCCATTGCTTCTTTTTTAATTAATCAATAGACAGAGGTTGTTTGCCCTCTCGAAGTTGTGTTAATGAACAGCTAGCAGACACATTGATATTTTCACAATTTGAGATTGTGGCCAGAAAGAAAGTATATACCCTTTCCAACCTAATTGATTAATTTTTTCTCATCTGAAAGAGAACACATTATTGTCATGTACATAAAGTTGTAGTTCTACCAAGAAGTATTACTTGTGGATAAACCTTGGAAGAGAGGACGTTTCAAATTTTTTGTCACATATGAATGGGTCTATAAAGTACCAGTATTTCTTCAGGAAAAGTTGAAAACACTGAAAAAGCTGTTTAATCAACAGCAAATGTTTTTAACATCACTTTGCAAATGTTTGATTCTTGTGGCAAAATAATGAAATAAGGAATTTCCTTTAAAGAATAGAAGACATGGTCATCTTCCCCAAAAGGGGATCTATTCTCAGGAAGTTTGACACCCGGTCTTCATCTAACACAGGACAAAAAAAAAAAAAAAAAATAAAAAGCAACCCCAACAGATATTGTATTCCATTATTAGGCCTCCAAATGCAACCTGCACCCTCATGATGCAGTTGACACGTGGTTACAAAAATTGAAGTTAGAAGCAGTTGTTGAAAATCACTTTTCAGATAAGCCAAGTCTAAACTTTCAATTGGATAGGAATTGTGAGGAAGATTTGCTTAAAGTTTGCAAGAACTTCCCTTGCTCCTAAAAAAATTGAAAGACTTTTCAAGTGAAAAGCCAGGTTCTAGTAAAATGTTGCAGTATAAAGCTCATCTTGGTACCAGGCTGAGCTTGTCTGTCAAGAACCTCCACCAATGAAATTTATCTTATGCCACTGATCAAGGCACTGCCCAAGTGATAACGCAAGCCAATCAGATGGCAAACTGGGAACTTTTGACTCAATCCCCCCAAAAAAGAAGCTTGCAGTCTCAATAAAGGAGTTCAGTTCCTTCTTTTGTTACTTACACCACAAGGCTTGTCTCCTTTCTTTATCTCCTCCCAGACCCTACATCCATAGCAAACAAGAAGAGTTAACTTTATATAATGGATAGAAACCAAGTCCTTAGGTAAGACAGAAATTAAATTTTAAAATGGTTTGCAACAAAAGGTCCTCTGATTATCTTATTCTCCTGAAGTACATCCTTTCTTCTAGGCTTTTTGGCAGCCTAACAATCTATTTTCTTGAGGATGGAGCTCGACTCTGTGCAGTGTCCCCCTGATCCTGAGAATCACTTAGGCCTAGTTGTGTGTTTGCTCCCTGCTCTTCTTAGACATTTCCCTGCTCCTTGGACAGCTTTCAGTCAGACATCCCTCCTCTGCCCAACCAATGCATGTAAAAGCTTTTTTCCCCTCCTACACCCTCAAGACAATCTCCAGGAGTGACTTGCCCCTTTCTCCACAGGTCTCTGCTTGAATCCATCACTCTCTTTTTGTAAGGGACCAAAACATCACAGCAGCAGAGTAAAAATAAAACACCATTCATCACTGAGCTTCAGTCTAACTTCCACTTGTACCTCACTGCATAAAATTGATCGTTTTCAAGCACAAAACCAATCCACTAATCCGTGTTGATAAAACAGATTCATCGCCAAGATAGTGAAAGAAGGCCTCTAAGAGGCCTTTCAAACCTGTGTGTTCAAAGAAATGCTGCTGACTGCTGAAGCACTGCTGACTGCCTACTGGCACAATACAGAAAGTATGAGATGAAAAGAGCTTTGCAAGAAAGAACTTTCTGAAGTAGAGCTTCGGTCCACAGTTCCAGGCTATTTGCCTTATTTGTTACAGTGTCCTTGGTTTGAAGATTTACAAATGCCTACAAGTGAGTATATTTTGATTTTCCATGGTTGACATCATATTATTCCCTCCAAAACATGCCAAGACAAGGACTAACATGTCTAGTCCATTAAACATACAACAGAACATTTATTATTTCCTAAAGTTTAATACAAATTTCTCAACATCACCAGGGGGAAGGAAGTATCATAAAACCAGAAAACAATACCATGTGATAAAACCAAGCCCTCAAGTTTTCTTCTGAGCATAGATACAATCTTAACTTCGCAGGAAAAGGAAGAAAGTTGTGGAGATTTTTCACAGATCCAATCCTAGCTTTCTTTATAAAGTTGAAAAATGAATTGAGAATTAAAATACACTGCTAAAAGAAAGGAGGGGAAAAGGGGGGCTGTTGTTTCATTCTTCTCCACCCTTTAGCCTTGTCGCCAGCTGCAGAAGCATTTGATCGCACAGAAAAGACAGTGATCCTATTCTTCCACAAACATCGTCAGCAATTAACAGGAGAGTAAAGCAGTAGGGAACTTTGATTTATCCCGCAAATAGAAGGGGATTATCAAAGTTTTCTACTGTTTTACTGAACCACTCCTGGAATCTTGTGGACCATCCATGTGGAACTTGTCACATGCTGGGGAGTTAGCAGTCATATGAGGTCACACAGCAAGGAAGAAACATTGCAGCAGAAGATACTGATGGCAGACTACAACATCCACCATACAGCACTGGTTAGTTCACAAACATTGTGTTTCCATGCAGTTCTGCAGATCTGCTCCAGAAAACTTAGCATAGCCTTCCAAATCATCAGGGTATTAGAGGTGAAGTATTAAATACCACCAAATTTCTATCCACTGCATTTTACAAGTAATATCATACAGTGGACCTTTAAATGTGCTGTATATAATGCCTATCAATGATAGTGAGAACCAGTATTCATACCTGAGCTTCATTTCAAATTTTGCCACAGGTACTTGCATCAGCAATTACTTAACTTACCTATGGAGCATTTTCCTTGGAAAAACAGACTGGACTGCGTGGTGTCTTCATCAGTCACCCATTCCTCCCACTGTGACTGGAGGGGACTTTTTGTTTTTCCAGAGTCATTGCAAATGTAAGAGGTTGATAAAAGAAATAAAAGAAATATCTCACAGATGTATTCAAAATCGCAATGTACAGTGAAGTATTTTGAAGAGTGTGGATCTAAGTCATTGCAGCAATGCAAACTGTTGCAATATACAGCTTGTCTGTGCCCCTGGCTGAGCTGTCTGTCAAAGACCTCTGCCAATCAGACATAGCATGCGTACCAATCAGGAGGCAAGGTGGGAACCTTTGAATCTTCCCTATATAAAGGAGCTCCCATCTAATACACTCTCTCTCTTCATCTCGCAACCACCATGAGCGTCAGTGTTGATCTGTCTCCTCCTGGGTCTCCAAAACATAATATTTGGTGCCCCGTGTGAGGATCGAACTCACGACCTTCAGATTATGAGAGTGATTGCTAAATTAATTTGCACTTCCGTGCAGTTTATGATGTTTGAAACAGCTTGGCAATCAATTGCTGGAGAACAAGAAGCAATAAATGCTAGAGTTTCTCAGCAAGATCCATGTTTTGGGGCAGGAGTTGTTCAACTAATAGGACCGCCCCCCTTAGCAGACCCACAAATGCAGGCATGCTTGAATCCTTCAATCCTGGCTCAAGCGAAGGACTTAAGTATGCGAGCTCTAATGAAAGCTACGAATATGTAAGTGCCTACCCAGAGTTATTCTTCTACAAGGCAAAACACAAACTTTATATGCAGTTCATAGAACGTTTGCAAGATGTCGTGGAAAAGCAGATAGCAAATAGAGAAGCAAGGAGTTAATTAATGCTCTAGTTAGCAAAGGATAATGCAAACAAGGATTGTAAAAAAATCATAAATGCATTACCTAAAGAAAATCCATCTCTGAAAGATACGATTATGGCATGTGCTAAGGTTGGAACTGGATCTCACAACATGGACATATTAACGAGTTCTATTACAGCAGCTGTTAGCATGACCCTGTACTGCTGTAAGTGTGGAAAAAAGGGCCACCTGAAAGCGGACTGCCCGGACAAATCCATGCTGAAGGAGACATCTCAAGGACAGAGGGAAGGGAATAAAAAATGTAACAGATGTGGAAGAAAAGGACATGCAACCAAGGTATGCAGAGCCAAATCTCACATTAACGGACAGCCTCTTAGAGATCAGGGAAACGAGAGACTGAACACCTCCCAGGAACGCGTAATGACACAAATATTCCCACACCCACCAGTGCAAGGCTATGTGACCTGTTTAGGACAGCAGGATCAAATGGCACAGATGTGTCCACCTCAGTGCCAATAACCATAAACTCATCACAGGCACATAAAGTCCCTGTTGAGGCCCAGGGGCCCATAGGGAAAAGGCTGAGTGCACTGCTGACAGGGAAGTCCAGTGCCTCACAACAAGGCATTGTGCACCCCAGTGTAATATCTGCCGATTTCACAGGACAAATACAAGCCATGGTATCAACCCCTACCCCACTCGTATCCATCCCTGCAAATACCAAAATAGCTCAACTCATTCCTTTCAAGTCTTTTGTCCCCAGAACAGGTCC
>WEKY01029607.1:0-83224 GCA_013390045.1 Picathartes gymnocephalus | reverse complement strand
TTATTATTATTATTATTACACAGGAGGTGCCATGAAATGCAAAGACTTTGAGAAATCATCACATGATGAAATAGATGAGTATCATGAGCAGTTTCTTGCTTAAGGGTGAAAGTAAGCAAGGAAGCAGAAATTCTCCCAATGAAAGCCCCTAGACTAGAGAAGGACAAAGCAAATCAGGAGAAATGGTACCCCATCATTTTCCCTCACAGATACAAGAGTTATAACACATGGCAGTGTGGGTGACAGGGCTTACTTGCAAGTGGGGAGTCCTACATAATTAGTCTTTCAAAAGGAAAGGGGTCAAAAAAGCTGGTAGCCTTATGACAGATTTGCCAGTGTGAGAGCTACCCTAGGACAGCATCTCTGCCCAAAGACCATATCATTCCTTATAGGGATGAGTCATTTTGACAGGCACAAAAGGATTACAGCTAGTGAAATACAATATTACACCAGACTGCTTTTTGTTAGAGTTTTGCATGATAAAAAATTGTAACTAGTCGCAAACATACATTCCCTGACTACGAACATCAGATTAAATTCACAGTAGTAGTAGGGTCACTGTTCTGTAACACAGATTGTTACTTCAAATTATTTTCCTTTTATTAGATCCAAAAGGCAAAGCTGTGAGTTTAGATTATTTCAGGGTATTACTTCAGTACAAAGTTTTGTGTGGTTCTGAACAGGTTCCTCAAAACCAGGTATGAAAGTGATTTGGGTTTTGGGTTTTTTAAATTTCTTACTGCAAACACTGTCTTTTCCCAGGCTTTACATTCTTTGCATGAGCCAGTGTACTAACAGGAGATGTGGGTGCATGTTGTGCATGTTTTCTAATACTCTGCTTTTCTGGAGAGCCAGTGTTGGGGAAGATGACAGTGTTCCTGGGTTTAACAACTCACCTGTTCCAAGGGATTTTTTTATTTAGCTGTTACCGAACCATGACACAAGTCAAAGAGGAAATCCTAATCCAGCCATTACTGGTTCTTGGCTAGCCAGTTTTTGCTAGGTTTTTAATTAAAAGACAAACAAGGCACAATTTAAATAGCATAGTTAGTGATAACAGTCTTTTGTAAACCCCACTGCAACAGCACGGAGTACATGTAAGATTAGGGGGTTTGGTTACCTCAGGAAGTGCAGTGTTTCATTGCTTTACTGTGTGTTATTTTTCAAACTTTTTTAGTAGTTTCTTATACTTGAGCTTAATTCATAAACATCCCATTAGTGCAGTTTAGCATGAAAAAAAAGTACTAATTTGTAAGAGGAAATGTGTATTCTGAGTTACAAGGTGCTTTTGAATTAATGGCTTTATAATTCAGACTGATTTTATACTAAACTTTCAAATTAATTAGTCAATTCTCTGAGGACTTACATATTGGAAATTCATTTATAAAGAAAAACTACAGCTTCCAAGACACGGAAGTCTAAGATTATTTATGAAACAGTAATTTTTGCAGCATAAGCACCAACTTTTCAAAATAATTTTTAATCATATCATTTATGTCTTTAATCTGTATTTGGTAACTTGTGGTCACTAGTCTGCTTGGGTTAAAACATCCATTTTTTAAAGTGCCAAAATAAAAGGACTCCAGTGGTTCTTTTGGAAAATAAGCAGTTTAAAAGAAGAAAAGTAACTCACTGAAAATTAGTGTGTAGTCATCTTCTCCCACTCCCATCACAAATGTTTTTTATCCTTTTCAAAAACACTTTTGTGTAACTGAAAGCGTAGCTACAGACCTAGTGCTGTGTCATTGCTGAGATGAGGAGCTGTGATTCCTGAGCTCTGCCAGTGGCAGGTGAGGGGCGCGTAGGCTGTGACCTCCCTTTCCCAGTAACCTTGTGCGTAGAGACAAAGCAGCTGAACCACATGCTGAGCTCAAAGTAGCTGCCATTCACCACCCAGGGATTACCAGCCATTTAGAGCAGCCAGAAACAACTTGCCAGGCCATCATCTGCCCCATGGTAGGGCACACAAACCAGCAGAGCACATAGCAGTGCTCTCAGTCAGGAGGGAGACATTCTGGTACCCCATGCAATGTCATTTGGTGTCTCTGCTTCAAGAATGTTTCTGATAGTCCAGCAAATCCAGAAAAGCCTTGTAAATTGTTTGCGATAAACTTGTTTTTACCCAAAAACCTCCTTACCAAACAACAAAAAAACACACATTGAGGAATTGGGTCCTGTGTAATTAGGTCCCTGTAGGATTTTCTTCACCAGGAAAAGAAAGGTCAATTAAATGGATGCAGAGGGATCATCTTCATCATGAATTATTATTCTTAATAATAATCTTTTTTAAAGGCAAATTCACTGCTTTAACTCATTTTGCTTCAAAAATCTAAAATGCATGCATGAGCTTAGATGTCACATAGAGTGTTAGCCGGATATGGTGACAGAGGTAGAGAACTGAATTTCCCAATTAAATGATTTTAAGAACCATAATCCTTTTCTTCACCTGTTCCTTTTCCTCCCTCCCTAAATGGGAAGAGAACTCTGTTAGAAGTGGTATTTTTTCTTACGTGTTTTTTTGCCAGCACTGTATGTCCATCTAGATTGACCAAGAAAGTGCATGTTCACATTCAGGCCATAGTAGGGAGGTTTCCTCTTTCTGATTTGCAGCTCACTCATTATGCTGTTGTTTTTGCAGGATTCGGGGCAAGTCATTCCTCTTATTGTGGAAAGCTGTATCAGATTTATAAATTTATATGGTAAGCTCTGAAAAGAATGATGTCATTTCATTATTGCCCTGACTTTTTCGTGTGTCTTTTACATTACTCGTTTAGCACCACAGCTTTGTTTTTGAAATAGAGATTAAAAGTATTTTTAAAAAATAAATTAATTTTTCACCCCTGTGTCCCATCTTTTCTGCAGGTCTTCAGCATCAGGGAATTTTTAGAGTGTCTGGTTCCCAAGTAGAAGTCAATGATATTAAAAATTCATTTGAGAGAGGTAATTGGATTTTCATTTATTTGAGCACCTTAATATCTGACATTTAAAAATCTTCTAAATTCTAATTATTTTCTTGGCTGTTTAAACAGATTGTGTGTACTGTGTGTACTGCACCAAGGACTTTGCACCATCACATGCTTAAATGTAAAGTACAATGATGACATGTGCATGTTTTCCCCCCATTGTGTCCTAGAAGCTTGAGGGTTTTTCTCATTTTGTTTAGACAAGACATATGACTCTTGAATCAACTGTAAGCATGCGTTTTTTGTTAATGGTAAACTGCAAATAATAGCTTTTGTATATTTTATTTTAAAGGCCTTTACAAAAGAAAGGTAATGGGTTAAATTTGATCCAAGAGACTACTTAATGAAATTTGAGATTCCTGTTGCTTGGTCTTCTGGAATACAAGCGCTCAGCTTTCTGGTCCCTCTGCCAAAGTTGCATCATGATCAGGAAAATAGGGGGTAAAAAAAAGGATCATTCCATTTTTCATTCCCAAAGGAAACTTCAGCCCCAGAGGAGGAATTACATGAAAAATACCAGGAAGTAAAACCAGCTTTTTCAACATGAGCGGCTTGCAACACCCAGCCTAGGATTGCTCTGCTAGGGAAACCAGGATCCAGCCATCCTCTAACTGTGTTAAAGCAATACTTGTTACAATTGTTTTAAATCTTACATTCTGTTTTTCTGCGGTCTTAAAAGCTGGGTTGTTTCAATTTCTGGGGAATATTAAAACTTTTGCAGATTATCTGCTAATGGCAAAACTCTTGGAGCAAGAAATCTTGTGGGTAAAAGCATGAAAAAATATGGGCAGTATTTTTCTCCCCAGTATTAGTTATATATATATATCTTGTTAAACCTGATCTTGTCTTTGACAAGATACATAAAGCAGCTGTTTTCACTTGCTAAGTGAAGCCACATCCCTCCATTCTGCAGCTTTTAAATCTGCTTATTCTTAACTGCTCCTCCTAGGTAGTGTTATCCTTGAAGGTCGATACATTTTAAAGTGTTTCAAAATAAAGATTAAGCCTTTAAAATTACATAAACAAAACAGTGCAGTGGTGGCTGAGGTTTCAGATAGGTTTTCAACAAAATGGTTGCACGTATTCCTGATGTTTTAATTTTTTAGAATGAAGACACGTTTTCAATTCAATGAGTGATCTAACTCCATTCACTTTATATAGGGCTCCAAAGAAAAGTCTACAAAACTCTATTCAGTTAAGAGCGTTTGGCTCTTTTATTTTACTAACTGTAAATCACAACATGTCCATAAATACTTAGCTGGAAGTTCAAGACCTAAGAGATCACTAGGTTATGTAATTTTAAGGAAGCTTTATTTAGGCTGCCTTTTTTTAGTTTAATCACAGCCTGAGATTTCTAAATCAGTGTTTATTATCTTACTTGAATGCTTGCATTGCCACCTCCCACACACTAAAAACAAAAACCACCCAAAATGTCACTCATTTATAAAAATGTTCCATGCAAGAATGCTCCTGCATGTGTGTTTCATTCACTTTATTTACTTTTTAAGGTGAAAATCCTTTGGCAGATGACCAAAGTAACCATGACATTAACTCAGTTGCTGGAGTACTGAAGCTCTATTTCCGAGGGCTGGAAAATCCTGTCTTTCCTAAGGAAAGATTTAATGATCTTATTTCTTGTATCAGTAAGTACAAATTTCTGTTTTTTCTCAATAGAATTTTACTTTCAGATACACAGTAGTAGCCTGAAAAAAGAGCTAACTTCACAGATTCTCCTGAGATAATTTGTTTGCTGTGTGTAACAGTCTGGCTCAGTTGTTAGTCATACTCACAGCTGTGGTTGTTCCCTTTTTCCACTGGGATTAATGTACAGTACAATTCTTTGTTTAATAGGGCAGGAAGAATATCTTCTGGTATACAAGGAATAGTTAAAATTAAACACATTATTATTTTCCTCTGTGCAGTGGGGCAGACAGAAGGGAATGAAGTCATGAACATGCAAACAGATTGTGTTACTCAAGGTTTTCATGCCCCACAGCTTGGGCTCAGCACTGGTGAATAAGTAACTAACTGCTCAGTGTTGTGTGATTCTGGACCTTCATTGTGCTCACCAATCCAACCCAGAAAACTCTTGGGTGCAGGGATGGAGGGGAACAGCTGAGTGTTGTCTGCGGGAGAGCCTGGTCTGCCTTCCCACTCATGAGTTATAATGGGATGCCTTGGAGGAGCATCGCATGATCTGTGTGCTGCCGGTGCTCATGGCCAAACACAGAGAGGTTGTAGTAATTTGGAAATTGTCAGTGGATGAGTGAATTGCTCTGACATGCACAAAACCTCTTCCAGCTCAGTGCCCCCTGCACGTGTTGAGGGGTGCAAGCCAACCATCAGCAGACTTGCTGTTCCCTGTGGGCACAGTGGTCAGAGGAGCTAGCTTTGAGAAGAATTTCCTTTCTACCTGTCCTTTATAACTTGACTCCTTTGACCAAATGGAGAAACAGGCAGTTTCACAGGTACCGAGAGCCAGTCCTTTGGGATATTAATTAGGTCAGGCTCTCCAAACTGTTACTTTGGCAGAGGTCTCAGCCCAGCAGGCAGGGCCAACAATTGATGGGTGCACACTGTCCGGGGCTGGCGATCAGCTGGGGTTTTCGACGCCCTACTTGGGGCACACAGTGTGTATGGTTTGCTTCCCACATAGAGAGGATTGCAGTAATTCGTCCTGGAGGTTACACATACATGGATCACTGTGACCACATCTATGTGCGATATTGTGTATTTCATTTTTTTTGCAGGGTTTTCTGCAGCTGTGGTATTTACAGACTTGGTGGTACTGAGGAGTCCTAAAGACCTGAAAACCAAAGTTTAGCAGTCTGATCTCTGATGCTGAGGGGGACACTGTCTTTTTAGGAAGCATAATTCTGGTTCTGCTTCAGTTCAGCTTTAGCTGACTGTGGTGCCACAGCCCAGAAAATCTCTGCAAGTCATAGAAATTGAAATCCAAAAAAGGATCATTTTGACTGAGTGATTTTCTGCGTGACAGGGATGATAGAACTTTACCTAATAATCCTGCGCCAGTTTCCATAATTTCTGGATGAATTAAAGCATATCTCTTGGAAAAAATTGTTGATTTAGTGGCTTTGGTTGATAGAAAATCTACCACATGCTTGGATAAGCTGTTCAAATGATTAATCACTTTCGTCATTAAACATTTGTACCAGATTTCTTTCTCAAGGTTTCTGCTGTCAGATTCTGCCCATTTGATCTCTTTATGTCTTCATTATTTTGGCTAAGCATCAAGAAAAATATAAATGGTGGTTCTTACGTGTGGAGATGTTATTGCAGTCTGTTGTGTTGAAGAGTTTTAAATACAATTGTAAACTAAATTGCAAAATACCAAGAATGAGTGTTCAGTTTACAGAGATTATACAAGTGAATGCTCAGGAGATGCAAAGATACTTGGCCAAAATAGCCTTTTAAATTTATTACAAGAAGAGGAATCTGGATGAATTCAGAGTTCTCATTCAACGTTGAAGGTGCTGAAGAGGGAAAGGGGTATTTGGAAAGAGGGGTAGAAGTTCAATGGACTGAGCAGACAGATGTATGTGGAACCTGCACAGGCAGGAGAAATTCACCAACCTTTCAGAACATCACTGTCTGAGAGGGTTCCAGTTCAGTTATCCTGAAAAAAGTATTTATTTTGTTGTTGAGAACTTCAAGGAAAACAGCTGTGAATACTAGATCCCTAGTGTTAGATCTTGTTTTCCATAGAGAATGTCCAACTAATGCATGTTCCTAGTAGGCAATGAATTATTTTCTTGCGAAAGAGTTGACAGCCTTTTATTTAAATAATAGTGTCATCCAGCAGAGCTGAAATCAATAACAACAATAGCCTGGAACAAAGTCACTGCTTTTCACAACAGCATTTAAAAATGTTTCTTGAGAAAGAGGTGTTGCCATCTGATCCTGGTTTAAACTGAGTGTTCTCTGAGGGTGTCATAAATCTGGATTGTCATCGCTATGACAGTTTGTCAAAACAAGGTGTAATGACTGAGTAGTTCAGCTAGCTTTGACTTCTGCTATTGCTGTTGTATAAGAAAGCAGAAGATTTTTGTCTGATAATATGTTGTAAGAGTTCCAGATCCGTTTTCTGACAGGTTTTGGAGGAAGTATGGAGAAGATGATTTTGTCGTTTCATTTGGTTTTCACAAGATTATCATTAGGGGCACTCTGAAATGGCATATCAGTGCCCTCAGCACAGGGAGGAGAGTTAAGTGTGGACCAAGGTGGGACAAAGGGGCTTTTTCCTCTTTGAGCACATCGGAGTGAGTTTACTTTGTGTTGTCACAGTGGGGGAAGTTTGAATGAAATATGAGGAAAGAAACAGCTCTTGTGCCTTGCACCCAGAGCCAGCCCCAGAACCATATGCTGAGAACAAGGGGCTCTGTGGCTGCATCTTCTGGTTATCTGAGAAGTCTGAGGTGAAGTGTTTTTACAGCTATGTACTATTCTATGTGCTTTGTTGAATGAATGATTTTCCTTCACTTCCAAGGAATAAGAATGTTTTATTGGGAAAAAAAATCAAAACAAACCAGCATTTCAAAATGTACTATGTAGCACCTACATGGTATGTACTGTCATAAACTGTGGGTCTAAAACACCATTTCCATTTCTATATTTTAACCTTAACACTGGATATCTTGCAAAAAGGAAAATCCTCTAGACAAGATTTCTCCTCCATTTCAGGCTTTGAATCCGTCGTAGTTGTGTTAGGGGTTTTTTTCTGTGCCTATGTGGCCTGATATATTATGTATCTTTGTCTTCCTGCTAATGGGAGCAGGGCCAGACTCCCTTTTTCTGTGAGAACTTAGGTTACTGTGAGTTCTTTAGATCACAGTTGATACATAAAGTCCAGAAAACTTTCACATGTTTAATTAAGCGTTTTTAAATACTCTTAATTCATATTGCATTCATGATCTCAAAAACAGTGAGGAAAGGAGTAAACATTCTTTTCAAATAGTTTTTCAAGATAAATGTCAGTGTGGTTTCTTAATCGTTGGCAGAAATTGTTACAGAAGGGGAGAGGGAGAAAGCAAATTTGTAAAGTTAAGGTTCACATAAAACTGTAAAAGTATTACACATTTTATACGGAAATGTAATGTTGCCAGTGAAAACCCCCTTGAAACTGAAGTACTTAGTTATGGATGTCAGGCATAATTGAGGCTACAGCTGCAGAATAAACCTTTCCTCTGTACAGCCACTGAGAAATTCCTTTACATTTATGCATATATTTCCAAATGAAATAGAGCATTGTGAGTTAATGCTTTCCATTTTGTAAATACAGTGGAAACAATGCAAAATTACTGTGATTTTTATGGCAATTTGTATTAATTAGACTCATGAGAACAATGTTACTCTGTTTGGGCTTATGATCTAATTTAGATAAAATTTGGGCCAAGTTATATGCACTGGGCCAGAGCAAGCATGAAAGGTAGAACAGAGCATAAAGAATCCATCTGATTATGGGCCATAATTGTTTATTCTCATCTTAAGGAGTGGCTACTCTTGGTCCCAGCAGCATTCTGTAATCCAGAGGACAATCCAAGGTTGGAGTGGGAAGGAAGAGAGTTTCAGTGCACTTCTTTCTGCCCCTTAGTAAAAACAGATTGGGCCAAAGACAAGAAAAGTATTTGTAGCAGGAGGTACATGAAGCAGAAGGTGCAGAAGCTGAGCTCAGTAGGGCTGGGTGTAATTCACTTCACTGCTGGGGGACTGCATTTTCTCTCCTGGTGTGATCTCTTACACACGTGACTCACTGAAGTCCACATTTACAGAGATAGCTGTGCCATGCAGCAGCAGACACACTTCAGCTATTCAGAGTGCTTAGTGTCTGCACAGAGCATTACAATTCATGGTTTCATCTCCCTTTTGTTAAATTTCATAGACAAAAATGGCAAGATGAATGAAAACTTACATCTTCTTTCCTTCTGATTTCTATCATTTTAGTCCCTTGCCACCAGCAGTGCCTGTTTACCTAAAGACATGAATGTTATGAAAGAAAATAATTTTACTGCTTTTCCAGACTATTGCCCACTACTTAAAAAGTAAAAACTACTCTGAATCGTCAACTCTCCATGAAAAAGTTACAACAAAATGGGAAGTGTTTCATTCCCTAAGTGACAGTGGAGACTGCTGGGTTTGTCCTCCTGTATTCCTTCTTAAATAGACCTGAAAGAGCTGTAAGTGGCATTGCCGAGTTAATACATACGTATCTTTGAGCTGGATTGGATTCTACCAAAATGGAAAGAGGCACAAATTGTTAACTTCAGCACTAATACATATTCATGTAGATAACTTGTCAGCTGCAAATTGACCATAAAAATTACATCTGCAAGTGTAACTCAGTCCCATTTGACATTCACAGGGTATGTAAAATATGCATTAGCCATTCACTCTGGTACTAGTAGGCACCACACCAAGTGGAAATAGCAAGTAACCCCCACAAAGAGATACTATGTTGGATTTTATCCTTCAGAGCTGTGGTCCTAGAGAGACATCTTACATTAGCATTGTTTGCTTCCTCCTTTGTGCTAGCGTTGCTTGTGAAATATGCTTACCTTGCACAGCACTGGATGTTAGTTGTAACACCATTCATTAGTTGCTGACACCAGGTTTCTCCTTCCATGTGTTTTGATCAATAGTATCTTCCCTTTGCCAAATGTTTGCAGTCCTGTTGTTCATACTGAAATTGGTCCATGAAGTCTGGCTGTTAAGAGTGGCTGGTTGAACATTCGCAATCCAGAACCGATGTTTCTGAGCTCTGCCGGCTCTCAGGCCGAACCTTCTTATTTGGATAACCATGTCTCACCTCCATGTGGACGACCAAGTACAGTGCTTCCTTTGCTTCCTTAAATTAAAAAAACTGAGTAGTATGCACCTGTCCACTTGGCCCAAAATACTTTGAAACCACCAGCAATTGCTCTCTTGAAAAAGACTTGTAATCTGCATCACTGCATTTATATATTTGAGTATATTGCCTTTTACATGCTCCACTACCTCAGAGTTATTGTTTAATTAAACTTTAATTTTAATTTTCTTAATGTTATTTAGGATTAATATATCCCTATTTTCATTTCTAATTTAGTTTTTGTTTATTTGCGTGTGGGGGCTTCTGTTAGTAATTCTGTTTTCTCCTCTCTCAGGTTTCCTTTACTTTTCTGTGGTAGATTGTTCACTTCTGATCTGTTTCACTTTAGAGTTACCTTTGCAAAACCTCATCATGAGTGACCAGGTGGTTAAAACTGTTATTTTTCCTGGAAGAGAAAAGTAGAGATTCATTGTTTCTGTGTGTCTGTACAGTAAGTGAAGGTGACACTGCCTCTCCAGAGGAGGTTCCAGTGTTCTTGGTGACTGAAGATCACACTTTTCAAGACTTGAGTGCCCAGGATTTATGTCTATCTCATGCAATTGAGAACCAGTCCTTAGTGTGTGTGGCTGACAGAGAGGCAGTTAACTGATAAATACATGCAGTGACATTAATCTCATCTGAATGCATTCATCCAGGTCAAGGATGTGGAGTGTCTGCAGAGTAAGTCCATGTGAGATCTGTAAATAAAATCTTTTCCAAAAGTAATGCAGGATTGCACCTCAACAGATTTTCTTGTGGAGCTTGTGATCTGCCTTTTTGGAGGATTTTATGAGCAAGTTGAACAGACATCTCTCAGAGGGAATTAAATTGAAGTCAGAGGCTAAGATTGTAGACTTAAATGACCTCTGAGGAGTCCTCTGAGCTTTCTGTTTTTCATTTTTTGTAGTAACTGGTGGAGGCTTCGTAGATCCAAAACTCCTCAGAAACTTAGATGCCTAGATAATGTTATGGATACACAGAAAATCAAATTCCTTATATTATTATGGTACTTTGTTTCACTCTTGTATGAAAATACGTTAATAGTTCTGGGCTCAGGTGCCTAGCTCTTCCACAAAGTGCTATAGTCATGAAACTCCAGAAGCTGGCTTCTGCCCCTCCTCTTGTTTCACCCTGCAAGTATCTCCTGTGCTCTGCTTTGACAGAAGCACAGTGTTCCCACACCAAACAGCTTCTCATTTTGCTGACAGAAAACCCTCCTGCTTGTGGGTTTGACCCCCATGGCCAAGATGGGTCTGCAAGGCAGATGTGTCAGACCAGAGCTCCAAAAATTTTGCTTTACTCTGAGAACTGGGAACTAGAAAATAATAACCATTTCACTGTCTGATATTTACTTGATGTTAGTCTTGATTTGTAGTTGATATTCCTGTGTCCTTCACTGAGATCTCTCTTCCCTGTCTCTCTCCACAGTCAGAAAAAATACATCAGTTCTCAGTGTGTTTGGCCTTGCCAGAGGCTTGTCCTCTTGCTTGTCTTTGGGAATATGAGTCTCATCATGTCATTAGAGTAATGAACCAGTTTTCAAATCCCCTGATTTCTATTTCAGCTTGGCAGTTAAATTGCCTTATTAGGACAAATCATGTAATATCAAGCACTTCCATTTTCTTAGCTGAGACATGGGTAACACCTCACCAGGCACTCAGGTAAAAAAAATCGGAGTAATGAAAAGAGTGTGTCCAACAGAAGTACTGTGAGAGGGCAGACATGTCCAGCTTTCTCCAGCATTGGGTTTGCCAATATTTCCTTGCAGCAACCAGCTTATAGGTTGGATGGCCCTTCTGCCCTGAGGCTCTCTTTAGCAAAACGAGTGGAGGCAAAGCAATGCTTTAGCTTTCTTCTGCATGGGAAGCAGCAGAGCTGCAAATTCTTTCTGCCTGCATGTAGAAAGATTGCTCTGTATTCATTCCATCTTTCCTAAGTACCCAAGCACTCATGTATTGCATACACTCAAGCAAGGATGAAATTCAGCTCCACATTTAAAAGCATCATGCAAATACATTACATCATTACCTAGCTCCTTTAAACCAAATCAGTGCTGGGAAATAAAAGCCTCTTGAAATAATGTGGAAAGAACATAAATTTACCACTTGACAGTAGTTTGGATTTTCAATAAAGGCACTCATGGAAACTGAGTCTGGGTTCCTAGGAAAGTGCTGGAAACACACACATCTCATTCAAGCATGTATGGCTTGTAACTGCTTCAGGATGGAGTTCGCGTCACTTCTAGTACTTAGTACTGATCGTGCTCCTGGTAGGACACCTGGGATAGTTCAACACATGACTACACAGCCAGAATCTCTGTACCTACTCTGCCATCCCTGCGTTGCCTACTGGGACTAGTTCCTGACTCATGCATCCTGTCAAACTCATCCAGGAATTGCTTGGAAGAATTGTAGTTGGCACAGACCACAAGGACATTGGAGAGTGTGGTAACTACTGAGTGGTAGTTGCCTGCCAGTGTGCCCCATCCTGGTTTAGCTCACTAGTTTAGACAGAGCAATTGCAGCCATACAGGCAGCACACTGCTAGAAGGAGCTGCTGGACCCACCTTGGGTCCTAGCCAATGCACTTCTCAGGTCTGATTTGAATTCAGCAATGACTGAACCTGGCCCAGGTCCAGTCTCCAGAATTGTCTGGAGGAGGCATGACGGTAGCACCAGGCATTAGCCAGGAAAGACTGTAATGCAGAAAGCAAGTCCTGGTGTTGAATCTAAACTTCCCTCCAGTTTCTCACATGCAGCACACCGTGCTGCTGAAGCAGGAATGTTGGAAGATGCATTGGAATGGGAAAGGAGAACTGTAGTTGCTCTGTGGATCCTCGCTGTGCAGGCAGCTCCCAGACTTAGCACGTCCCTGCCGTGGATACCAGTTCTTAACCAGTAACCAGAAATACTTCTTCTTGACTCATGCAGTCCATGTTTACAAGAAACATAAAAATAAATTTCAGGTCCTATGCTCCACTTGAGACGGCTTGAACTGATTTCCAGCTAGTGTTTGGGTTCAGAGTGACTCATGAGGTTATAAATTATACAGCTTGTCAGCAGTCCTTTTTCCTACCAGCTCTGCAGCAGCTCGCCAGGGACACTGTCCAGCCTTCAGGAGCTCTGCTGGGGAATAGTTTTTACTTCCTGCCAGTGTTTTGCTATTCTGTCCCTGCAGTAAATACCATAATCTAAATGGACTTTCTTCATTCAAGCAGTGGTGGGCTGTTCTCCTGCAGAAACCCTGATGGAGTCCAGTCTGACCCCATCCCAGAATCTTTTGTTCCCAGCACACTAGTGGTGCTGAGCCAGTGGAATCTCCTGTGAATGCTGATGTGTGAGCAGATCTCACACCCTTTTGCTACATTGGCATTTCCTAGTGAACTATAACACTTCTACATGGTAAACAAAAGTCTTTCTGCCAACATGCTCTGCTTATGCTTAGATTTCATACCAAAATAATGATTACTAGACACTAGTTTTCTTCTAAGAAATGTAAGTCTACACACATTTTGCATCCCCAGATAAATACTGATTGGTGGAAATAGCCATACCAAAGAGCACATAAGTAATACACACCAGTAATTCTGTTTACACTTACCACATTTTTACATAAATAATTTTTTAAATCATGTACTCCTAAATACCACATTTTGTGGTACAGTTGGTTTTCCAGCTATTGGAATCAGCTCCTGTTTCTGATTGCCAAATTTTTGAATATCCACTTTCGTGCGGCTGGACAGGATTTCTCATCTTAGTCTGCTAAGATTTCCCCTAGATGTTGTTAATTGCAGCATACTTTCTTGGCTCACATAAAAAGCATTACTGAAATTTGAGCTTGTTTCCAACAGTGTCATTTACTGTGGACTCAGAAAACACACTGAGTTAAAAACTGAGATACTGCTTATTCTGAAAAACAGTTCAAGCTTTGCCCCACTTGCAACCACATAATCTTTCTGACCAACATAGAAGATAGTGCATCCTTGTTACAAGACATTAGGAACTGATGCTTTTATCAGATTGTTTTTCCCACTTCAGAAGAATTTCTATGGACTGCTATATAATCATTTGAGAAAAATGCAATCTTTGCGTTTCTTGCCTCCATACCAAAAAACTTCAGGCCTTTCCCTATTTTGCCACTAAGAGAGTTACATCTGGACATTTGATTAAGAAAACATGCTAAAGAAGCTCAATGATTGGATTATATATCTCATGTAAACATTGAAATAAAGAGAATGCATCTGTGTTTGAAAGGAATGGCCAACATCTTTCCTTGGTTCCTCTAGGTTATTTAAGTACTGATTTTGTGGTTTTGTGAGCTGTCAAGCTCAGCAAGTGGCCAGGGTTTGACTTAGACAGATTTGTATCGTCTTTAAAAACTGTTACTTTTAAATTGTGTGGTTTTAATGAGAAGGAGCAGAACTTCTAGATCTCATTTTTCTAATAGGCCAAAATTAGACTATACTGATTACAGGCATGTGATTGATAAAGAGTTAAAGTAAATTGAGTAAGTTGTCTGAATACTCTTCTAGACAATCATAGAGAAGGCAACACAACATACTTTCTTCTGTTTTCAGGAATAGACAATCTCTATGAGAGGGCTCTTCACATCCGCAAACTTCTCCTGACTTTGCCCAGGTCGGTCCTTATAGTGATGAGATACCTCTTTGCCTTCCTCAATCAGTAAGTACTTACCCCAGGTACTGCACCTTTATCTGCCTTCCTTTGCTGCTATTGCAGTTCTTTGGGTTTACTCATACTCTGTGTAGAATTCACATTTAAGCTCCATTTAACACAAAAGACAATCTTCTAATTGGCAGTGGAAATAGAATGAAAACACTGGATTCCATTCAAATTAAAATTCCATTTGTCCAAAATTGAACAAGATAGATTAATGTGTTGTCTGAAATGAGGAGTGCAGTCTACAGCATTAAAGCTGGCAACAAAATAAGCCGATAAGAAAAATAACAAATACAAACTGTAGCTACATTAAAACTAGTTTATGCAATTTAAAAATGCATTTCTTTTCCTTATCTCAAGCTGATTTCTCCTGATGGGAAAAAATCCAGTATATTCAAGCAACACAGGCACTACAAGCTACCTGTTTGATGCTAGGCACTGCCAGGGTGAGACTTCGTCTTGCTGCTTCTGTTTTCTGATAACAGGAGTATGAATGCAGGGGATACACATCCCCTGTGTATGCTTTGATATAGAGTAACTTGGTTCTCACATTGCAAAACACAGGCTGGAAGGAGGGTTGTGTGAGAGGGAACGTGGTGTTCATGTCTTCATCATCCCAGAAAAAACTTCTTTCTGTAGGAGAAAATAAAAGACAGCTTGGGCAACTGAACTATGTTTCTTCCTCCAGTCCTTCATGGCCCTCTCTTCGGGTTTTGCTGACCCCAATGGTTTCACAGAAAATTTTGCTTATGTGCACTTTGCCCTGATTCTAACTTTTCTCTTTCTACTGTCAATTTGTCCGTTTCCTGTTATATCTGTTTTCATATCACCTTTTTCCTCTTTTTCCCTAAATTTGCCCTTTGCTGATTCATTCTGTCTTTGTGACCTTCCCTATTTCATCCAGCCTGTCTGTTCCTATAGAAACAGGGTATTTTGCAGCCAGGTTATTTGTTCATGCCTGTAGTCACAGCTGTTCCTATTTCCTTTCTTCTAGCAATTTCTGAACCACTTTCAAGCAGTAAGAGAGGGGCAGAGATCTAAAGTTTTATGAAAATAACCATTCCTTTGAAACTGAATCCATCCCCCAAAAATGACACCATGTAAATGTTTTAAAGGCTTACATCACAGCTTCTCCTCTGCAGAGACATACAGATCAACCAGAGCTGAATGGGGTTGTACTTGTTACGTGGTCATGTTAGCTCCATCTGTGCTCTCCACAGGAATGCTGTTTGGAAAGCAGACTAAATACCTTACTGCCTCCAAATTGCTCCTGGTGCATCCCCAGGAAAAATATTCCCATTATTTGACTTGCTGCAAATCCCATTCCGCTTTTTGCATATGCAGTTATGCCTGCTTGACCACATCAAGTCTACAGGTCTCATGGCAGACCTAACCTGGTGTAGCCTCCCACTCCAAGGTCCAAAGTTAGATCAGGTTGCTCAAGGCTTTGGCCAGTCAAGAACCTCAAACAGCAGCAACTCCACAGCCTCTCCAGGCAGTCAGTCCCAGTACTTGATCACTCTTACAGTAAAGAAATTTTTTCCTGCTTTCATTGCAATATCCCTTGCTGTGTCTATTGCCTCTCATGTCTTTGCACCTGTGTCTGTCTTGCATTTGTTTGTAATCTTACATATAGTAGGAGAATGCAGCTAAATTCTTCAGTAACCTTCTCATCTAAAGGCTGAACAAGCCCAGTTCTCTCTGCTTTAGTTTATAACCCATACTGTTCAGGTCCCTAGCCATCTCAGTAGGAGTCCTTTTCTGGGCTTGTAGCAGTTTGTCAGTCTCTCAAAATTAGCCACAGAACCACATGTACAACTTCACAAGCACCAGGTGGAAAAGGAACAATTAATTCCCTTAACCTGCTGGCTTTTGTCTTCCTAATATAGCCACAAATGCTGTGGAATGACTTCTATCCCATGGCCAGGACTTTGTGTTCATCCTTGTTGAACTTGGTTGAATTCCCATTTCTCCATTCCTCCATCTTATCAAGGTCCTTCTAAATGGTATCACATTTACTGCCCCCTTCCCAGAGTGGCGTCATCTGTGAGTTGGCTGAGTGTGTCCTCCATCCCCTTGTCTAGGTCCTTCATGGAGATGCTAAACAGTACCCACCCTGCTATTGAGCCCTGAGGAGCACGGCATATTAACAGCCATCAGCAGAACTTCACATTTCACGATGATAGTTACAATCTTTTTTTACAGTTTTGCATGTATAAAGTCTGAACCATCTGATCAATCCGAAGAACAAGGTGTCTCCAGTTAACACATGGGACAGGATAGTAAATCATGGCATAAGAAAGGGGTGAACATGATTAATTTTAAAAGCTAGTTATGAGGGTAATCATTTAAAAGGTTTGCCTCATGCATATGTATTGTTTGTACATGGAAAACACTCTAAAATTCCCCTTCTAGAGGGAACATGGTGTTGTATTTGAACACAACCAGACATCAGAATTTCTATGCTGCTTCAGAGTGCAGGACAACATAGTATAGGGCATCCCAGCACTGCAGGTTCTGCTTGATTGGCCCCACATAGAACCATTCAAAAGCCATCTTTTTCAGTAAAAATGCCAATATAGTGCGTTTTTTTCCCATCAGGAGAAATCAGCTTGAGATAAGGAAAAGAAAGGCATTTTCCCTTTTAAACAAAGGAACAGATAGCAACTTCTCATTCAAAATTGAAAACTAGTAACGTTGCATTTTCTGGAAGAAAGAGGTTGCAAAAAAAAGTTGATTAATAAGAACAATGAAGGCCTTTTGTTTGGACAGTTCCATAATGAAACTATTGTGGGAGTTTGTGGGCAGAATGCAAGGTGCTTAGGAATTTTAGGCTGTATGGTAAGAACAGAAACCAAAAGTCACAAAAGCCCTAGCAAGATCCAGGAACTTAGTTGCCTTCAGAAGATAATTCAGTGCCTAAGTTACATAGCCAGCTGTTGAAAGAGATCCATCAAGGTCCAGTGAGAAATGTATACCCACTTTGCATCCAGTTCCCTTGGAGCACTGATGAGATAAAGCAGCAGCAGTTGATGTTAGCCCATTAAGCCAGCATACACTCAACATGGTAGTGTGGGAACATATACATATACATAAATATATATGTGATATAAACTGACTTTATAGTGTATATAACCTACTGAAGAAATCTTGGGTTTTTGTTCCATTACTTTATGTAGGATTGTCAGTGACAACAGGAAGTCTCTAAGTTGTGATTAAAAAAAGTTTTCTACGGTTTTCAGAATATGGTTAGTCACAGTGAAAAAGTCAATTTTTCTTGATTTTTCTGCTATAACAGCCTTTCACAGTACAGTGATGAAAACATGATGGATCCATACAACTTGGCCATTTGTTTTGGGCCAACCCTGATGCCTGTTCCAGATATACAAGACCAGGTGTCTTGTCAGGCACATGTGAATGAGATAATCAAAACTATCATCATCCATCATGAAGCTATTTTTCCAGACGTGAAAGAACTTGATGGACCAGTGTATGAAAAATGCATGGCTGGAGATGACTATTGGTAAGTCAGAATATTATCCTTCTACCTCCTAAACAAAATCATTAGGCTGGTTACCTGGATAACTCCTGTGATACAGAATTCCTTTTGGACACAATAGAAGTATGAAAATAAATGAGAAGAGCATTTAGCTCCACACAGTAAAGTGTTAAATATAAAAAAGTGAAGCAAAGGCAATTATGAGGTTCCCTACAACATTTCGTGGAGGAAGCTGCTTTGTGTATTCAGCCAGACAGAGATAGAATTCTGGGTGTGCAGAACACACAGGCAGATAGGAAATTGTTTCTTTGGCTGTGAACCGTCTTACCAAATTTCAGCTTATGTTGCCTACTCCTTTTCTTTGTTGTGCTTTAGCTGGGCAGCTAAACACCACACAGCCGCTCAGTCACTCCCCCCACAGTGGGATGGGGGAGAGAATTGGGAAAAATAGTAAAATTCATGTGTTGAAATGAAGACAGAGGACAGAAAAGAAAGGGCAAATAACAATAATTAGAATGTGCGAAACAAGTGATGCACAATGCAGTTGGTCATCATCACTGACGGATGCCCAGCCAGTGCCTGAGCAGCAGCCCCTGACCAGCTTTGTCCCAAGTTTATATGCTGAGCGTGGCACCACGTAGTCTGGAATATCCATTTGGTTGTTTGGGGTCAGATGTCCTAGCTGTGTCTCCTTCCAGCTTCTTGTGCCTGCCCAGTCTACTTGCAGGTGAGGTGGTGTGTTAAGTGTAAACACTGCTGAGGAACAGCTAAAACATCAGTGTGTTATCAATATTATTCTAATCCTAAATACAAAACACAACACTATACCAGCTACTAGGAAGAAAATTAACTCTATCCCAGCCAAAACTAGGACACTGCCTTGACAGCAAACATACACACTTTTTATTATAAAGGAATCAAATGTTCTGAGGGCATCTTAATGTCTGAATTTTGTTTCAAGGAAACATATATAGGCTTCTTCATTAATTATGTATTCATAGCACACTAGGATAATTATGTTGCAGATAACTTTGTAACATTATAAATAATTTTAAATAATCTCAGGGAGGTGGCATATTTCTGATGTATGTGGTTCCTCTCTCTGCTCAACCTTCTGCTTGCCTCCAGTGACAGCCCATACAGTGAACATGGTACACTAGAGGAGGTGGACCAGGATGCCAGTACAGAGCCCCACACCAGTGAAGACGGTGAGTCCGTGACATTACTGTGCCTTTGATGGGGGTAAGTCCTACAGGTGTTCCATGCAGGAGATCTTCTTCCTTTCCTAATTGTGTCTTATTTGAAAGAAGGAAATTTCAGTCCTGGTGTTCTGTAGCAAATCTTTAATCTCTGTTTGTGTGCTTTTGCACTCTTGATTCATCTGTGTTTGACCAGCTGTTTCCTTTTCTCTCCTGATTTGCCCAGTCACAGGAAGGGCAAGAGAGAAACTATTTCAGTCAGCACATATTATTTTCTGACATAATGTTACATTTTTAGTGACTCTTTTGTCTACAAAAACTAAACTTTTCAAAAGCATGCACTTAAATATTGCAGCTAGAGGATATTTGCCATTCAGGCGCAATTTTTATGTTAATTTAAAAGCTGCTCTCTCGAAAGGATTTATAAAAACTGAAAAACCTGTGTACTCCCCACAGTGAAACTTTTGAACAGTAATATTTTTCTGTAAATATCAATCACATATACTTCTGGGTATGAGAGGTATCCATGAAAAAATTGATGCAACTCTAGTATATTAATTCTTTTTATCCAGGTCATAAAGGTGGATTCAACTGTGACAGTTTGACCATCCTTCATCCTTCTCAGTAACTTCTGCCACGTTTCAAGCAAATTTAACAGATAGAAAAGAGTTCTCAAAACTGTGGTACAACTACTATTTTTGTGAATTAGTAGCCCATTAGAGGTGAAGGATTCAGAATAACACTCCGTGTAGAGAAGAGCAGCAGTGTGAGCTCACTGCCTGTCTGGCCAGCAGACAGCCCAGACAGAGCAACAAGCACACGTGCATTAGCAGCAGTAGAAACAAAAGCTTCCCCTTGTCCCTTTCAGAGGATGTGTGGAGGAAGGAAGAGGAAAAGACAGAGCAGAGGAAAGGGGAGGAAAAGAGCCACAGCAGAAAAGGACTTTTTTTTAAAAAAAGAATGTCATAAGGGCGACTGTTTAGAAGCTGGGACAATTGCTGTAGGGAAGGGAAACCGGACGGTGTACGAATAGGAAACCTGACTACTCTGGTCCCATTGCACACAGAGCAAAGCAAACAATAGTTCCACTCTAGCTGTACCCGTCTGCTTTGTCACGTACGCAAGCTGTCAGTGACAGATTGTCTGTCTTGTCCCCTTTGCCAAGGTGAGGAGGTGTAGGCAGAGTCTGTCAGTGCAGCTGTTTGGAGAGGACGGACATTTGGGTGGGCAGACATGACAGAAGGGGGGAAAACTGAGGGTAGGAGAGAAATCTTGGTCTTCTGCCTGGGTGTACAGCCATGTCTGTGCAGCAGGGAATACCGACAGCTCTACGACACAGACTGTGCAAGGGTTCCTCTTGACCAGCTCTGTACAACTAAACCCACTACTTTTCTGCAACACATCTCTTCTAAACAGTGTGAACAAACTCATAATTGCACCTTATTTTTCCAAGACAGTATAGCTATACTTTAGAAGAACTCCTTCTTCCATTGAAGCAAGAGTGGAAGCTGAGGAAGTCTGCCTGTCTCTCATTTAGAGCACAAGTGAAGTGTAGATGATACACCAGTTCAATATATTGGGGCCAGCTTCGGGGTCCCATGACCAGACTGAGAGACAAAGGCACAAGTGGACAAGGAGAAGAAGTGCAGCTTTTCAGCAGCTATCAAAAGCAGTTATGTCAAAGCCATGCCTAAGAAAGATGAAAACATCAGCAGGATCCAGAGGAGCAGGACTGTAGCATCGCATGATGCATCATCTGTGCCTCGATCATCATGGGCTCTACCCCACCACTGTGTTGTTATACCAGATTTACATTCCTGTCTGAGTATTACTTGTGTTGTGACTGTGTCACTGGGGAAGACAAACACCAAAGAGAATACCTGTCTACAGGAAAAAGTTCTGTTAAAAGATTTAACTGCTCAAGACGTGGGATTTTGTTCACCAGATCAGCCAGTAGTTTAATTCTAGTTGCTTCATCACACCTTTTTAATTAATTCAGTGCCAAAAGGAAGCGGACATTTGTGTTTACAGAGAAGTCATTGTTAGCACAAAAATATTTGTAAGCTAGGTAAATATTGCGGTAAAGCTGAAGATAAACAAGCCTGGATCGCACACAAAACCTGTTGGCCTTCTATTCTCAACCTGCATTTTCTTCCATGGATATGGCTTTCTGTTGTAACAGCACATTTTTCTAATGTAGGTTACAGACTTTAAATTAAATGCACTCATTCTCTCTTTGCACATACATTCATATGTTTGTGCTCTGGACAATTCCTTTTAAAAAGTATTACTTGCACCAGATAGGAGAATAGGTGAGAATTTTTCAGTTTGCGTATTGAACTTCATGAGAGTCACTGATTGACATATGGTGGATTAAAAAAACCCTTCTACTGAAGGGTCTGGAGTATTTTGGGGGTTTAATGTGTGATTCATTGATTATAAGCTGGATGCATCACTGCCAGCTGAATGTGGAGAGACAGAAACGGAGGTGCTGCATTGCTGCTTTATTGATCAGACACGTGGTACTTACATGATTCCCTCTGTTAGGACATGGAAGAAGCAGATTCTGTAAATGCTAAGGGGTTTTTTTCATGTTGAAAATCTGATTAGTTTTATACTAAAATGTTGTATACATACGTAAAACCAAACAGCCTACCCCACAGGAATTACAGGGTCATTGAAACATAATCCAGAGGTTACGATCAAAACCAAAAGGATTTATTTTACTTACTGTTGCTATAAAGTTGAACTGCAGGTGTCTCTCTCTATGCCTACTAGAAAAAACCCATCTGTAGGGGCTGTGTCAGTAGTGCTAGAAATGTTCACTACAATTTAGAAAACAACAAGACTTTAAAAATTGAAAATTAAATTATATCTGCAGAGGTGAAATGCAGTAGATTGGGGGGAAAAAGACTAGCACATATAAATGAGCATATAAATACTTCATAACTGCTTTATTTTACGCATATAAATTGTTGAGGATTTTTTCCCCTAAGTTTACTGGTGTTCATGTATTTCATTTGGTCACTGGAAAGGGAAGCAGGAAAGAGAAGGAGCTGCATTTTATTGTGGTGTTTTCAGGCTTTTTTTAGATATGCAGAAGGTGTCCTGATAAGGAAAATCCTTTCTCATAAATTTAGAAATGAAATTTAATTTGTGAAGTTCAGAATATTTGTACTTAAGCTGAGACACAAAAAAAAACTATCTCTAATTTTGCTGCAGACAAACCTTTACCTGAAAATGTCTTTACAGTAAAGATTCAAAGGACATTGTTATACTGAAACAGCTGTTAGCATATTTCCTTTACCTTCAAATTGATGGAGACTTTTTATTCTTGTTGGAGTCATATGGTAAAGGGTGACTAGATCTATTTGCAAAGGGAGTAAACATTTCCTGAGGAAGTTAGACAGATGGAGTTCTCCTAGGAAAACATAAATAAAATTAATACCATACTCTTCATAGATATCTCATAAACTTAGGATAAAACTTTGAATGGTATTTCTCCTGAAAAGAAAACTTACAGGGACATGTCAGACTGTAAGCTGTTGTGTTCCCAACACATAGTCATTTTCTTGCTCTTCTGTAGTGCATGCTGTGATTGACACTTTGCCAAATTCTGTTTTGTCAACACCTTGCAACACTTCTTTGCTTTTGCTCTTCCCAGTCAGAGAAGGGGACAGGACTTTGAAATTGCAAAACCACTCTATTCTCTGATGGGATGCAGAAGAACGTTAAGAAACAGGAAGATGGCATCTTTCTGGGGAGTTCAAGGACATACTTTATTCCCAACAGAGAAGGTACACCTAGGAAAACTGAGGAAGTACAGAGCAGAGCAACAGCAACTCCCCTGGAAAAAGTGCAGGGGATGGTGTCCTCTCCTTTCCTTAAGTCCTTGTGCCCTGAGGCATAGAAGGCAGCCCAGTGCCAATTCAGTGCCATCACCTCTGTAGGAAGGTTAGGTCTACATCTGGCACTTCAATCCCAAAACTAAAACTAACATGTTTCTTCTGCCCTTTCTGCTCTCCCAAGCAGCAGAAGTTTTTCCCACAGTTCTTCAGTTTGTCCTAATTTTTCACTTCCTTAGCATTGCCTGATTCACTTGAGATGATAGCTGGTGAGATCCTGTATGTCATCAAGTACTTCTTGCTATTTTAGGTGAATGCCTGCAGGTATGGACAGAGCAGTGCAATTACACTTCCCTTCGAGCTGTCAATTTTACTGTTAGACGTTCAGTACCACACAGAATTTGAGTTACAGATCCCAAATTTAGCTTTCATTGCCTTAACTTTTTGGAGATACCCATCTGTCATTTGGTAACCTTGATATTAAGTGGCTTATCTTTCCAAAATGCATTTATGTCTAGGAGTAACTGACATGGTACTTTGGTTTTCACTATTAAAGCTTGACCTGTAACAAGGTGAATTACTATTTAAGTGCAGTCTCAGTACTGTGTGCTGTAGGAAAGTGCTGTATAAAGAAAACAAAACACCCCTTTCACAGTAGGAAAACCTGTCTGAACCCATTTTTTGTCCTCTTCACAAAATCTGTGTGAAATCTACTGGGCACTCTTCCCTGAGGAGGTGGGATTTGTTACCCAGGCAATCTGAAGTTCATGTCTCAAAAGTCACGTCCATTATGGGTATGTTAACAGTTCATACAGCTGATTCCAGTGAGGCATCATCATTCAGACCTCTGAGAAAGTATATGAGTCTTGCAGGTGGTAGAAGGTTACGATAAACAGATTCCCATTGCGCACCACACTTAGATGAGCATAATTCCACTGAGCGAGAGAACTATTTCTAGTTTAGTCCACTAATTTGTAAATAAAAAGGTCTGTATACTCAATTGTGGGATACTGTATGGTCTGTTGAAGTTAGCAGAGAAACAGGAAATTCCATAGCTAATCAGTGTAAGGGTTTATCCATCAGTCCAGTACTCATGAGCATTACCAGTTACCTGCGGAGAATGTGTAAGGAAAATATGTGCAGGAAATTTGGGATTTTATGACTTACTCTAAAACTTGTTCGTTTGGTTGAGTTAAATTT
The DNA here is from genome assembly GCA_013390045.1 of Picathartes gymnocephalus. Lineage (NCBI taxonomy): Eukaryota > Metazoa > Chordata > Aves > Passeriformes > Picathartidae > Picathartes > Picathartes gymnocephalus. The sequence goes on along the minus strand of WEKY01029607.1, from coordinate 58,977 downwards.
TTTTTTACATTTTAAAGTATTGCCTGTTAATGAGTGACTGGCTCTCCGAAGCCTGGGAGGCTTTATTTCTGAATTCTTGACCAACTCTACCATAACACATAAATTAGCTGCAGTCTGAGAACAGAGTGTTCATACAAATGTCTGTTCCTTTTCAGTCCTACCTGATTCCAGTATTTCCATCCTATAACCAATTCCACAAGCAAGGCACACGATACATACAAGAACTGTGTTCTTTTGTCAGTGTTGCATTAGTGCCATTTCATATTGCCCTCTTAAAGACGATGCAAGATAAACAGGCATGTTTGGTTTTACTTTTCATTTGGCAGTAATGTCTTTCTGGGCCTTACAGTCACTTTGTGGCAACTGCATTTTTTGTTAGCGAGAGACTGCAGGAATGACATCAGGGTAGCATATCAGAATATCACACCACCATTAGAGGTTTCCCAGTTTTCCAAAATGTTTCTTTCTATTTCAGCTTTATATTTTCTATGCTTGAAAACATAAAATCAAGAAACCCTTCAGCCCCACCCACCAGGGAATGCTGGTGACCAAGATATTCGTAGGGGCTGCAATATTTGTTACAAATTCTCATCAGGCTGAACAAAGACATTGGACATGTGTCAGGGATCTCTTATGTTGTATTGTATAGTCACCATAACTTCGGCCACCAGCCCAATATTTAGACTCAAAAGGTATTGACTAACATACCCTTAAATTTCTTGCAACAGACTTCCACAGGAGTGGAGGTGAACAAGCCCTTAGTTTTGTACAGTACACTTCAGTAAGTTCTCAACTCCCACAACACACAACCAAAGGTGCTGAGTGGCTCACAAACTCTTCCCTCCCACAACAAACTTCAAAGCAGAGTATGGGGTAGAATATGATAGTTGTGCTTTGTCCAGGCAAGGCAAGGGAAGAAAACAAAAAATAACATCAGTGGATAGATCCCGTATTGTTGCTACTGTGTCAATGGTCCAGAGCAGGGGCTGCAGACAAAGAAAGCAAAAGAGAGAAAGAGAGGAAAAAGACAAAGAACAAAAAAGAAAATATGGTCCTCTACAGCCATCCAGTAGGGATGCATTTTCAGGAATGAATACTCTTATTGCTAGGTTCTTGTTTGTATTTATATATTTGAAATAATTTTTACCACCATACATTACTTTTGTGTTTGTAACAGTGAATTCCCCATATCACTGTATTCCATCTCTGTAAAGTTTCTGAGTTAGTAACTTCTAAACACACTGCAGTTTGTCGCTGGCAGGAATGCTTAACATGACTGCAGAGCAGCAAACCACAAGACAGTCTTCTGCAGGCTGGGCAAGTTATTTAAAAAATGAGCTGCAAACTATAACCTCAGTAAAGGTGCTGTCATTATGCTTTCACAGTGTAGAACAAAGTTAATTTTAAAAAGACATTCCTGTGCAAAATGTTGTCATAAAGGGACAGTGGCTTTCATTACCAGCCTGGTTCTTTGGGGAATTACAACCTCAGCAATTTGAATTTGCACCAGATAGAAAGTTGCTATGCTAGTCATTAGCCCAGATGTTAATTTCCATCTAAATATTGCTCTAATTATGTAAAGAAATTAGTCATTTCAGAGACTCTTGAGTTACTGGAATCATCAAAAGTATGTGATTTTTAGACCTGTATTTTGCAGTTTTTTCTTTATGTTTTGAGACTTTGATGACAAAATTTAATCTGTTAGAGCTCGAGTGCTTTTGGTTTTATGCAGAAGAAATAAGAGGTTGTTAAAATTACAGCTGCTTGCTGGTTGCTCAGGCACAGCACTGGCCATACCTGCAGGGCCCCTTTGCTGACATCAGTAGGTCTCCATCCCAGTACAGATTACGGGATGGAGCCCATTTCCATCCTAAGGCTGAATTTACCAGCATTCATTAGCCAGGAGTGCTGTAGCCAGCATTTGGCTTCAGAAAACACCAGCCTCCCCTGCAGAAACCAGGGCAGCTCAGGATTTTGGAGCAAGCAGAGCTGCTTTAAGCAACTTGAGGCGACACAGGGACTGTCCCTGTGGTCTGGAGCTGCCTGCTTCGCTCCAAAAGGGCATTAAGGAAGTGGATTAAAGCATGAGGCTTCGGTGCTGTATAAAACACTAGGTTTCAGTAGGTCTGCATGCTTGTCACGTAAAAGACAGAAATTCCATGGCCCAGTTAGGCAGGGTATCCCTAGTCATGCACAGGCTAATCTTGTCTTTCTTCCTTTGCCACTGCAGATGGTAAAAGCACTCCTATTGACTTTTCCCTAATCACGCTGGTCCCTTGGGCCTTTGATTATTCATCTGAGTTTGTTCATTTTACTTTCAGAAGTCTTCATTTGCTGGCCTCCATCCCACTCTCCAGCCATGCAGTAGCCCTTCCAGCAGGAGGCAGAGGCCTCTCTCCCAAAGGCGGTTTTAACATTTGAGTATGTTGATGTTTTCTGCAGCTCCTGAAGCAACCCAGATATTTCACACCTGGGGCACAGATTGATTATGTTTCTTTGTAAGGGGCACATTGTAACTACTGCCTGATGTCTGCCTTCCTTCAGCTGATCTCTGTCAGAATGAGAACTGAGAAAATGCAAAAAATGGGGTTTATGAAACCAAAATGAGCAATATGGAATCTGATATTTGTTGTTCTTCCCACCCAGAGTGCGAGCCCATAGAAGCTATTGCCAAGTTTGACTATGTTGGAAGATCTGCACGAGAACTCTCTTTCAAGAAAGGAGCTTCCCTTCTGCTCTATCACCGAGCATCGGAAGACTGGTGGGAAGGAAGGCACAATGGAATTGATGGCCTTGTCCCTCACCAGTACATAGTGGTGCAGGATATGTAAGCAGTGTCTGGTGTGACTGGGTTCTTGGCGGGGTATAAAGTCTAAAGCACTTAGCAGTGTTTTCCCAATGGGTCAATGGTTTGAAGGGTCAGATAGATTTACCATTTGCCTTCTATGCAGGATACCTGTCTTTACTGCCCTGAATTGACAGCTCCATCAAAAACTACTACTAGGCTAAGCTACTTCTATGGATACATTCCCAGTACATTAAGAGACAGATACTGCTGCACCTGTTTTAATTTGACTATCTCTTCATAGCAGTTGCTGACTTTTAACTCAGAATAGCACGAGCTGGGGAAATGCAGCCCTGAACGCTTGTTTTACAGTATTAAGCACGTGCTTTGCCAAGGATGACAAAGTTCTTTACAGAAAGGTTACGTATACTCAAAGTGTAAAGAGCTCAGTAAACAGAAGGATTATAAACAATTTTGGGAGAGTGCAAGGGCTTCAGTGCATTATAACATTCCGGCTTTTCTTAAGGGGATTAAAATCTGAGAGTGCCAAGGTGCTCTGTCACACTTCCCTCACTGACTTCTCATCTCACCACCTGTATTCTGTTCAGGGATGATACTTTCTCAGATACACTGAGCCAAAAAGCAGACAGTGAGGCCAGCAGTGGACCCATAACTGAGGACAAGTCATCATCAAAGGATATGAATTCTCCTACTGACCGTCACTCAGATGTCTATTTAGGAAGGTAAGCTTCAGCATAACATGTTTTCAGTAGTCCGGCTCACAGCTCAGCTGACACAGTAATTGCTCTTCCACATGCTTATGCTGGATCACTGCAACTTGTTCTACAACCACTTCTTCACTGGTGCAGGCAAAGAAAGAGATCGGAACCTCCACCTCCCCTAAGACGCCCAGGCAGGAGCAGTGATGGCCACTGCCCAGTACACCCACCTCACCCTCTCTCCAACTCGGCCATGGAGCTGGGCTCCCCCAACCTGGCAACTCACTGCAGTCCAAGAGCCCTCCTTCAGAATCGCAACCTCAATGCCGACAGCCCTGAACGGCGGCGCAGGCCTGGCCACGGCAGCCTCACTAACATCAGCAGGCATGATTCACTGAAGAAGATCGATAGCCCTCCCATTAGAAGGTCTACATCTTCTGGTCAGTACACAGGTTTCAATGACCATAAACCACTGGACCCAGAGTCAATAGCTCAGGTTTGTGTCTTTTTTATTTATAGCACTGTCTGATTTTCTGAGCAGCAAATCTCATTGAATAGCACAGCACAGAGCACATGCACAGAGCACATGCACAGGTGGGAAGGTGTGTGCAGGGGAATATCCTACTTGGCTTTCCAACCAGAGTGTGTGTGAGAGAAGATGAGTTAAGCAATCCTGAATAGAAGGACAAAGGGGAATAAACATTGCAGAAGAAATAAAATTACTTCCCATTACACTGTAATGAAATTACCTCTGCCATACAGAACACTAGGACAGTATTACATCAGCTACATAGATCGCTGTGCTCTCTTGAAGGCTGGCCTATTCTGACTTGCATGTAATTAGTGTTCAATTATGTCTCAGTATGGTGGTAAGCAGAAAAGTGCTGTGACTGGCTAGAGTGACCATTGCCATTCAAAGCAGAGATACACAGTCCAGGATCTTGTGGGTTTTATAGTTTCCGTACAATTTGTACTATGTGTTGATTTGATGCATGTAGTAGAACCTGATGTGCAAGATGTCGCAGTATAAATTGTGGGCCATCTTATGCCTGTGTGAAGTCACCAGTCTCATTCCTGGCAGTGAAGAGGTGAAAAGAATGGATTAGGAAGCACCCTGATCATCAAATTGGTCTTTTGTACTGAGCTGGTAAATAGATACCTCTGTTTTCAGAACTCACATTTTGTCTAGGTAGGATAACGTGATTACTAGGGGCACCCTGAGGATGCTCTGTGATTGCAAACGCATTTTACAATAATGCTGGCACTCATGTTTTAAAATTTAATGTACTGGTAATGCTTGCTTTCAAACTTTGCTTCCAGCGAGGAGTAGAAGGGACAGGCATGCTTAGGTCAGAACCCATGTATTAGTGCAAGTGTCTTTACTGTTTTGTTTTATTCTAAGTTATTCATTTACTTTCCTGGAACAGTGCTGTTTGGCTTAAGAGACCTCTTTTTTATGCCTAGACTGGTGATCATTTGGCAGTGAGAGAACACAGACTTCGATTAAACTATGTGAAAGTCAGTGTGAGCAGGCAGGGAACATGAGATATTTTAAGCTTAGTTGTATCTCAGTACCATTGAGAAGCAGTAAACTAGCATCTTGGTGCATTCTTTTAGCCTTCAGGCCTGAAATCCTGATGAAGAAAATAGTTTTTCTTAGGTATGCATACTGATCCATATCTTACAGGTTTTTTCTGTTCAAGATTTAACTCGATGAAACAAGAGGAGAAAAGAGCTGACAGGCACACAAACTTTATTTCCTTAGAAAACTAGGTTTTGTAATTCATGTGAAAGAATACAGACCGTGAACACCTGAGGCTTTAGATGAGAGGAGCAGTTAGCTAAGAGTGAGCAACTGGATTAAAATCTGTACAGTTGTCAGTACCCAAGAGATGACAGAAATCTTCACCACTAAAGCGCTGCTAAGCAAACATCAATTGCCCTGACAATCACTTCATAAATGGCTTGCAGATTTTGGTGTAACACCTTTTTTTTGATTCTCTCATATGAACAAGGTTAAATGTTTGTAATGTCCACCCAAAGCTGCCATGTTGTCAGTCATAATGTCTTTCTAATAAATCTGGTGGAAATTGATTTTAGCACTATTTTAACGCTGTTAGAGGATGGTTGGCGAATTAATTCATGCATTTCCTTCCCCCTCCCCTTGCTCCTCTGGCACTTTGCACTCAGTAGCAACATGAATGATATGCTGCTCTCTCTGTGCTCTGACCCAGGACATCGAGGAGACCATGAACACAGCACTGAACGAGCTCCGTGAGCTGGAGCGGCAGAGCTCAGCCAAACACGCCCCTGATGTCGTGTTGGACACCTTGGAGCAAATGAAAAACACCCCCACCCCTGCCACCTCGACGGAGTCGCTCAGCCCTCTCCACAGCGTTGTTTTAAGGAGCTGCGAGCCTCAGATCCGCCGTAGCACTAGTTCTTCCAGTGACACCATGAGTACTTTCAAGCCCACGGCAGCCCCTAGAATGGGAGTGCAGCTGAAGCCTCCTGCTCTTAGGCCAAAACCTATTGTTCTTCCAAAAACAAATCCTAGCATAGGGCCTTCCCCTCCTTCCCAGGGTCCAGCTGACAAATCTTGCACAATGTAGGCAGCTCAGCCACCCACAGTGCCCAGCTGGGGTATACTAGGGAAAGGGATGGATTAACAATAGAAGTCAGGGCTCCATAACATCATTTGTTCATGTTTGTAACTGGAGAGGCTTTGTTTTTCAGTGTTTTTGAATGTATTGTCTGAAAGTAGCTACATTAACATGGGCATTTGTATTTTGTATGGTTTCAATTAAATGAAAAACTGGACAATTGTGCATAGTTTTAAGAAACAAACATAGACTTACTTGAAAACTTGATGCTGCACCATTTGTAATAAAACCAACACAGATCACAAACAGCTTGCCACATTGTACCATATTTCACAGTCTTACTGTAGCTATATAATAACAGATCCTGCACAAAACTAAGGGTCGGGAGGGGGTTCAGGGGACAGAGAGCCTCTCATTTCTGGGTCACCAAACCAAATCTCAAGCAGGTTAGTAAGAACAGAAATCTAGCATGTGAGGATTAAGTGTCTGTGTGGAATGTCTAAGTCATCTCAGGCCACATTTCTCATTTAAGACACACCAAAAAAAAAAAATCACCAAACCCTCACAACCCATAATTGGCACCAAGTTTTAGCTTTCTTGTTGGCAGTCTCACTAGAGGCAAGCACTGGATGGAGCTGGAGATCACATTGCTCTCACTGATAAAAAGCAGCATTCCAGGACACAGCTGAAGCACATCTCCAGGATAGTATTTAGAAACTCCTTTTGCTGCCTTCTGTAATAGTGTACCTTTTCCCATGAAGCTAGACCTTCATTCCCTGATACCACATTTTTTACAAAATCTAAATTTGTTTGAAGTTCACAGTTAAGCAAGTCAGGCTCTGGGGATTGCGTGAACCTGTTGGTCCATTAGGCAGGGTGAGGGACAATTAAAGGGATCAACTACACAGTAAGTCAGAAAAGTATCCCATTGACCTTATTGCTCAGTGTCCAATTAAGGACATGATTTGGGTTGCAACAGTCTGAGTTTCGAGCTGACCCAGCCGTGCTGATTGCCTTGTACAGCGCAAACGCTCACTTGTGCTGATGGCAGCAAGACAGGGACTCTGAAGAGGGACTGCCCCCTGCCAGTGGTGCAGGGGTCACTCACAGGACAGGCAGCTGCGTTTCTATGCCTAGATTCAAGCTGACTAAAGTTTTCCATAACCCTTTTCCCCTCCACTTCCCCTTTTTCTTAATGACAGAAATCAGTACCTTTCTTATGTCTGTGCAAGTGGTGACTGTCAACTTTGCTTAGTGCTCTGTTGTTAAACTTCATTACGTGTGAGCTAAACCTACAGCTGTTTTGCACATTGCAACAGTAAGCCATAATATTATTTCTGTGAACATATTTTCAAACATCCAATCCATAAAAGAAGTTTCAGTTAATAAAATGGGGGGAAAAAATCACTTGTGGTCCACCTACAGAAGTACAACTGACTGTAATTAAGATCTGTCTTTCCACATATTCTGTAAGATCTCACTTTCCGAAGGCTTGAAATTGTACTACTCACCACACATAAACAATTAAGTTTGGGAGGAGAAGAGAGTAACACAATTAGATAGACATAATTGCTGAGGTGACAGGACTAATTTCCTGTTGTTATTTAGGAGCAATTTATTCCTGCTCTGATTTACACCTTCGAGACAGGTGATGCAATGCAAAGCTCCAGGTGTGAGAAGTACCCCATGTACTGCCTCTGAGCCCCAAACTATTGCTTGTATTTGCAGACCCTTTTCAATCCAGTCACAGACTTCACACACATCTAGGTTAGAGGCAAAGTCTTAATCCACCGCGGCGGGCTGTGCAGCATGGGTCAGCAAACCTCCATCCTTGTCAAGTGTTTCTGCCTGGTCCTAACACCAGGGCCAGAGCCTAAGCCAGGCCAGCCCCAGCTGCAGACCAATGCTGCTCTGTAGGGTCTGCTCACTTGTTTGGGACCAGAGATATTTTCAAGTAGTTCCCCAGTTTACTAGACTCTGTGGAACAAAACTGAAACTTCAGCTTTCATTTACATACAGTTTGTCTAGCATTTTTAAATCAACCCTTCTGGCACAATTGAGATGGATACCTGTATCTTTAAATTGCATAGGGAATTTTGTATGTTTAAATAACTGTACTGGACTCCATAATGCTTATATTAGAAATTGTTTAGCTAAAGGAAATATTAGAAACAGTGCATTTAGTGAATGCACCCACTTAGTGCATTCACACAATTAATGTGTAGTTTGATGGTTATTATAGATACTTTAAAGCATAGTAAGTGGATATGTAACAGGAAAGACTGCTACATCTACAGGCATACTAAAGGGTAACTCCTGCACACGTAATCCAATTGGTATTGTCCTTTACTGTCAAGTTTGATGAATTGCAGTACTGGTAGCTTCCTGCTTGTTGACTGTTACCTACTTGTGTCAATGTACATCTGTAGTATGTACATGTGAAAGTGCCTTTAAATTTTAGAGGAGCTTTAGCTTTGCTCTTGTACTGTTGCATTTCCATTGCATCCTTTCCTGTTTGTGTATGGCTGCATTCCCATTGCATTCCTTCCACTCTTGAAGATCAAATGAAAACATGGAAAATCCACAGTTCTGGAAGAGAAATGTACTGTTAATCTGTTGTGACAATGCACTTTTATGTATAGTACTGTACATTTTTGGCATGTACCATTACAAGCTTCAGTATACATTCAAGTTTGTTCCTCATAGTGTATCTTTATAATAAAGAAGATAGTTCTGTCTGTGTCTGTAGTTTTGCTGGGGAAACCACCATATCTTCTGACATGGATTGACTATCTACTGCTCACATAAGGGAGCATCCAGCACACCAGCATCCCTCAGCTACCCACACCCCACACTGCATCAAATGCTGTCACCCTCTTGGCCTGAAGAAGCACTTGTTCCTGCCAAGGCCCTTGCCAAACATAAAAGTTCCTCTGTACCTGAAGACCCCCACAAAGAGCCACCAACTTCACATAGTTCTTCCTGAGCACCCGTCAAGAGCAGTCAATCGTGGTCCCACTGGCTGAGGAAACCCCATGCAGCCCACTTGGCCAAACACCCTGCCATCCCACCTCCTGCTCCCCACAGGAAAAATGGGGTGAAGTAAACATTCCAGCTTGCATATTTTTAATATAGAGTGAAAAGAACTTAAAAAGGGGCATTTCTTAAAATGGGGGTATTTATTGGAACAAAAGAAGAGACGCTATCAGGCTGGGCGGGGGTGGGAGGAGTGCTAGAGTTAAGGGTTATCTTCAGTGACCTTATGTCCAAGAAATGGTGGCAATACACACCCTCCCAGCTGGCTGCAGGAATCAGGGGGTCTCTGTCAGGCTGATAGCTGCATGAGAGATGTTCTGCCATAAGTGGATCAGATGCCATCAAGGACAGTTCTGGGCTCGGACTATGGCTGCCCAAATAGGGTCACCATGCTGCTCAGCTTAGATGTTTAGGGAGAGAAGAGCTGTTTGGAAATGCATTCTCAGTCCTTGCTAAAAAAAACCCCAAAGCAGTCATCCTTGGTTGTTGTTGAGGACCACCATGTGCCTGAAGACTACAAATGTCCCATTCCTGGAAGTGTTCAAGGCCAGGCTGGATGGAGCTTTAAGCAATCTGGTCTTAAGGTGGAAGGTGTGCCTGCCTGTGGCAGGGTGTTGGAACTGGATGATCTTCAAGGTTCCTTCCAACCCAAACCATGCAATGATTCTCTGTCAGGCAGTGTGGGGTGGTGTGGGGGAAGGGGCGCAGCAGCCCTGGCTCAGAGCAGGGCTTTCCTCTTGCTGAGAAAGCTGCCGTGATGCGACTGCTCATCCATCAGCCCATGGCGGCAGCCTTTGCAGCACAGTGCCCATCCAGCCACCTACCCTGAGCATTTCTTACTGTCACTTACTGCACAAAAGCTGACTAAGACACGCAGGAGGGGACAGCAAAGGTCATTCCTCATTCAAGGTCCTACATAGCCCAGAGGATTCATAACCCAATTTCCACAGTCAGATTGTTTGCTGGTGAGGGGAGGGGCTTATGTGGTAGCTTTTAATCTTTTTTAAAATAAAAAAGAAAACACAAGAAGAGGAGTCTCCTCCTGTTTTATAATAAGAAGTTTCAGAATTGCACAATGCTGACTTCCTAACTTCCTTCCAGTTTTTGTAGTGGAAAGAAGCCCAGCTCTCACGGAGTCAGCCAAAGCTTTTGGCAGGTGGTGGAGGACCTGCTGACTCTACTGGTGCTCAAAAAGCAAAAGAGTGATGAGATGTTTTGCTGAGAAAAGTGTATTGGCTGTACAGAAAAAGAGGAGCAGTGGCAGCAGAGTGTTTAGCTCTCAGGCCACTGCTGCAAATCATTGTTTCAAGCCACATGCGGCTCCAGGATGTGGCACTGCCCTGGCCTGCATGAACACCTCCTCAGACAGCATAAGGAAACCATGGAGGATCCACCCAGCTTTTAAGCTCTCCTTGGCAGAGATACACAGTTTGTTTATTACTCTGGGGCTCACATGGCCTTACCCTGACCAGAAGGATCCACAGTTGCTCTGTTCAGTCACTGCTACCCCGTGGGACAAGCCTTGACGTTAGTCTGGATGGAACTGATACATGGGGAGCAACTGAAACAGGAAAAGGATTAACTAGAGATGGTACAGGATGAAGGTACCATTCGTCTACATAGGAATATTGGTTTTTCCATGAACTTGCCCCTTGAAGGAAAAAAACCTCCCACTATAATATATGAAAGCCCAAACAGATCAACAATTTGGCAGCCTAGAACCCAGTTAGCTGAAACAGCTCAGTTATTGTTTAAAAAACAAACAAACCAACCGCTCATTCACACACGCCACTGTAACTGCAGCTACTCCCTATCTTTGCACTTTCCACAAGGGCATTTTCAGATCACACAGCTGGCAGCACCAGTTTCTGCCAGCACTTTGGCTCCAGTAGACCCAGCTGGAGCAAGGTTTTCCTGCCGGGGAGCCTGTATGGCTCGGAGGTGTCACTCACTCTCTGCCGCAGTGCCGCAGCTCACCCGGGCTGCAGCGACCTTGGCCTCAAGCCCAGCTCCTGCCACCCCCCAGTCCTCTCCTGGCAGTCAGCCCCACTGGACACCCACCTCCCCTGGCCCCAGCGGGGCTGTAGCCCTAGCACAGTGTTTTGGTTCCTCTCATCCAGCCATCCCACTGATCAGCAAGGCCAAAACCTAACGGTGACTGAAAGGCGGACCAAGCAGTATGATGCTGCAAGGACATTTATTGACAAAAGGCGCAGATATTTATACTATTTTAGCTCCTACATAACTTCCGATTGTTCTGTCTACATGCCATTTAGTACACAGTAGGCCATAATGTATACTTTTTCTTTTTGGCAATTATGTATCATAGCAGGCTGTTCTGTTCTTTGGGAGGGGGAGACAGTTTTTGCAGTTCCTTCTCTATGTATCTTTGTGTATCTTTCTCAGTTTCTGCAGATCTTTCGCACAGCTCTTGCTGTACAAACTTCAGCAATTCAAGTGTACCGTTCATGTCGTTTAACTCATTCTGCACTGCAACATAAACCAGTGGAAAAGAAAACAGAAAATGGCAGGCCTTAGAGCAGCCCGCCTGATGCACCTTCCCCACCAGATGTGAGAACAAAATCTGTCCAGTGGCACTAAGCTGGAATCAAGGGAGACAAGAGCTCTCTATTCCCTTACCTCCTTACTCAGTGGGTACAGTGAGAGCTGGCAGGCCCAAGGGCTGGAAGGAGACATGCACAATTTGATGCTAACTGAGGGAATAAATAGAGTTAAATTACATCACCTGCATCTGGCTGAATTGGACAGGTCAGCAGGTTTTCTCATACCTTTCTGAATATATACATGCAAATTAAAAGTGCAGGAATACACTTTTTACTGTAACTCTGCAGACTGCTGAGCCTCTGCCCCACAACTGCACAAGTACAGTGTGCCCCATGTCTGTCTCTTCTCCCAAGTAACAAGTGATAAGCCAAGAGGAAATGGCCTCAAGTCGAATTACAGGTGGCTTAGATTGGATGTTAGGAAAAATTTCACCACTGAAAAGGTTGTCAAGCACAGGAAAAGGCTGCCCAGGGAAGTGGCTGACTCACCATCTCTGGAGGTACTCAAAAGCCACATAGATGTGGCACTTGGAGATTTGGTTTGGGGGTGGATGTGGCAGTGCTGGATTAACAATTGGACTTGATCATCTGAAAGGTCTCTTCCAACCTAAACGGTTCTATGATTCTATGATCCCCAGCTGTGTCACTGCCGTCTCCCAGCAGGGTCAGGCCACACTGGTCACTGCAGACACGTGAGAGCAGCTTAGTGACTCAGGGTTGAAGATTGAGGATTTCCCTTTTTTTAATTAACAAACTGCATTGATTTATTTTTTCAAGTAGCATACTAATGGCATATGAAAGTGAAGTACAAGGCAAAAAAAATTCAGCCGTAAAATATAGACAAGTTGTGCTGTGCAAAGGAGGTCAAACACTTGCAGGATCAAAATCAATAATAGCTGCACTGAGTGCAGCACCATGGATAAATCAAAACCAAACCCTGCCTGTTCTCATCTCTGTGAAGCACATAGATTCTTCCCTTAATATCTGCCATGTGCCTTTTCAGTAGTGTACACTGACATCTATAAACCCTGACCAAACAACATAAAATAGTGATTTACATTTATTTGAATGAATTACACTCTGGGAGGGACGAATCACTGAGACAGCACTCCTCTGGAGGTGAATGAGACACTCATTGAAATGGTCAGGCTTCTGGCAGTGAGTTTTTGATTGCAAAGAAATGGCATTAACGTGGATGTTGGTACCAGAGTTGTGAATAGAGAATTTAAATTTGTTAAAGGTGGAAAATGCCTAAAATCCTTCACAACTTCAACCTAGAACTGCTGAGTACCTTAGAACAACTCAGTGCAACACATATTTTAATTGGGTTTTTACCTGCCAACAATCTTTTGTGAGACAGACATTACAGTAGCCCCCCAGCACCCCCAGCAAAGAGCATTAAGGTGAATACAACAGGGTTATCCATCAATACTCATAGGTTTAAGCTGAATTTCACCTGGACAGTTTTCTTAGCTATTTAAATGATTTTTTTTTTCCTGAAAGCTACTGCAAGAATATGTCAAAAATTAATTTCAGACCTAGCGTGAAGACCATTTTTTGTCATACATATCACACGGCTTATTTTATGGCTAAGTCAAAGTTATTCTGAACAAAATCAGTTTACATACAATGTTACAATCAGAGATAGAAATGTGGCTAATCTGAGGCTGCTAAATCATGTAGTAATTCTGAACTCTCCTCTGTACCCCTTCCAAAATTACAAATTAAAAACAAATAAATGTATATGTATGCATATGTCATTTCTTAAAAGCATTGGACCAGGTACATTGCCAAATTCCTGCTGCATGTTTTATTTCTGGTTAAGAAAACATGGTAATGTGGTCTGTTTTGTAGGGGGAAAGCCCTCCATCTCTGGGCAGCAGGTGGGGAACACCCAACTGGAGGGACCCCCATTTTCACACCCTCACAGGACCACCCTTCTCCTGCACCCCAAGCTGGCAGCACAGCAGGGTCTGCCCAGCTTTCTCCAACCAGACCCCAGGCAGTGGTGTCACTACACCTCAGGCCTTCACGATTCTCCAGTATTAAAAATTAACTTTGTCAAACACTGGAAGTTCAGAACTAATATAATTTCTTATGTTCTGGCCTAAATGCCATTTGTATCCATGTACATCCATGAGTTGTGCATGTTTGGTGAAGCAGTAGCTGATTTATAAGCTTCTATGTAAAAACTTGAGTTTCTTCTGTACCTGTGTTGTAATATTGGGTCTCTGGTTTGGCCTCTGTAGAAATAACTTGATATTCTGTTTACATGCCATCAGTTTGCGTGTTTTCTGTTTCACTGTTTTAACTTTTTTCCTGCTTTATAGGCATAAAATACCAGCAGGCTCCAACAATTCAATGCAATTTCTGTGTGCACTACAGTTCCATCTCCAGTACTAGGCACATTTATTATTACCTCGAAGCAAACTCAATTTTTCTAGAGATCTATTAGTAACACTAGCCATAGAATAATTCAGTTATGCTTAATGTGCTTTTTATTTTAGTTAATAAAATCGATGGGAAGGCAGTTCCTGAACATAATTTAACTTTTCCCAATGTTTCCTTTTCTTGGTGAAAAAAATAAGGAGTTTTGCTTGGGCCTTACAAATTTAGCAGCATCTGCCCTAGACATCAGCTGTGGAAGGAGCCCTGTTTGAGGGTGCCCATGCAGGGTGGCAGCACTACCCTGGTGCCTGCACTGTGACCACCAGGTCTCAACATCAGAGGGACATTTTCCCCTCTGCTAATCTGAGTGAGACTAAGCATGAGAGCATTCGAATCTATACAACCCCTCTAAATACACTCTGAATCCCATGTGTCATGGTCAAAGTAAAGCAGCACTCAAGTGCAGTGGGAGGCAGTCCACACCTTGCTCCCTTGGAGGAGGACTGGAGGTAAATATGTCACCTGTGCCATCCCTACAAGGCTACTGAGTGTCACACATCATCCCCGAGGCCCTTTGCCCTCTTTGCTAAAGCCAACACAAACATCTTCAGTGCCTGCAGTGCCTCAGTTTCCCCACTGCATCCACTTTTCGAAGCACTGGCAACACTGATGTCTCACCTGACTAAGGATTCCAGTATCAAATAAAACACATCAAGCAGGGAAAAAAAACCCCATTTGTCTGTGGCAGCAATGCTTCCAGGATTAGGTGCTGCAATTCTGCAAAAGGAAATACAAATCACTTTGAGGTTATGCTTATGTACAAGAGTATTTTCCAGTGTGGCTTGCAGTAGCCTGAATAAGAGTGAGAGATAATTAGATTTGTTCTTAACTTCTGTTGAGATAGTGCTGAAGTGGGACTGGTGGTCTTCTTTCCAAGGCTTTTGTAATTCACTCATATCTCTGGGAAATGCTGCCCAGCATCTCTGGTGTCCCACTCCCCTGGGGGAAGAGTTTGACAGGCGAAGGACCCGAGTGCAGGATGCTCTTAAACTGGGCAGAAGATAATTCTGTGAGTGGCAAAAATATGGGACAAAAGATTCAGCAAAAGAGGCAATGAGTTGGGTCCAACTTACTCTCATGTACCCAAGTGCCAGGAGATATTTTGCTGCAGGTTATCCTCACTGCCAGGGCAGGGTGTACAGGGAAAGGAAGCAGCAGGGCCTGGGGGAAGTTGCAGATGTTTCAACAGTTAGAAGATCGGGGGTGGAAAAAGGTCGCTGTAATTCAGGTGAAAAGTGATGCTTTGAATTCCTGTCAAGCTTCCTATCCACCACAGGTGATTTTGTGTCCTCTGCCATGTTGCTGAAAGCAGGAGGGGCAGCCTACACGCAGATCTGGTACAATTCTGTCTCCAGGATGCTTGTTTGTAAAACTGTCCTGTTTAACCCAAAGCAGAGAGTTCTTTGGAAACTTCATTTCCCTTCGTGTATTGTTGAATGCACTACTCAGAGTATGAAATATAAAACAATTTATTTTAAGCTCTAGCTTGTACCTCAGGGTAACTGAATATTAAAAATTCATGGCTCAGTTCATAACAGTTTCTCATCATTTGCATGGGTTTTCCATGGGCTTTACCTTTTAAGGGGAGCTGAATGCATATTTTCTGGTGGGAGCACTGGCATTTGGCCTTGAGAAAAATCCCAGTCCCCAGCAAGTTAACCTATACAGGAATATAAGACTTATTCTATTGGCTTGTACTACAAAATATACTGTCTGATTTTTTTAAGGAAAAATCCTCCAAAAAGCCTAAACCAAACTGTCCAACAGCCCTTGAGCAGCTTCTGTTTAAATCTGACTATTTTACAAGTGCCATGCTCACTTCCAAATTCAAGCACCAAACCAGAGAGTCCTGCCATTTTTTAAGAGAGTCAAGAGTTAAATTCAAGTGCATCTCTCATTCCATGTATAGAATATTAACTCTACATTGCATCTTTGTGAAGTATTGTATACCTCAGTTATAAGTTACAAAAGCCTGGATTGTAAAGATATCATACAGCAAATAATTTTAAGCAATCAAAAAGTCAACCACAAACTGAGAAAACATTATTTCTTGCACAGCTGAACACCTCATTAATACAAGACATAAACCAAAGCAAAGCAGCACAGAGAGAGACAACAAAGCTGGCTTTAATAGGATCTCCCCTTTCACAGCAAATTCTGCAAGCTTAAATATATTTTCTACAATAAAAATGGACAAAAGAATCTCTGTAACTTGTTCCTAAAGATATATTTTATTGAAATGTTTTGCTGCATTTTTCATGCTTATAGGGTAAATGCATTTCATTGTAAAATCTTATATAAACCAACTCTGCTTTAACATAAGAAAAATGATTTTTTGTTTGCTTGTTTTGCTCTTTCTAGAATGAAATATTGCTGTGAAGTATGTCTTCAGGAAATATCCTGAGCTTCACAAAGTGGCATTTCCTGATGGCACAATGACTTACTGGAAAATTACAGGTCAGTTCTGGCAAACAGCTTTGGGATGTCTCAGCTCCCTCAGCAGAGAAAGCCCCAAGGGCACACAGAGAAAACCCAAAGTACAAGCCAGGGCACTGGGGACCAGATATTGCTATTAAAATAGCAATACTTAAGAATGCAAAGGAAAAGCTGTCAGACTAAGAACTTCTATTTGAGAGACACAGATGAAAAATTTAGCAGCCTTGTGTTTTATTTAAGGAGTTCAGCTCAGCAATCTGAGGACACTGAAACCCAACTGCTCTTCCTCCCTCCAGCAGCATGTGCTGCCCATGGCTCAGCAGGACCCCAAGGAGGAGTTTAGGTATATTTATAAGTCATATAATTTGAGATTTTCCTAACATTCTTATAGGTGGTAAGTCTATCCCCATACTCATGAGTCTCAGCTCTTACCTACCTAAAGATCATTCCAATGTGTTTCCTTCAGTTGTGAGCACCACAGGAAGGGATGGAAACCTGTGGCCTTTTAAAATATATCTGTTATGGTTTGCAAATATCCTGCAGCCACTGACTTTTCAGAAAGATTATTTTTTGAGACTTCTTCCTTTTAAGAATATCTGTTAACATCAAGTGTCCCTTGGTGAGATCACAGAGTGTTTTATAGAGAAATAATCCCTATATTTATTTTTTTTTAAGAAGCCACTTGATTAAACTGTTACAACATCATTTTTTATTTCTCCCATTTATTGTGCAACCAACTGCTTCTGGATCCCTGCAAGGACAAAATCAATATCTCGTGGTTTCTGTTTCTAGTCTCCATTACACACACAGAGGAACACAACAGGTTTCACACCCCTATCCCAAATCTGGAGGACAGTTGCTTCCCACTCCCAAAGCTTTCACAAATTTCCCTAATATCTTTCCTAAGCTGACAGACTCATCAAACAGGGATAGCATTCCACAAGTGTTTTATGAATATACATGTGTTTTCATATTTAAGAAGACTAAAGGGCACAATATCCCATGTTGAAATCATCTTTGATGCAGTGCATGTGATATCCACCATCAAAATCCATTCATGAGCATCCCAGTTTCCTTCATGTGGATGCCGGTTTCTCCTCCCTCCTGGACTTTGCATTTTAACAAGCAGTGTTCTGCAGTCCATTCATGGCAGAGCATCGAGAGCCTATCATCTCTTGCTTGACTTTACTCATAGAAGGAGAAAAGGGTGAGCCACACTGGACCGATTTCTCTTGGTAGTTCCTTGTAGCATGCTGTAACATCTCATTAACACTCCTTGCCATGTAAAGAAGCAGTTGATGTACATATCAGAGGAGGTGAACTTCTGTTTAAAATTGTCCTTACTAACTTACTAACTGCAATAGTTGGTTGAACATCTTGGAAAAATCTCTAGGACGAACATTCCCTCATCAGAACTTCCTATGAAAATATTTGCAGCAATATTTCTTCTAGCAAGAGAACAAATTTCTGAACCAACTCTTTCCCTGTAAATAAACACTTTCCCCAAAGACGAGGTGTTTAACTGTATCTAGTAGAGCTGGTTTAACATCACTTAAAAGTCTCCTCAGAGCTCATAAAATCCAAATTTACTCATTAGTGGACTTGCACATCCTCTAATCTTGTGAGCAGTCTCTGCTATGAGAAGTTAGTCATGTGACTTCCAATATTATCCTCCATCTCAAAGTTTCTCAGCAGCTGAACACAGTCAAATCCACCTCTCTCAAAATACAGTGACAGAAGCCATGTCTTTCACTTGGGAGGAAGAGGGGTGGGAGTACTCAACAAGTCTGGGCATAAATCTTCTAATCTGTACCAGTGTAATGCCAGAATTATTCATGATTTCAAAAGCCAGTTTTCTTTTATCATCAGAAGGATTGATAAGATAGAAAAAAAATCACCTTGGAATGAGATTTCTTGAGGTCACTTGCCAAAAATCATATATAATATTACACCTGCAGAACAATAGCACAGTTTACAAATCTTTATTCACTGGCGTCATCCGGTCTGGGACACAGCTGCACTGACATCACAGTTTATGCCTGACTAGATATCCAAATAAAGATCCTGTGAAGTCTTTCATACTTCGTTTATTTGTAATTGCCCCATGACCACAGACTTGCATTAACCCAAACAAAAGTACACTGAGCAGATCCTAGCAGAGAGCAATCACTATCTGAGGAGGCTTTGAAAGGCTTCCATGGCTGACGCAACATCAGAAGAGTAAGACGGGCACGGCACAAGCCTCCCAATTTGCAATCATTTTTTAGTGTTGATGGGACAACCCAAGCACACGCTGGATTTAAGCCCAGCACTTGAAAGATTTAAGTGAGCAAAAGCTTGGAATATTTTGTATGAAAAGCAAACAAATGATAGGACAATGAGATGATACAACGGAGGTGGCACACTTGCCAGACTTTTAATGAGATGAAACAACAGTTTCCCAATATTTTACATAGCTCCTTGTAAAACTAATGGCTCTGAGAAGCCTAAGAATTCGATCAAGAAGGGCTGCACCAGGTTCGAGCACAGATCCATGTAGCTCTGTACCTAATCACTAACAGGGACTCTTAGATTTACCCAGGAAATTTTGGAAAACCAGAACCAGCATGCAGTGGTAACTCAGTAACCTGTAGCTTAGAGTTTACCTCACCCAGATGTCTCACTTTCTTTTTTCTCCTTTTTTTTTTTTTCCTTAAATTAGTACATGGAAACCACACAGCTCAGTGAATTTCCAAAAACTTAGTTCTTTTGGTTAAGTAGTTTAACATAATTTACTGGAGTAATTATAAAGCTCCAAACAAGAGGGAAAGTTAAAGAAAAAACTCCTGGCTCCTGTAGATGTCAAGAGTGGTGCTGTAAGAGCTGGACTTTGCTTAGAGGAGCTAGAACAAGTACTCCAGGACATGTAGCCAGAGGTGCTTCTCATGTCAGTAGAATGCTGAAGCACACAGTAATCAGAGCTTTTTAAAGGAAAAAGGACTTAAAACATATCTGTGATTACTTTCCTAAATCCAAAGCGATGCAGCTTCAAGCATAGCCTAGATTCCTACCCAGCACTATACAGGTCCAAATCCCAAGATGTTTCTGAGCCAATATTGTTCCTGTGCTCCCTGGCAGCTAATACAGTTCTGCTGGCACACTCAAAATTTACCTGGAAAAAATCACAGGACAAAATTAAATTGGAGATACTTATGAAATACTGGTGCTATTAAGCTGTACACTCCAGATTCAGATTTTCCCTTTCCTGTACTTCCTGGTGCCTGCAAATCAGTGTTTATGAAAGCAACATGTAAGCCCTGATGTGAAACACCACTACTGCCATTTATCAGGCTTAATTTTGAAGTGTATGGTTTAGCACAGAAACTTACACATAGTGAAGAGTTTAGGGATTTTTAAAAGCAGCTGATGAACAGAGTATTATGTTCTTTTAAAATAACCATCACCCTGAATCAAGCCGAATGCATTTTTATCCTTACAAAATGAAGTTGCTGGATGTGCTCTGCAGTCTAGGAGGTTGCTTTCTTGCACAACTGCAGAAACATAGCTGGTAGGTATGCTCTTGGTTCCTACAGGGGTAAAACAGGCATTACACCTGATCTCCTAAAGAAAGAAATATTGAAAGCAATATCATTTACATACAGTGCACTGGTCCTGTTGATCACCTATGAGAAAAAGGCTCTGACAAGGAGGAATTCATGCCTAGCTCATGAGTAAGGGAAAAAGACAGTGCATTGTTCTAAAAGGCCAAGGAGTAAGAGAAAGCAAAGGCAATTTAAATAAAACTGCGAAAGAGATGCATTTCCAAGGCAGAACATACATTTTTCCGTGTTAAATGGGAGTATTTGAAGCACATTTGCTTCAGATCAGCTTAAAATTACTTTTTTCAAATGGGCACCTAATGTCCCATTGGGTTGTGTCATTGGCGGATACAGAGGTGAAGAGCATACATAAAGTGTCTGGGAACAGCCCCAGTGCCAGAACTATGTTTTATTAACACAACTTGTATAATAAAAGTGCACATAATTAGGTTTGGCTAACAATTTATAGCTTATGAGAGCGTTCTTAACTTTATAAATGTGAAAAAAAATTTAGCATCAGGACATGAAAGGGCATGTTCACTGACTGCAGCAGGTGCAAGTGTTTCTGTGCATATGAGGCGAATGGTCGAGTTCAGAGCCTCCCAGAATGGCATCCATCACCCTCCTGAAGGAACGTGATGAAAAATTCTGCTCCATCACCATGACAACTCGTGCCACACCATTGCTATAGTAACTGGCTGAACATTATTAGTTTTTAACCATACACTCAATGGCCAGCATGCAAATGAAGAGGAGCCACCAGGGCACTTTAGCTATGCTCTGCTGCTGCTCCTACCCCAACGTATCTTTGCAGTGTAATCCAACCTCCTTCCACGTTTCCCCAGCCCCACACTCTCAGCCAAGCTCCTCACCACTGCCAGCTTTCCAAACCCAAGTCAGTGTCATCATCGGAGCACTAATTGCATGTATTTTACTGTTGGATTTGTGGTTTTTTCCCCCCTGAGTGATTTATCAGGCTAAGATTAAATGCAAGTAGAAAATTTCATCTTCCCAATGATTCATGGAAAGTCTGTTCTATTAATCCAGCGCACCACAGGGTGGCTTTGCATGCTGCATTTGCATCCTACGCACGCAGTCGCAATATCAGTTCAAAGGCACTGTCCTGCCCCTTGAAGAGCCAGGATTTCAACATTGTCATGGTGCAGGAATGCACTTACTGTGCACCACCAAATCCCGTGCAATCATCATTTTCATAGTCCAGCTCAGGCTGCAAAGCTGCCCCTCATCTTGTGCGGTGATGTAAAACAGCAGCAAGAAAACACACACTAATGCTTCTCAGAGCACATCAAAGCCCAAAAGGTAGTGTGGCTAGATAATGTCTTACAT
Source organism: Picathartes gymnocephalus (assembly GCA_013390045.1). NCBI lineage: Eukaryota > Metazoa > Chordata > Aves > Passeriformes > Picathartidae > Picathartes > Picathartes gymnocephalus. Next base: position 37,461 of record WEKY01029607.1, on the reverse strand, counting down.
CCAGCTACCTTCCAACATCAAAGAAGAAAAAATAAGTACAATTATTACTGGGTTTTGACCAGTCTAGGGGCAGAGGGTGAAGCACAAGCTTAGCTGTCATCACAAAAGGATGCAACAGGTTTGGAGGAGTTTGTTGCTGTCCGAGGACACCATCCCCACCTGACTCCTGGGCACAGCAAGCCCGCACCCCCAGGTGCTGCAGGTGTATCAATCATGCTGGAAGCACCTTGAAATTGGCTTCATTCCTCTTGGAGGACAGAGGGGAGAAGAGAAGGCCCTGCTGGCTTCTCCTTTGACCCTTGTGTCCCTTCCACTTTCCCTCCTTCTTTGCCTCCTGCAGGTTCTCCTTGGGGCTGGAGCAGGCTGTGGCATTTGCAAAACTCCTCCCCCTCCATGCCAAGGGCAGTAGTGGTGCACAGGCACCACAGCCACAGTGGGGTGGCACAGGCACCTGCCCGCAGCCCTCATGCCCAAGCACAAACCCAGCAGCATCTTGTGGGGCTTGCAAAAGGTGTCTCTGCCCACGGAAGGGGGCTGGAGCTAGATGATCTTTAATGTCCCTCCCAACCCAAAACCCCAAAAAATTCTGTGATTCTATGATGACCCAAAGCAGCACAAGGACATTGTCCCCAGGGCTGAGCCACGCAGCCCCTGCACTGCCCCGTGCCTGCCCCTCAGCCTCCACTGCCCAGTGGTCTGGCCACACTTTGCCTGGTGCAATACAACCATTTATCAGACATAAATGGTGATACCATACACATATATGTAATTATACCACACTCCATCCACACACACATATATATATATTTATACTTATATACCCCTGTAGCTCTTCCCACATAAGACTATCAAAATCCTATTACTTTGCATTAGGCTTAAACCCTGGCCTGATGCTCCCTATGAGGCCTTTAACAGGTGATACTGCACAGCCTCGGTAAAGAGTATTTTTTTTCATTTTCTCACTGTTTAAGAAGAAAAAAAAAGGAAAGGTAAAACCTTCTCCATCTTTTCTAAACTGGAATGCAAGTTTAAGTGAATGAGTAGTTTTCAAGAGAAAAAATATCATAAAAGCTCTTTTACAGCTTTTTTTTTTTGCAATCAATAAAAAAGTTTCTTGCAGAGAAGATGAAACAACATCATTTTAGTATTCATATATACATTAAGGCATGAAACGAGATACCTGCTACTGCTGTTTACAGCTAAAACAGAACTACAAATCACTCTATGGGGAAAAAAGCTAGCAAGATTCAAACAAATCTGACTAGAGCAGTAAAATCTATCCCATGTTTATAAATGTGTAGGATGAGAGTATAAATTATTTTATCTGGAAAGAGATTCCTAATTTTTTTTAAATTCCTAAACGGTTTTCTTCTTGTAAGAATACCACCCTCTAGTGGCACTTTTTCTGCTTTATTGAAGCAAAAATGTGGTTTAACATATCAATCATATTCATTAAGAAATGGTGCAAAAATTGCAAATAGGAATCTGTTGACCTGCTCTGAATTTCAAGCCCACACTCTGCAGTCTCTGGATCTCTGCAGCTTTGGAAAAATCTGTATCTGGCTCATATCAAACATAACTTATAAAAATAAGTGCTTAAGAAAATGCTACCATGGAAAGCATAAAATAATAAAGTACCTTTAATGCACATTCACATTTGCAGAATAACATTCCAGACGGATGAATTCCTCAGTGTTTGGTGAGTAAATTACACTCTGAAGTATGAGCCTTGTAGTTTCAATATATTATTATCTTAGCCCCCTGAAGATATTTTCCTTGACAGCTTTAAAGGTAGATGTAGCAAGAGCTTGTGACTGCTCCATCTCCTGACTTGCGCTTCCATTTTGGACATACTAAAATTCATCAGTAAGATGGTGGTGGGATTTTTTAACTGTTCTCTGACAATTTCAGATAGAAACAACTAGAATGAGTCACTCCTAACTTAGAAGCCATTATTTTAACAAATCAATCCTAAGCAGAGGTGCCTGAGGCACCCACAGCATATTTAGATATTGAGAGCCTTACATTTTCAGGGATAAGGATTTGGGATATCATTTCAGTCTACAGGGTTAGCAAGAAAAATCAGATAGTGCCACAGATCCCACTAGGCTGGAGCAAGATTTATACCCATTTATTTTTATACTTGATAGAGAGTAACATACAACTTCAGAAATTTGGCTCCTGCTTTTCTTGCTGCAAGGTACAGGTCAGCCAGCTTGAGGTAACTCCTGTGCTGGGAAAACTCAGCACACAAAATTTTGAAGTCCTCCAAGCAAAGCCAGCCTGAGCACCCAGTACAACTTCATCGTGGAGATGGCTGATTTGCCACATCCAATTCTATTGAATTTGCAGGCAAAATTGCAGATAAATTGCTTAGGATGGTGAGGTGGAAACTTGATTCATTGCACTATTTCCCTGCTTCTGTAACAATAAATGAGGATCAGGTTTTTCCCAAAAAGCTATTATCCAATTACAGTTGAAAGTAACTTGTTCTTGCTCTTTTCAGACAGGGATGCATGATGAGAAAGGAAAGGTAGCTTTTATTTGGCTTACACATCTTGCTTTCAGCAGAGCTTCGGGCACTTTACTCAGAGACAAGCTCTACATCTAGAACGGGACTTAATCTGTCAATTTTTCAAAATAGTTTGGGCAGATTTGCATCATGGGATTAAAAGCAGAAAGCTAAACCTGTTAGTACTCCCAATCTCTCACCCCATCCCTCTGACAAGTGCTGGCATCTCTCAGACTGAGGACAGGAGCCAGCTGTACTGCTGGAGGCAAAAGCAGCCTCAGCTCTCCCACTACAAGTCTAATGCAGAGCCCTCACATGAAAGGTATGGTATTACAACCCAAGTTTTCACTCTTTAAGTGTTCTCTTCCTAGAGTTTTACCTCTGGGTGATACGGAGGTCTCAGGCAGTCACAGGCAGTCCTTGGTGAAGCATCACTCCCAGTTCCTGAAGAACCAGACCCAACAACTGCGCTGGGAGAACCTGTGGCTTCAGGCTGCAGCAGCCACCACCGATCCAGCTGATAGCAGGGTGGTCCTTTGGCTACTGGTCACTGTCCACAGTGAGAGCTGTGAAGCAGTGCTGGGCTGCACCCACCCAGAAAGCAGAGGAGTTTCTCCTCTTCTGACAATTTAACCTCTCCTCCCCCATTTGCCAAGAGAATTATCCAGGGCCAGGGAGAAGAAGCTTATTCTTCACCTGAGAAAGCAGAGGAAATACCTGGAGGCTCTGCTGAACATCTATATAACCACACAGAAGAGGGAGAGGTTGACTTGGATTCCCCTGGTCAAAGCCAGCATTGATATTGGGTATGACATTTTACTAAATAAATGTTTAAGAGACTATCAGGCTATTCCGTATTGTGGGAGGCATTTTCCTCTGCTTGGGTTCCCTGAGAAAACTAACTCCAAGACAAAATCAAAGGGTGGGAATTCACTTTAATAGGTACACCCCTAGCCTAACCTCAGCATCTCTCACTGGCCCTCATTTTGCTAAGGATCACATCATCCTTCTCACAGGAACCTTACAATTCTTGGTTCAAGGTTGTGCATCCCAGTACCGGACCATGGTGACGCTGGCTCCTTATGGCTCTGATCTGAGGAATTCAACTTGCACACACTAAAAAGCCTCTCAACACCTTTGCAGCAAATGGTGCATACATCAGAGCCAGAAACTTAGTGCCACTAAATATTTTATCTTATCAGCAGTGAGCTGCACAAATACAGCACAGCATTTCACTGCTCTGAAACCTCAGATGTCAGCTTGTAGCATTGTAGCAGCATATGCCAGCTAATAAAAGGATACCACAAAGCTTGTCTTAGTCATCTGCCCAAAACCAGCAGTTTTGCCAAGACTGCTGGTACCTAAAGACGGAACACCACCCTCCTAGAAAGGGTATAGTTGTTTTACAGTAGTCACATAAAACAAGCAGCTGCAACTACAGGTGGGGTCTAGCACAGCTTTTTCAGCACCTAAAATTTATATAGATTCCTGTGAGATTAGGCCAGCAATGCAGAGAGGCCAACAAAAATCTTCTGCTCATGGTCCATCTGCAATGCAGCCCTTCTGCATCTCTTTTGTCCCTGCCTGTCTTTCCCAGAGCTGTCATCTGCCCAAGCCCATCTTGTAGTGACTTGTCTCTTCTCTTGCATTTTGCTCTTCTTGCTGCTGCCCTGTGCAGCTGGGGCACAGCCAGGCACAGCTGCAAGGTGAACTCTGTTACCCTACCATACACCCAGTGGCTGCAACCCCAGGTTGAAAGTTAGGAGAGAACTGTACTCAAACAGACAAACTCCCCCAGAAAAGCTCCATAGCAATGACCAAAATAAGTCAGGCCATGTGCTGAGCATGCATGCAGTAGAGAGGAAACGAAGCAGTTCCTGGAGAAAATGATTGAAGCAATTTCATAGCAAAAACCTATTACCTTTATCCTCCAAAGGATAATAAATGTTTAAATCAGTCCTTTGCTAACATGAAATCAGAGTCCAATTCCATCTTGCATTTGACTTGTATATTGTTTTTGCCAGGTCTGCAAAGCATTATGCTACTGCTGTACTTTGCATTCTCATTTCCAGAGCCTCTTCTGCTTTTCCCAATAAACAGCTCCCACCTCTGTACAACTGCAGGCCAAAGGCCATGCCTGCTGGCCATCTCAGTAGCTGTTCCCAGGGACACAACACTGATCTACTGCTCTTGAGGTTCAGGCAGGGCCCAAGCAAATAAGCATTGCTTGGCCTCCATTGCACCTAGGCACACCTGGCTTACATCTCTGGGAGTCTGAAAACAGGACTTCTGGAGCAAACAGGCCAGAAACACCAAACTTTTCAGCCAACTAAGTCAGCTTAGTGCCAGCACTTCTGGAAGCAACCACAGAACTCACCAGAAGCCCAGGACCAGCTATGCTGTGTGACACCCTGCTCTTTGCAAGATGAGGGGTTGTAGGCACTGGGCCGAAAAACAGGACTTGAGGAATGAAGTCTAGCACACTGCTGGTTTTCTCAAGCAAAGCTTGGTTATGAGAAGACTGGGACCCAGTACACCCAAAGGCAGCAGCAGGCTGACCTGAAGCACATACACAAAGAAGCCTCAGATAAATGGTATCAAAGAACTACCATTAGAAGGATCACAAATGTCTCAAAAGGCTTGTATATGAAGAAGAGTGAATCAGAGCAATGATTACTTTCTGCTATAGTGCAAATATTTTTTTAAAAAGTGGATTAGATAAACAGGAGGTGTTAGCATTCAAACAGATACCAGGACCTTCGTTACTTTTCGATCATTAAAGCTTGAATATTATGTGCATTATGCATATGTTGCAATCCTTCACAGCACAATACAAACTATATTAGTTTCCATTCCCTGCACTGTATTTATGCAAAGGGGGGAGAAATGGAAAAAGGTCTTATTCAAGAAAAAACCTGAACATCGCATGCAAAAGAAAACAGCTTACAAAACATAAATATAAAATATCTAAGACTTCTTAGAATACATTTGCTGTCAAAATCACACTGCAGGCAAAGGATACTAAATTAAATATTCTACCAGTATCCTCATGGACTCAAGCAAGTGATGAGGTACATGAAATTTGCTGCAAGATAAGCTTCAACACTGCAATCTGAATGGCACTGGGAATACCAAATCTCAGTACCTGTTTTAAAAATGTTTAAATATGTCTGGAAGCAATGGCTCTCAGTATGCTATCATAAATAACTTTATATCTTGCATTTAAAGCAGTCATTTATACATGACTTTCAAAGTACATTAGCACATTTAATCTTGCTTAGCTAAATTGGTGTAGAGGAAAGGCTGGCAGATGGGGTATCACTCAGTTAAGCAAAAGTCTATTTGTTTTCCAGTTCTTGTAGCAAAGACACTGATCAATCTTTCCGGTACTGGAGTTAGTAATGAATGGTTTTTTTTCCAGTTACTGAGTTTCTGGTCACCTTTACTTACTCCACAGGTATTTTCCCCTCCTTGCTTAATTGTGCAGGTGTTAATTTCTGGCCTAGTCAGTTTTACATCATAGATACAGAATCACAGAATGATTTGGGTTGACAGGGATCTTAAAGACCATCTACATTTAACCCCCTGCCATGGCTAGAGACATATTCCACCAGATCAGGTTGCTCCAAGCCCCATCCAACCTGGCCAGGGATGGGGCAACCACAGATTCTCTGGGCAGCCTGTTCCAGTGTCTCACCATGCTCATAGCAAAGATTTTCTTCCACATATCAAATCTTTCAGTCTGAACCCAATGCAGTCTCCCCATTACTTCATTTGTAATTTAAAACATAAACTGCATAAAGCATCAAAAGAGAAACTGTGCCGAGAGTCTTCATGGATGTGACAAATCTGTAAATACCCATTCATTCCACATGCTCACACTCTCCACACTTTGTTTTTGGTCACAGCACACCTCAACTCTGCAACATTATTTCCTATTGATTGTATGTCACCTCTTTCAGCTTCATGAGTCTTCATCCAAGCCACTTCCTACAGCTTGAGTTTTCTGCTCCCCATGTTATACTAATTTAAGGCTGAGATCTTACAAGGAGAGCCACAGGGACAGGACTCAGACAGACCCACTAATTTCTCCAGTACCTAATCATTTCTACCCTTTGCTTGCAAATCTCTCCCATTCCTTCCTTTCACACACCATGAGGGTAATGGTTATGGCTCCCTTTGGTTCTTCATCAACTGAAATCTTCAGAAATTCTTACCCATGAGTCACAAGGCTCCTGTGATTGCTTGCCCAAGATCCTCTGAAGAAAAAACTGCAGCAAACCACCTCCTCCTGCACAGAAACATCACCCAGCATCCCTTCCCTTCTGAGACACCATTTGCCAAGAACAATGACAGGAGTGTGATGTGAGCTGCCAGGTCTGCTGAACAGTCATCTCCTTCTCCTCTCCCCATAAAAACCACTGGGAACAACAACCTCTAGCCATTTCAGCAACTGGTAAAAGCTGCTGGTCTGCTTCAAAGGGCAGCAGATTTCCTTTTCACCTCTTTCAACTCCTCCCTTGCAACTCAGAAATGAATGTGTCTGTACCACATACAGTTTCTTCCTCCAGTTTTCTCTCCCCCTTCCCACAGATACTATGACAGGAAAGTACTGTACAGGCAGACAGATTGTGTACAACACTTTATTTACACTGCTGAAGACTGGGAATCAGTTCTGGTGACAGTTTCTTTTGTGATACTCAGGCTGAGCAAGTCAAAACTACATGTATACTACAAGGTCACTGTCCCACAGAGGGAAGCACACAAACTCTCTGAGTACTGTCATTTACAACTTTGTCCTGTTAATATGCAATTCAAGCTGCAAAGGGTAACACTCTTACAAAAAAACAGGTGCCCTCCAGCTGCTGGTACATTTGCAACCCCTGTTATTTTCTAGTGGCAAAGAGCAGACTGAGCTTTTGCAAGTGGTGCTGCAGTCAGACCAAGACTTCAGGTAAAAGGCAGTAGCACAGGTAATTCAAAAGAGACTAACAGTTAGAGCAAAGCATGGAAGGTTCGATTTGGCACAAAGTGGAAAGTCAGAGCTTGTATTTCAAGAACAGAACGTGCTTATATGATTGTAAAAAGTCAGCATTTGCAGAGAGGCAAGACAAGTTACCACAACTTTCTGTGGGAGAGAAAGGGAATTAAAAGACACATTTGCAAAAGTATCTTTTGTAGTTCAATCTTAACAGAAACGAACATTTTGACTTAAACTCCCTTTTAAAACAAACCTGATGATGTTATTATACATTATACAGTGTCAACTAATGACCTTACTTTACTACACTTATATATACATCACTTCTCCTGAACCCCCGTGAAAGTGCGTGCACAACTGCATAGCTAAGTCAGAAGAATCCTGCAATGTAAGGCTAGAGGCACAGCCAAATTGACCCCTTTATTGTATTTGGAAACCCTGATTTCCAAATTAAAGCACGTTCAGGGTAACTAGAAAACATACTTTTTCCAACCCTGCAGCCTAAAAGTGGTGAAAGAATGAGGTAAACATACTGCATAGGCTATACATTTAAATCCAAATCCCCAAAGTGTTTTGGCTTAAGGATGAAATTCTTTAAAACTGAACAGAGAGAAAAAATAGTTATAAAAACCTGAAAACAAATCTAGGTTGACACTAACAGCATATTAGACAATCATTTAGAAAGGGCATTTCCTACTGCCTTTTTTTTTTCTTTTTTAAGTTAGCTAGACAAAAGCACAAATTGAAAAGAGCCTTGGTGTTTTTCCCATGGAGCTGTTCCTTCTAGAATACCTGCTCAAATCCAGCCTGTCTGCTTCAGTTAGTCTGAGCCAAGACTGGGCCCACACTGTCACAGCACTCCAGTGAATACCAGCCTTGCAGGCCATGCTGCAGCTTTTCTTGCCCGAGCCCAAGTCCTGGAGCAATGACCAAGCTTTATGACACAGGGCCTTTAGAATAGATTACCAGGGCATAAGAGAGTGTCAGAGACCTCAGTTATAATTTTAAACCATTTGAAAACTAAATTATAATTAACAATAGTGACTTTTCTGATTCTTTTTTTATTTAAAACGTGTCTTTGCAGGTTCACATTTTTTAATATTCCCTTGCATCACTGTTTAGTTCCCAGAAATCATTCCTGTCAGGCAATGCAGTTTTCTGAAAAGATAGTATCTTCCATCCTCACCACATTTTCAATACACTCTGCAGAAGACAGTCAATGATCAGACTAAGATAAAGTGCATATATTCCTTTCTGATACAGGCAACAAAACTGTGGACTGAAAAAATAAATCATACTGAAAATTGAAAACCACACCAAAAAAACCCCACGGTGGCCCTTTAGCACCCCACAATTAAGTTGCCCCACTGAGTACTGCCCAAAAATACTTTTCTTGAAGTGTCTGTTAGCTTAAAAAAAAAAGGAACTTACAACATTTAAAAAAATGGTTCCCTTTCAATTAGACTCTGAGAATCCCAAATTTATGTAACTTTGAAAGCTACAGCTCCCTCAAGGCTGGCATAATGCCTTGACAACTTTTAAGTAGTTTGTATTTCAGCCTTTGGACCCAGGTTTCAAGCTTGCAAAAGCTTTGGAGTTCTTAAGGGAATGTGAAATTTCATTGAGAAAAGAAATAAAATGATAGTCCCTTTCTGACTTCTTGGACTCAAAAATAACTACAATGGTAAAGTGAGGTTCGGGGCGAGTCAGAAAGTAGGTGCTTTGGACTTTGTCATCGTAGAAGTGAACAACCTTCTCCAAACTGTTGAGGTCAGAGGTTCTATCAGTCATAATCATGATCACATTGGGCCAGTGCATAACAGGCCTGTCACTGGGCAGAGATACCACTGCAGGATACTGATCCACGCCTTTGGGGGCTTCCCTGTATGAATGGGGATGATGGTAACCATGTCCCTGAAAACTCTCTGATCCACGATTGTCAAAAATTAAGGAAACGTTGACAGCATCATACTTCCGGATGAAGCTGGAAATTTTCCCAAAGTAATCAGGATTTGTTTTAGCAGTCAAAGTTTTCATTTCAGATGCTGTTGTCTGTCGACTAAGGGCCTCGTGAAAGTAAAAGCTAAACTTGGCAAGGAGAATGTTTTTGAGCTTCATCAGCCAGAGGAAGAGGTGTGGAGGTTGCACAGCCTTCTGAGACTGCCCTCCAAACAGGTGCTTTTTGGTCTCACGCTGTTTCTCAAAAATTTGGCCCCAAGTCTGTAGCTTTGTGTGAGCACTGTGCAAGTTGACCAGGGATGGAAGGAACTTCCACTCTGAGATCTGAGCCTGAGCCTTCAAGAGGTGTGCAAGCACATCTACCTCCAGCTGGAAACTGCTTTCAAGAGGACTGAGGATTGGATGATGAAATCTAGAAAACATAACATTAGCCAAGACATGAGAAGTGCTGTACACAATGGTGAAATAATCAGATAGTATTTACCAGTTAACAGACAAAAGATCAAACATCAAAGCAGAGCAAAGTGTAAAAATAAAATAATATTCTTAATTTAAAGAACAGTTCTTTTTACATATTTAGGGTAAATATTTTCAGGAACAAACAGCGCTTCACGTCTGACAAAAAAACACCTGCCAGACATTTCTCTATCAAAGTATGGGTGTTATATTTCATCAGCTCAAGAACAATCACAGCTTATCTTAATCCATGAACTACTGTACACTATTTCTTTTTAAATTCAGGTGACCTTGTTCCTTAAAATCTCTTCTGGCAGTAATATATGTCTTGATGGTTCTAGAATAGTAGTAAGGCATTAAGCTAAATCAAAGGAATTATGTTATAAACCTGTTGTTCACCTAGGAAAGCTATGAGGATGTCAAGACGAGCTTAGTTTTGCTTTTTGGAACCATAATTATCTCCTTCTCACTTTTTTTTCCTGACATTTAGAAAAAAAACAGATGCAGTCTACCTCTCTTCCCATGATACTCAAGGTCTTTGCAAATTTATAACATCATGAATAACATACTTAATTGAAACAGTGAAAAACTGTAATGTAAAACACGTAACTTTAGAAAGAATAAGCCTTCAGCAAATACAGAAGTGGCCTTTTTATAAATGTGTTCCATCGTTGGCATTTAGGACTCTTAAAGAGGTCTCTAATAAAGAACAATGAAAAGTTCAAATACAGGACTTGATGAGGTTTCCATTTAAGTAAAGATAGGTTTATCTTCTCACTTCAGAATAATATCTTGGGTCTTGTTATTGGATTAAAACAATAAAATTTATACAGAATTTTTCCAACTTTTAAAACTAAAGCAATGTCATTATTCCCATCAGCTTCCAGGACACAACAAATAAAACCTGTTTTGGAAATAGTTGGTTCAAGACCAAAATATTTCATTTTGTTGTAGACCAGAAGAGAGAATGAAAATGTCAGGCTTTTCATCCCCTCTCCACTACTTCTCCTTTGACTTTCCCTCAAGTTCTTGTCACAACAAGTTTTGACTTGTGAAAAATGTCTGACAATTTTATCACTATCTGTAAGCATCTCTTTTTCTGGAAGCCACAATTTGTATCTTGAAAGGATTTGTTATTAAGATGCAAGTCCAAATTTATTTGAAGAAAATGAAATTAAGAATATCATAAACCAGCTGATGCACCACGTTGTGCAAACAGGCCTGGCTCGGTGACCTTCTGCACACAGCACATGTTAGCCACCCTCAGGTCGACCTGCTATAGCAGAGATCCAGTGTCCACTGGCCACTTTGGCGGGCTGAGAAGTCCACAACATATTTACATGTCTTTGAACAAACAAGAGTCAACTAAAAATAATTTATAGTAGTCAACATTAAACATCTCCAATGGCTTTGGTATTCACCAGAAAAACAGCTTTGTTGCTGTGTACATTAAGAGGGTACAAAAAGCATTATGCAACATTATTTCTTGCAGACAGTCCCATCAAATGACACACAGCACAGTGGTTTAAACACATTTGCAGTCAGACCAAGAAAGTTTTCTTCAATCTTAAAATCAATTTAAAAAATCCTTATTAAGGCAGCACTGCCAGAGTCTCCTGGATTAACATTCTGACGTAGAGCTTCCCACTTCTACTTTGCTTCATGGCTTTCTTAATGTTTCACTGTCCAGCAGGATCTGCTGAACTGTTTTAATCCAAAAATACACACCTCAGCCACAGCTGAGAAGCTTGATATGGTTGCAGACTAAACTGACAAGTCATGTACTAAGTATATTTGCTGTAATTGAGTTTTATAACATAGAAGCATCCAACTGAGCTCAGTATCATGTAAAACAGAGAAGTTTTCACAGTATTTCATAAGCCAGAGTGTTAAAAACTTAAAAACACATTGGAAAATTGATTTTTTCCTCCTAATCATTCTTGAAAGCAGAGGGATGGTAGTTTTGTTTTGCACACTGTGAAGAAGCCACATGTTCTTTTTATTTCCTTCCACAGATCACACATTCATGCACATATTACAAAATGCTGACTAGATAAAAAACATTAAATACTTAATAATAATTACATCAAAATAGGTGTTATAGCTACTTATTCATTTTATACTAAGCTTTTAAAGGATCCTGCTTCTGATGCTGGTTTAATTATTTAAGATCCCATCCAAACCAACAGTTAAAAATTTCAGGAAAAGTTACTTCTCCAGATGTATTCTACAGAAAAATTGAAAGGAAAATGTCTAGTATTGGCCATGTACAAGTCGGCAATAAGTAGAAACAAAATAATAACAAAATAGCCTTAAACTGTTCAGGAATTAATGATATTTCAGATACAAACAATATGTCTTGTTAACAGTCAATTCTGCTGTTCCCTTACTGGCAAGCAGGTATTTCCTCTACATTATCTGACCAGCTATTTTCACATATAAAGGAAAGAAACCAAGGCCAGAACCTATCTAAAAAACACACATCCTGTCTGGCCTTAGCACAGCTGGCTGAAATAATGGCACACATCCTCAACTACAAGTGAGGAATATATTGACAGAGGGAAGATGCTGGGTAAGGATGAGTTTATTTGCTGTTTCACCTGTAAAGCAGAAATGCCTTGCAGCCAGTACATACCAACATAATACACCCCAGAAACTGATCTGAGATATGAAGAAACTAAAAGGAAGGACTAAAGGAATATATCATTATATCCACTTTTTTCAGGAATATTCTGTATGGCACTGGGGAGGAACACACTGCAGCTACTGAAGTAGCTCTGACAGCATCTTAGATTGTCTCCATCTTAAAGACTGCTTGTTAACCCAAAGCAAGATCATCAGTATTTTTTCCAGGGAGACATTACTTATTTTTTTAAGATGTTATAATATATATAGTTATATAATATGTATTATATAAACATATTATATAACATATAAAGCCTTAGAAGTACAAATGTATCAGTGAAATTTATTTAAATAGCATAGTAAAACATTTCGTATGCACGTATAGCCTCCAATCACTTCATCAAAGTAAGAATTTCAGTTCTCAGATTTTTACCACTGCTGTTGATTCAGCACATGCTCAGAACAGATGGCAGTGGTTAGTGTACAACAGAAATCAACCTAAAAAAAACCCAACAAAAACAAAACAACAACCAAAAAAAAAACCCCAACAAAAAAATGCCAACAACAAAAACACCCAAAACCCTAAACTTAACTTCCCTTTACTCTGTAATGTTTATCACACCAAGGAAAATACATCTAAGTTTCAGGTTTTTATTGGACTAACAGCCCTGATATTTTAAGTGATCACAAGCCAAGAATTGCAAAACATCACTATCAAGATCATATAGACTAGTTTTGATTTTCAAATTGCAAAATTACATGGCAATTTGCCAAAGGTATCCCTAAAAAAAATAAGGGAATCAGCTGCAGTGCTTAAATTTGGAGTATCAGAAAGCAGCACTGAAATATTTTCATTTTTCCTGGTTGAACGCTATAAAAATCATAACTTAAAAAAATAACTCCTATGAATATTCTCCCCAAAAGTCTTCTTAGACACTATTTCACTAACAAAGATTTTTAAAAATTCAACAACATCTATTAACTTCCTACAACGGCTACCTTTTTTGGTTTAAAATGAAGAGGCAGAATTTGAGTGTGTTGACAAGCATTCAAAAATTCACTTTTAAACTGCCATCACTTTCAAGGCACGTAAGTTAGACCCTACCCTCATTTAGAAACATCCCAGGATTTTTGGAACAGTAACTATTAAATCTTAACTTCAAGAAACCACAGCGGCAAGGACCAAAATCTCAGAGGTGCTCCTCCTACTGGCTCCAAGACCTCTGGAGAAAAGGGGTAACAGAGCACCATAAAGCCCACCCAGGGAGGCTACACAGTTGTGGTGTAGCTTTTAGATCTAACTTAAAAAGTAAGATTGTCACACAAGTATTTGCTTTATTTATGTCATTTTTACTGAAGCCCACATGAAATTAAGGCTTGTTTCCTCTCCCCTGACAAACAAGAAGTTCAAGAAGACTTGCATCTTATAAAAGGAAAATCACTCTTCCTCTCTCCTGAAAATGAACATGCTGAGCATTAATTAAGGCATAGGGAGGAAGGCTCCTAGTACACCACGAGCAGACTCCCTTTGTCATTTCTCTTCTTTTGAAGAAGCATCTGATGCTGCCAGCCAACACAGACTTCACACATTAATTCGTGAAGGGACTGTGCTGTTCAGCAGTCAAAGGACAGCAAAGTCTTTAGGTTTGCTTTGAACTTCAACATCAGGTATTACAGATCACATGTCTGAGTATGTACTGCCACCAAAGAAGCACTGACCTTGAACTGTATTTCTTTAAGATGGATTCCAAAATGTTTACCAGTTCCTCAGAGTTAATGAACTTTTGGGTGCTGAGCGTGTACATTTTTTCATAGAAGTCAGCAATTTCCATCCGAGCCTGAACAAAAAAACAGAGCTGTTCAGACAGGTGAGAAAGCAGCTCTTCCAAGTGAGGAGCTGTTCCTCCTAGTGCATTGTGACCCGTCGCCACCACCTTCTTCAGCTCATTATGCAGAGATGTGTAGATGGTTCGGATGGAGTCCTTTCGGCTGAAGAATGACTGACCACCTGTTCAGATAAATATGGAGGTATTACCAAAATCCAGGGACAGCAAAGATAGACAGCAATACTGGAAAATTCTTGTACTTGTAATTAGGTATCTAGTTGTTTGTAAGTATTGTTTAATTACAGTACTTCTTTTAACAAAGAAACAAAATTCAGTGTTTTATTCTGCAAGTAACTGAATTACAGAGCATATGCTCAGAAGAACTTTCTGTAATTTCATGCAAGCTACACTTGTCCCATTTCATGTCTCAGCAGCCAATGGCTGCTGCAAAACAGTAACTCCTTCACAGCTGCCTCAGTTATGACACGACTTTTAAGAAACCCAGGGTTCAGTTACATTTGCTGCTATGATACATGACCTGGAAATACTGTTTTCTGTGGAAATCAGAAGAATTAAAGTCATCATGACTTGACTGATCAAATTTTAATAGCCTCCACTCCTATTAATAACTCAAGATCTTTTCCAGAGAATTCCCTTAACAATCCTTCTTCAATCATGAAGCACTCAAATTCACAAAGCAACCTTTAAACGGGAACCATGTGACATCTGTGTGTACAAATCAAACGTTCCTAGTCCCTATATACAATCTCAATATAAACCAGAATTCAAAAGGAAAACAATCACACTTTATCCCAGTGAGACCACAGTACAGGTTAATCCATAACTAAAACTTGGAGGGCAGGAAGGTGGAATTTAAAATAGAAAAGAAGACCGGAGTAAAGGGTCAAAGTAAAAGATATTTAACTTTGACATTATGAAAAGACCATACAAATGTACTAGCCTTATTTCCTACTTTCAATTTACAGAAGATCTAATGTGCCATTCTGGCACTCAGCTGCAGCAGAGCAAAGACCACAGGGATAGAGTCTGACTTTTTAAAGATTCCAAATTTAGGTTCCACTTTGAAACCGCTTATAAATTTTGTAATGGTAGATAGCTCTTTCCACATCCTTTTACACATATAATGTTCAAAGGTGACCATTGACATTTGAGGTAGAAAGGTAGAGAATTGGCTATCATAGTGAAACAGCTTCCACTGTAACACTGCCGGACATAGGCAGGAGGAAGAATTATCTATTGCAGTTGCTCATGAAGTAAATAAATAAACAAAACTTTGCCCCTTCTGTTGTCACCTTTATCCTTTCTGCAAGCACCAAATTCACTCTTTACAGTCAGCTTTATAGACAGTTTTGGCTGTAAAGATCTTCTTATAAATAGTTCCAAGTCGCCACTTAAATAACAAAGCCGAATTTTCCTGATGTTTTAATGCACTATACATCATATCCTTTGATCCATTTTCCATACCCATCTGCAGTTCAAAAAGAAAATAAGCAGCTTTGCCCAGAGGGTAGAACCACAAAAGTTCGTCCTGTGCCAGTTTGGGATTTTTCTATTCACGTATTGACAAAACACAAAGCAGCTGAGATCGTGGCCAAAGCTTCCTGAGATCCTGCAGTATCTGCATGGGTAACAACTTCTAGGATGCTACCTCCAGCCCCGAGTACTCACACACATACACCTTTAATATACGGGTCAAAAGCTTTAACGCTTTGGTCACCCCAGTCAGCTCATCTTTGCCTATATCTCAGCCGTAGCATCTCAACACAGAAACTCCTCTAGCTAACTCTTGGGAAGGGGTGTAAGTACCCTGCCGGCCAGTGAAGAGATGCATCGACTGGCACAACAGCCAGTGTGCCACTTGCACGGCACATATCCTCTCCTTCATTCTTTAAGGGAGCACAAATGGCACAGCCGATTTCCCAGCGGGCCCACGGACACTCGCTAACCCAGCACTCGTCTCTCAGACGCACACGCAGGGCCGCCGGGAACCTCGGGTGTGCAGCACTGTGCAAGCACCGGCTGCCAGGTGACCTCCCGGCTGCCCGCTCCGCACCCGCGGAGCCCAGCGCGGGGCAGGCCCCCGAGCTGAGGCCGGAGCGGCGCGGGTTGGGAGAGCTGGTCCCTCCCTCCCCGGAGCGGTACCTAGTTTCTGTCCCAGGAAGGTCATGCTGTGATAGGCCTTCTCGGCCGCCGCCAGGTGCGCCAGCCCGGCCAGCAGCGCCAGCCAGCTGGACCCCGCGCTCTTGTTGGCCTCCCGCTCCTTCTCCACATTGTCCTTGGCCTTGTCGTAGGAGAAGATGCCCAGATGGGAGAAGAAGGTCTCCAGCACGGCCTGCTCCACTGGCACCGGCGCTCCCAGCGGGATCGACTCCCCCATCCCGCCCGGCGCCTTCGCAGCGGCCGCAACTTCCGGGTCCGGCGCGCGCCCGCCCGCGCGAGGAGGCACGTGACCGGAGGGGCGGGGAGTGGCCGGCTCGGGGTCNCGGCGGGCGGGGCAGCGGCAGGGCCGGGGAGGGCCGGGCCCAACCTGCGCGTTCGGGTCCGCGGGCTCCTGCCGGCCGCTCGCCTCCGCCCTGCGTTGCATGCTGTAAGATTAAAGCGGAACCCACTTTCCTGCTAAATTGTTCTTCAAGGGAAAAAAGCTCTAAACCCCAAGGTCTTTCTGAGGCCCGTATTCTCACCTCCTTGACTCCCGCAGGACCCTCCAGCTACTTTGGGTTTATAGTTTCTCCCTCCCTTGCACCTGGGAGACTGTGGATTGCCCACATTAATCCCATTTTCTTCAGTTCATGATTCAGATAGAAGAGCTGCCTGAACTGACTCTGCGTGGAGGCGATGAGGAGCACAAGGCTGAGCCGCGCGGCCAGGCCGTGAAAGGGGAGCTCGCTGTGGCCACACCGACTGGTCCCAGTTCGGTAGAATTACCCGCCCATGTGCTGACAGACAGCTGCCCTCCACGCTGAGTGGCAGCTCTCCAGCTAACCCAGAAAGGACAATGTCCCGTTTCCTCTCCTCACTGTATTTCCCTGCACTCTTAACAGCACCTGCAGCTGTTTTTGAGCTGACATCTGGACAAAACACAGCATCAGTTCATAAGTAGCTGACTGCTTCTTGTTCAGGAAACACCATCACTGAAAACAGGCATCAGAAGCAAGCACCAGCTTTAGGTCTGAAGCAGCATTTTAAATAAACCTCAACTACAGTGTCTGCAAGCTTCTTACTATAAACGACGTAGCCTAAGGATTTGGGTGTGGATATAAAAATTGTCATAATTTTCATTCATTGGTCTGATAAAAGGATAAATCTGCGAAGTCCTTCATCACTTTTCTTTTCAAGGCACAGGCACCTCCGTACGCGTACTTGAGCTTATTCAGAGTGGCATGTAACACCCCAGAAAAGGTTCAGGTTATGACTAAAATTTTGGTTTCAAATGCTTAAAAACTGAAGCAGCTTAACTGAAGTTATGAAGTCTTTACTCTTACAGCTGACAAGTCTGAGCTCTGCAAGCACCAGAAGCTGCCTTCTTCCTGCACTCAACTGTTCACTTAGTGTGCCAAAGGGACAAAATGGATGTAGGATTTTACAGCTGCTTGACAACAGACTTCTCTGACCTAGAAAGTTGGTTATTAAAATCTGATTTATCGATGAGATAGTTTGGTAATTTAAGTCAGCACCTGAAAGACTCACCTGTTCAAGGCAATGACAGCTGTAAACAGTAGGCTGCCAATGGTTTATGGAAAATAAGAGTAGGAAAGGGGACTCCTAGATAACCAGGATACGGTCTCCAAAAGACAACTGGGAGTGAAAGGTTCCAGTAAGACCTTTATTGCAACACAGTTAACAACATGTTTTTGTATTTAATAGAAAGTATTTGGTCTCTTGGTGGTGAAACGTGGTTTGTGCTGGCGACGCAGAACTCTGTGTGGCAGCGGGAACTTGATTTTAGAATCCTGCACAAAAAATGTTTCTATGTTAATTGAGGTATCAGATGAAGAACAGAAAATAGTTTGCAATAAATAGCCAAGCTGTATTCAGTGACTAACCTATGCTTAGAAAAGTAATCCATCCACAAATTAACATATACTTCACAGGACTTAAGAAATTACTTAACTTTGCCTTCTTTTTTTAAAAGTAATGCCAGTTAATGTTTTCTACACCACAACATGTATTTGCTTTATCATGACTTTCTTCCAAATACTTCCAGCAGCAGAAGTCTTGATCATAATATACCATTATCAGAAACATATGTACTGAAGTTTGGTTCCTGCCCTGTTTCTGGCTGCAAAGCAAACCTGTACACGACAAGAGAGATCCCCTCTTCCAGTCCAAGGTTAGACCAGGATCCACTGGCCACTGCAATGTTGGCTCACTTACATGGAACTGCTTGACTGCTGGTCTGCGGCACTTGCTGGCAGCAATTTCCTCAACCTTCATGATCTGGATAGAGTGAGCACGGGCACGATGACGGGCTCCCATATCACGGTCTGGAACAACAGAACTCATTAAAAATACATCTTATGACATTTTCAGTTCAAGAATCTTACAGCCTTTTTTATCAAGAAATGTTCACAGTGCCATCTACAACTTTTAAAATTTCTGATCAGCTGTAATTAAAATCACTGTTTCTATTATGTAAAGTGATGGCACAAATATCACAAAACCCACAAGCAGCTGCAAATTCTTATCCTGTAAGTTCTAAGTAAGTTCCTCAACAGGAAGTGCCATCTTTCTCTTCTTGTCAAATTTCAAGAAAGTACACATAGACACAAATAAAATACCTAGGACTACTTACTCTCTTGCAAGAGAAAAAAATCCTGCAATTCAAAATCAACATTGAAATATCATTACTGGAAAGATACATGAAGTTCAAAACACCTTCAAAAGGAAGGTGCAAGTAGGACCTATGAATATCTTTACTTTCATTGAAATTGACCAGCAATAGAACCATAAATTGATGTTCATCCCACATAATCAGGCTTTCAGAATAGGAGGAAGCATCTGTACTTGGGCTACCCGAATATTCCTCTATTCAGCAGAGGCCGAAAGGTTGCAAATCACTGGCTTCAAATCACATCCATAGCTAGTTCCACAAGGTATGCCTGTTGAAACACTACTGTGTTTCCCATGAAGATCTAACACACCCATTAAAAACTTACTTGCCACAACTACTCTTGAACATAAAACTATCAGTCATTTTATCATGAAAAATAAGGTTCCCGGGTCTCTTAAGCAATCTTTCACTATGTTAATTAACAGGGATTATTGTGCATTAATGTAGAATCTTAAATTTCACTTTCAACAGCACTTCAGCTTTTGAAAGGCGACAAGATACATTTAATATTTGCACACATGACAAGAATATCATTATTAAGAACAATATTCTTTGGGTTTTTATGTGCAATCTATAGTGCTTATAACACTTTGGAGTCAAACATCAACAGCATCAGCTGTAAAGATGGTCTATCCCTCAAGTACTTCAGAAAACAGACTGAAATCAGACCAACCATTAATTCTCCCTGAAAGGAGGCGTTAAGATCTTGGAGTAACAATAGGGTTTTTTCCTCTGATTTTATTTTTACTTGCTCAATAAAGGACAGATACTAGTATACGCCACATGATCTCTGAAATATTCTTTTCAGAAGGCTTGAGAAGATATATTCAATTATCTTAAAACAGCACAGTGCAGGAAATACAAACAGCATCTAAAAAGTCATTGAATTCTCAGTTTGTACTGCAAAACTCAACACTAGAACTGTAGAAAGACACACCAAAATGAAGTGGGAATATTTTCCAGTTAGAAAAACTGTATGAAGAGAGGTAACAATAGAAGAGTCAGATACCAGATGTAAAATAGATAAACATCTATGGAATATCTGGCAACCCCCTCCTTTAATTTTCCAGTGTTTCAGTTATTTTACCATGGATTAAGTCAGCATACTTTATGCCCAGTTTGAGATTTAACCTTCTGGGTTATATACTGATCCTACCATTTTACACCTCAAACAGTTACATATACTTACAGCACTGAGTGACAGCACCCGCAGTGGTCAAATCTCTGTACTCCCTGTACATGTTGTGGGTTCCACTACGAGAATCATAGCGCAACCAAATCCCAAAATTTTTTACCCGCAGAGGGGATTTCTCATACACCTGGAATTACACAAGAACATGGAAGGGGTTAGAGATGACGTACTATCACCATTTTACAATTTAAAGAATAAATATTTCAGAGCTCTAATGAAACTACTGTTTTAAGTCTTATTGTCAAAAACCAACTCTTTGCTCTCTTTCCTCTTACCAACATTGCTGGATTTATGTCTTGGTAATTCAGAGAGGAAAGCTTTAGTAATTCAAGGAAAAATATCGTACTTCAGAGCTCTAAAGAGTTTTCTTGAAGTATCAAGGTAGAGGAGTGTAAGCATACAAACATCCACTTTCCCAGCGTTATGAATGTCCAGATGCCATTTAAAAGGTATATTGTACAATGAACCAAGACTGAGAAAGTAACACTGAGCAATACATGGCTCGTAATTTTGAACCAGTAAGTGAACTTCTATTTAGTTTACAGAACATATACCACTACTTTCAAAAACCAGACTTGTCACTCCTTTTCACAGCAACTGAAGGATTAATGGATTTCAACCTTACACCCCATATCTGCGATTCATACAAAATCCTTCCACGTACACCTGCTGGAATTCCTAAGAACCTCTCACGTATTTAGGTTTTTAATCCTTCACCTGGCCACAATATACAATTTCTCCAGAAGACTTCTTCATCTTCTTCAGCTGAGAAACAAAGTACCAGAACCGGGACTTGGCGACGACATGATTCGGAGCGAAGATCCGCATGCGGTACAGAGGAGGGGTCGTACATTTCGGCGTGGGCAGGCAGCGCCCGACCACCTTATATTCCCGCAGCTACAGGGACACGAAACACAAGCGGCCCGCAGAGTGAGTGAGCCGCGGAGCCACCGCCGCGCCCACCCCGAACCCGAGACTCCACAAAAGAACACCGCGACGAGAAGCTCAATCCAGAAGCGGGGAGAGCCCCTTGCGCCGGCCGGGTCGATCTCCCCGCGGATCTTCCCGCGTTGCCGTCCGCCGATCTAGGCCCGCACCTGGCGGGAGCGGCGCCGCCGCCATGTTGGCCGCTCGCCGCCTCACGGGCCAGATGGCGCCGTTCGGGCACTCACGAGCCGCTTTCGAGCGCCACAACCCGCCACCGCCGCCCTCCCCACGGCTACCGCGGCCACAGCTCCGGCCCCGGCTGCGCCCGTGGGGCTCCGGCCCGTACTCACGATGCCCGACGCCTTCATGGCGCTCCTCCACCGCGGCCCGCAGGAAAGGAAAGGGATGGCCGCGTGCACCGCGGCCTCACGTCAGTCAGGCGGCCCCGCCCCCGGCGGCCCGTGCGGCCATTGGCTGCCAACAGAGCGCGATTGGAGGTCGCCGCTGTCAGTCGCCGCGCGCGGCCCTGGGTTCCGCGCTGGCGGCGCCGCGTGGCCCGGCCCGGCCGGCGTCCATGCTGCCCCGTGCCCTGCCGGCAGCCCGGCCCCGGCCCTGGCCCCATCACTGAGGCTGCGGGTCTGCATGGTCCCGGTAGAAGGAGACCTAGCTGTGCGTGACTCCGTCTCCCGCCGGCCCTGCTGGCGTTGGCGCGAAGGACGTGGCAGGGAGGCTCCAGGCGGAGGCATCGCAGTCCCCTCAGGGCGGTAGCCGGGAGCGGAGGGCTGTCGGGGGAACCTCTCTCCCCCTCGTCCCCTGGGAGAGCAACGTCACTGGCTAACGTGAGGTTGCCCCTGCGGATCGCCCCCACGCACTCAATTCCATGGGGTCCCTCTTTTGCGGCTGGTCCCGCCGGGCGCTCGTACCCCCATGCACCGTGAGCGGGCAGCAGCTCTGCTGGTCGGACAAGCAAGTCTTCTCGTGCTTTGGGCGCCTCACGTCTTTGAGAGCTGCGCTGCCGTAGCCACGGGACAGAAGTGCGTTTTGCCTTGAGAGATACTGTAACAGCAGCGCGGCTGGTACTGGTTTGTAATGCAGTTGTTCACGTTTAGGTCGGTTTTAAGTCTGTCCCGACGGCTACGCGGGCGTGTGGTCACGCCAAGCCCCATGCGCGGTGCTGCGTTACAGAGCCCTGTGCGCAGGAGCCCAGTGCCACATGTGCAGACACAGCTGGATCGCGCCTCCCGGACAAGCCCGGGCCCTGCCCTGTGCGCGTCCTCAAGCAGGTTGCTCCGGCCGCTACTGCGAAGCTCGCACCGGCAACCCAGCTCCCCCCCGCCACCGCTGACACAGCACGATTTCCAGACACTAGAGGCAGTTCGGGGGCGGGTGGGGACAACCCTCGTTTATTCCGCCGGTGCGGTCGGTTTTACAGCGGTGCCGGCGGGACTACGGCTCCCAGGCTGCCCCGCGGCCGGGGCACATCCCGACGTGCCCCGCGGCCGGCCGGCTTGGTGGAGAGGGGCGGTCCTCCTCTTCCTCGTCTTCCTCCTCCTCCCGCCGAGGCGGCGCGGCCCGGCCCAGCCCGCTCCCTGTGCTCGTGGCGGCTGCGGAGCCGCGGGGGTGGGCGGGAGCCGGCGGCGATGGAGCACTGACCGGGAAGGTACCGGCGGGGGGGCGCAGGCAGGACGCGACACGCGGAGCGGGTGATTCAGCCCAGGGGAAAAGGGGCAGTGTGGGCTGAGCTGGTGGCGCCTGCGGGTTCCTGCGAGTCCCCCGGCCGGTTTCCTCAGCCCAGGACCGCCTCCCCAGCAGCCGAGAGGCTCCGGGGAAGGGGGGGAAGCACTGCCGCGTCCGCCTGGCCCTGCTACTGGGGAATAGCGGGGACTGCAGCCGGCCGGGCCCCGCTGGTCCCGCCCTGTGGGTGCCACGAAAAATATCGGTGTTTTTCTCTGCTGATGCACGCAGTAGTCTGTGGTGCGGCTCTGTCCGCGGGAGCTGCCGCGTCGGTAGCCGTCCTTCCGGTGGGGGAAGGAAGAAATCGTAGGACGGCGGCGTGAAGGGAGGGAGAGACCTCCCCGCACCTCCATGTTCGCTGGTGCCGGCGTGGTTGGAGCGGTGGTTCCCCACTGTGGGTGGGAGCCTGGGTCACTCCCAGCGGCCCGGGACGGCGCTGGGCAGGTTTAAGGACAGCCCGGTGGCTGCGCCGCGGAGCTGGACGCGGGGGGCTGTGAATTCCCCTCCGCCCCGCCCGGCTGCGCTGCGGAGCGGTGTTGGCTGTTCCCAGCCACAGGAGACCGGGTTCTGACCGAGTCTGGGGCGGGGGCAAGGAGGCCTTCACTCCTAACCGGGAATTCCTGACAGTAAAATTGTGCCTGAAACTAAGACTTAATGTCACTTCCAGAAAGCAAAACTTTTCTAGTTGAAAAGTTGTCGAAGTAGCAGTAGTTATACAGCTGCTGGTTTTAACCGCGTGTCAGTGTAAGGGATCTAGAGCCCAAAGAGGCTGTCAATATGCCCAAGGTTTGCAGCAAGCAAAACCGCAAGAAAGATTGTAAAAAATTGATTTTAATGTCTTTGTTTTATTAGAGAGAAAACGAGGAAATTCAAATGAGGCCCGCCACTCGCTCCCCCTGTGTTATCATATCTTGTAAATACTTAAAATGACTGCCGCACGGGAAGCTTTTTTTAATTGCTGATTGTTCCCGTGGTTAGCATCTGTAGTTAAAATACTCTGAATGCTTTCATTATTGGGATATATCTGGATCAAAGTTACACACTTTGACCACATTTATATTGTTAATTTGGGCAGTCTTCCCCGCTTGAAGTGGGTCGACTATTTTTTCCCTCCTTTTCTCTATGAAAGCAATCTTTACTATCAAATGCATTTTTAAGTATTAAGTAGGGGAAAGGGAGTAAACTATTCTGATGAGACCTATCTATATGACTTCACTGGTAAGCAACTGCATCCTCCTAAATACTGTAAGATGAGTTTGCCACCTGACATGGTATACTGCTTAAAAAAAATCTCAAAGTAAATAAGATAGTACTGTCTGCACAGCTGCATAGTAACTATTAATGTTGTCAATTGTTTTTATAAGTGAAACTTGCTTTAATGACATACTTGATGCTATTAGCTAAGTGCATTTTGCAGTGGATTTTGTGAACTATTAGTACTATTAAAAACACAGTTCAGTTTTGCTTTTGAAGTGTAACTGGCTGGTTAAATAGATTTGTGATAGAAAAGCTACATGCTTAAGTAAAACCATGAGGCATGAAAAGCTGTTTTATTAGTTTTCTCAAGAGGCTCATTCAAATATTTTATCTCATTATTTGTCCTTTAGACTTGGCTAGTCAAGATGAAACTGAAAAAAATTGAAATGATGAATATGATAAAAGTTGAAATTTTAAATACACTCATAAGGCATTTAGAAAATTAGTAGAATTTATTTGCATTGCTATTAGCAATAATGAGTGAATAGGATACATGTTTGAGTCACATTATTTTTAATAGCAAAATTTGTTACCCAGGTATAAATCATCTGCCCAAAAGATAGTCATGTACTGATATCAGCAGGTAAATATGCAAAAAAAAAAAATGCCTCTGTATATTAAATAGTTGTGTAACGCTGAACCAGGTCCTGATCAAAGATGCTATTGAAAAAAAGTTCATTTTCCCTGGAGCATTTTATCTTTTTAAAATCTGGCTCTTCTGGATATTGATTATGGGGAAAACAGATTGGGGGCTGAGGATGGAGAGGGAGACGACTCAGCACAGCAAATTTAATCCCTAAAGATTCTGCCCCTGAGCGGGATCACGATGACTAAGGCAGTCTCTGAGGCTTCTTTTGCCAGGAGTCATCACTTTGTTCCAGACTTTCTGGTTTCTATACTGCCGAAACCTGCAATTTTTTTTGTGTGAACTCAGTTTTACTTATTAAATTGCTTTTCATTCATTATACGCTTTGGCATAGTGTATTCTGTCTTGACTTTTCTATAAAAGTCTGTTAGCACGTTAAATTTTGGGCTCTCCTTTTCAGTTCTGCTTGCTGTTGCTTGTCACTGTGCCACCTTTCTTCCCATAGGGGAGGGTGAAGGGTAGAGCGTGCATGAGATGCAATACTAAGAAATTAGTAGTTCTCCCTATGGGTAAGTAGGCAGCTTCAAACCACAGCTCCTTTGTATTTCATCTCTTCCTCTTGTCTCTTCCTTTCCCCTACCTCCTACATAGTTATGTAACAAGACCGGATTTCGGGCGTAGTTAACTATGTTACCATGGGGGGGAGGTGGGGCAGAGATCTGAAGGATAGATGGGTTTTTGTCCCCTCTTATTTAACAGCATCCTAGTATTTGACAGAGAAGTTTTAACATTTTTTTAATTCTGTGTTTTACTAGAGCATTGCAGAACAGCCTATAGAGGCAAGCCATCTGTAGAACATTTGTCTAGCTAACTTGTTAATTTTACACTGAATTTTCTAAATAAAAGTAATGGCTAGTAAATCAGCACCCATCAGTAGAAACAGAAAACTTTTGTTAACAATAACTCAGTATTGTGTATTTTGTGGTTAATTTCTAAGACACTTGTGCTTGCTTTAGAAGAAAGACCTCCTAATGACTTTGCCCCTACCACGGGAAATACTTCATAAGTGGGTTTATGAAGCATCTTAACTGTACTGAAGTTCAGTAAAGTTTTTTTTTTTTTGTAGTTAACTTTGTGGTGGGAAAAGAAAACCAGCGGTCTTTCATTTAAAGAGTAGATTTATGCTTATGTCATATCTTGCTGAAACTTCTGCATGCTTGAAATTTGAATGTAAGCCTTTCAGTTGAATACTGTGCATAATGCTGTCTTTCTGATAACTAAGTTCTCTTTTCAAGAGAACTGAAATATATGAAGGCTTAAAAGTTTCCTTATTCAATACAAAATATAGTACTGTGAAAAGTTGATTAAAGGACTTAGAATTCTGGTATCTGTATTGGAAGTGTGTGCATTCATGTTTAGGTGGAGTACATTGTTTGAGGTTTGTGGGCCAACCTGTGTCATTGTTGCTGTCCTGGTTTTAATTTTTCTTGTTCTGCTGAGCAAATAAAATTTCTCTTTTTCTATTTGCAGATGATTGTATTTTTCCCTCTAGAAGAAGTGGGCAAAGCAGTTAGGAACAGGAAACAACGAATATAGCAATAGAGATGGATGAACAAGCCCTTTTAGGGCTCAACCCAAATGCCGATGCAGACTTCAGACAAAGAGTATGAAATTAATTTCCTCTTCACTGTTATAACTGGAGGTGGCATTGCAGTGCAAAAATCTCATGTTTTCATGGGCTGGGGGGGTTTGTAGAGTTTGTTTTGTGAGCCAGTGCATAGGGTTTGTGGTGGCAAGTACAAAACCAAGTCACATTGCAAACATATAAGCTGAGGGTTGTGTATTATCAATTCTGTTACACTTCAGTTCAATTGCACTGAACATGCATAGAATTTATTTTTCTGGACTCTATTTAATTTTTTCAATTCTTTGTACTTGGTGCTCAGCTCCTTACATAAGTGCTCATAGAATGAAAATCACCCACAGAAAACAATTTGCTTGAAATTAGCCTGTTGATTCTTAGATGCTTTTTAGCTATAATTCTAATGGATTACCTAGGTTTAGTATCTTTTTAATGAAATATGTGGGTTTAATTGAGTGAAGCTTGTGCTATTATAAAGTAGCTTTAAAAAGTAATCATAGTATGTGGATAACATCTACTGTATAAGAGATGCACCTATGAAAAGACATTTTTATTTATATAACTATTGAGTAATTATATCTGCTTAGTCATTACCATGTGAATTTAACTATCTACAAGATAACTTCCAGTAAAATCTTTCAGGGATGAGGATGTTAATACTATGGTTTTGTAAGACAAATCCTGGAATGTTTAAAACAGTTACAACTATGGTTTGGTTTGCTAAGTAGCTTGTTAAATATGTTGGTTCTGGGAATTTCTTTTTTAAAAGGATGGATATAGCTAATGTTTAGTGATCTGTCAATAGAATATCACTAAAATTGGAAGCTTTTAGATTATCAACCTTTTAACTATGCAGTCTGCTCAGTTTTGAAATATTTCAAAGCAGAAGGGGACCTACCTTTTTCACTGTCATTTAAGATGTAATATAAGGGAAGTATCAAATCATTTCTAGTAAAACAATACATTAAGTATAAGAAAATCACTAGTACTAATTGCAGGAAGTGAATTCTTATTTTAAACCCTACTTCTGAATAATTACTTTGGGAGATGACTTTGGTAAATGGAAACCTTTATGAACTAATGCAAAAAACAGCCCCTAAAAATATCCGACAGCCAAACTTCCCCCTTGCTTCAAAACTTGCTTTACTTGTCCTGTATTACAGGCCACACTGAGTCTTAAAGCAATTATATCAAATTAACTGTTGTCAAAAGCTTAGTGTAGAAGTCCTGATAAGTAACTTGATTATTTAAAATTTGGTAGAGGTTTTCTCGATTTCTATACAAGATTCATAAACTGAGTTGTCTAGGTATTCAGTGTTTGAATGTTTTTTTAGCTTGGGGTGTTGAATACTAGCGAAGTGGTGCAACAAAAATAGTGAGTTGTTTTCAGTGAAAAATCTAAATTGCCACCTCTTTAGAATTTGTGGAAAGAATTTTAACTTGGATGTGAACTTCCACCTAAATGGAAAGGCCCTGAGCAAGCTGCTCTAGTCATCTGTGTCTCTGGAGGTTCCATCTAACCTCAACACTTCTGATTCTATGATTTCTGTATTCAAGTAACAAAAATCTTTCTATTGAATATGAAGTGGAAATCGGTACCTATGATATTACTATTTGGAAAAAAACCTGCTCAGTGTTAAGGTGATTAGGGACCCACTGGAATATACTCAAATAGTGTTGGTTTTTTGAAGAAGAGCTGTTTAAATATGAGGGCAAGTGTGAACAAGAGGTATTGCTATGAGATTTGTTCGTTTTTAAGTGAAACTTACCTCAATTTTTGCAGGCACTAGCCTACTTTGAGCAGCTCAAGATATCTCAGGATGCTTGGCAAGTCTGTGCAGAAGCATTAGCTCAGAGTATATACAGGTAATGTAACTAATAATTTCTTATTTTTATGAGTAATACGTATGGGTCTGATTTAGCTGTGCAGCATAATAGGCAAACTAAATTGATGAAAGTTAATGTGGTCTTCATACTACTTTTAGTATCATAGTTGATCTGTGACCTCTGTATAATGCCTTTCAAAGAAGAACAATGTACAAATTAAACTCCATATTAATTTAGTAACCTAAAGACTGCTGGTTTTTGAAATCCAGAGGAAAAGAAGTACTCAGAATTGCCCACTGTGAGACTATAGACTTTATATGCAGTAATCTCATAAGTAGTTCCTTGTTCCTTGCCCCTCTTCTGTGGAGTAGGACATCCCACTTTTCAAGATGCAAAGAGTGTGTAATCACCACTATTTTTGCACATAGTTGTGTTTTTACATCAAAAATACTAGGTCATCACTGTTTTACAGAACAATTCAGTTTGGAAGGAAATTGAGGGGTGCATATTTCCTGAATAACAACAGTAGTTTATAGCAAATCCTTTTTTGTAAATGATTTATCAAAACTAGAATGTGCAGTAATTAAAACCACGTAAGATTAGAAATTATGATCTTTAAAAAATACATTATGATTGTTGCAAGTTTTAGATAGCAAGATGAAAAAGTGGTGTGAATAACAGAGCACGTGGAATGTCTGTTCTTAATCTATACCTCAGTTTGTCTTTACCGTTGATTTTTAAGATGCAGTGTACAACTTGCACTTAATGTAATAGAGGGCCTCCCATATACTACTGAAGCCTGACAGATTTTTATAAGGGCAGGATACAATAAGTATTGTAGTTTTGTTTGTTCAGTACTGAAATCAAACCATAGCAAATAGGTGGCTATAGAAAGAAAGACTAGTATCAAACGTAAATATTAGTTTAACAGTTGCTCATTTCTACCAGGTTAACTGCTCAAGTACTTGTCATTTTTTCTTTGAAGTAATGGTAGCAGCAGGTTTGTTTTTTTCTGGTGCCAAAGGAGCAATCTGATTGTAATATTTGAGAAATTTTTTTCTTCACAGAAGTGTGTACCATACTGCTTCCAGTAACAGAATTTTCTTTTCTAGTGATGATCACATCAAGTTCTTCTGCTTTCAAGTTCTGGAACATCAAGTTAAATTTAAGTGAGTAATTTTTCTTTACACCATCCATATACATCCATTTAGTTTTCCCTTTTTATTCTGCTTACAGATAAACTTAAAATGGTATCTGTTGCCTACTTGAGGTTGATGAGGTGTCTGTTATCTGGTCCAGAGAGCTTTCTTGTATTTCTTTACCTTTTCCTTGGAGAGGTTTTGAGCAGTGTGCTCTGCTCTCAGCTAGCCTAACACCTATGTATGGCCCAGTGCAGAACCAGTTAGCAAGGACTGCTTGAAACTCAGCTATGCCTGTCTGGAGAGTCAAGCCTTGCGCTGTACCTTCAGTGATTTTTGCAGCCGTGCTCTGTACAGAGTCCTGGACTGCAGACAGAGCCCTATTCATTCAATAACCATGGCAGAGATGTTGAGAAAGTAGTCTTTTCACTGGGTGGTGGTTTCATAGAACCATAATTCTAGGGGGAAATACTTTTTAATAATGTCATTGCACAGAACTATATTTTTTTTCACTTTGGGCTCCATTGGTCTGGAATTGAGCATCATGGAATCTTTGAATATCATCGTGACTGCTTGTAATATGCTGAATGTGTGGATCAGGAGTTTAGATAGGAATAAGACCTACTTTGTGACTGATTTTTACAGTTTGGTATGAGTGCAAATGTTAGTCTTTTTTTTTACCTAATTTTACCTCACTGTCCACTTTCCTTTGCTTGTTTCATTCCTGTCACTTGCTCCCTGCAGTATGTTTTCTCTTGTTCCCTGCTGCTTATTTTCTTTAAATGTTTGTGGTGGGGTGGTTTTTTTTTTCTCTTTAATGAATAGTTGGCTGTGACAGACACACTGGAGTCCCACTCAGCAGTCATTCCTATTAAGGACTCCACAAGCCTATCGCTACCTCTCTTTGCAATACAGTATTCTCAGCTTCACTTGTCCTGGCAGAGTTATGGGTAGTATTTGAGGTGGGCTGGATATAATGTCAAAATTTGCCAGGACTATATGTATGACATAAAGCAGAATTACTTCCTTGGGTTTTTTGACATAACTCTGATAATAGATGTAGTGTAGATCAGATCAGTGAAGGGCTTCTTGTACTCAGTAGTGATAGTCTTCAATGTGTAGTAAACAAGTTCAAGGATATACAGATGTCTCTCTCTTCTCCCCTTGGCGTATGGTCAGATGTGTATTTTTATCAGGGTCATCAGTCCTGTTCCTGATGGAGCAGCCTTCCTGCAAAATTTCAAGCTTGTACTCCAATATAGGAGACAGTAGTGCCTCAAAATGTGATCCATTACTATGGGTAAAATGTTTTTCATTATTTTTGCCTTTGAGTCAAAATTTTAACATGCAAATAGCTTTATAAATTGCTGTCCTAGAAGCTTTTCAATAACGTCAATGTGGAGCACTATATACTGTATAAAAGTGTTTTGCTTTACTGGGTGTTGGTGTTTGTCATGAAGAACAGTTGTATTTTGACCTCCATATTTTTTGTTTCAGATACTCCGAACTTACTGAAGTCCAGCAGCAGCTAATTAGGGAAACACTCATAACATGGCTGCAAGCACAGGTATGTATGTCCTTCACAGCAGTCTTACATGTTAGGCTTTTAGGCTAACATAGGGCATTGAGTGTGCACTAAATGTTTAATCTGTTAGTCGAATTTAAAGATGGCTTCCTGAAGATACTTGGTATCTGATTGTTAAAGGTTTGGAAGAATTTTTTTTTAAGTCAAGTATTGTAAAGACATCTGTGCCTGAACTTATTACTAAATATATAACTCTTGCATTAGATAATGATTGTGGTTTAATCAATTATGTGTGAAATAAGGTGTATTAAAAGTTCTACTTCAGAGAGGTGTACTACAGATTCCTGATGTTCCTGAGTGTCTGGAGGAGTAGCTGACCTGCTTATTCTTTTTCTAAGAGCCTACTGAGTGAACTTCTGCCTGCTTAGAATGCTGGCACATGTTTATTGCTCCTCTGTTAGTACCATGGCAGAGTATAGACTATTCTTTCTTGTGGAATTAGTAACTGTAGCCGAACTTGTAATATCAGCCCCACCCAGGAGTTTGCAGTCAGCTGAACCATCTACTGGGCTTGTAGAAGTCTTTGCCCGTACCTGCCATTATATAGTTGTCATTCCACCTTTGCACTGAAGATTAACGTAGTTGCTGTGCAGAAAACTTAACAGTAGGAAATGGAATATAATACAACTTAAAAAAAACCAGATCATTATGAAGTGGATTAAATTGCTTTTCTCTTTGTGGCAAACTGTTCCATATAGGACTTTTTAAAAGGGAAAGGACAGAAGATTGGTAGTGACACTTCTTTTTATTTTTTTCCCTTAGATTTAGGAACTTCCCTTACTATTCTTAGCACTAACATCTAACACAGGCACAAACTAGCTACAGAAGGACTGTAACTTTCACCAAACTAACAAATGACCTTTTACTTTTTGAGTAGCACACTTAATGTCTCCGTACTGAATGAAAGGCTTAGGACTGTATCACCCATAGAGAATGTTTTTCCTATTGCATGACAATTTAGCCAATTTTTCTTCAAAGTCCTTGGAAGTGTAAGGGTTTATTTGTTGGTCTCAGCCAGGGAGAGAGCTAGTACATTAACCACTACAGAGAGTTAAACAAACCCATAAGATTCTTGTCTAATTTATTAAGAATATACAGATGAAATGTCTTGTTTCTGCCAGATGCTGAATCCCCAGCCTGAGAAGACTTTTATTCGCAACAAAGCAGCACAAGTCTTTGCATTGCTTTTTGTTACTGAATATCTCACAAAATGGCCCAAGTTTTTTTTTGACATTCTGTCAGTAGTTGACCTTAATCCACGAGGTGTGGATATGTACCTCAGAATCCTGATGGCTGTCGATGCTGAGCTGGTGGACCGGGATGTTGTTCATACATCTGAGGCAAGTTATTATTTTGCATTAATGCTTGTTTTAAATTTTAAGAAATTCTCTTTAATTAGAGCAGAAGGTTTTTAGGTATGCTTTTTTCCTGTGGCAGCTCTGCCTTACACACATTAGGTGGTTTAAATCCAAAAGCCCTATGTTATTTAATGCTTTTTATGATTTCATACTTTTCAGCTAGTTTTTTTTTTTGCTTGAAAGTTTGCCAAGGTAATACTGGACTGACTCATTTTAAAATGTTAATTTTTTCTAGTGCACGTTTTAAGGGGTCCTAACATCAAAAGTCCATTTCATGATCTAGAGAACTGCTCTTCTTTTTCTGCTTCTTTTTTTTTTCAGTGTTTGGGTGTTGTGGTTAAAAAACAGGGAAAGCCTAGGATGTTTTAGTTGTATTTGTTGGAAAGGGGAAAAAAGCATTCTTGTTAGGTTTCTGATTTGAGTTATTTATCTTGCTGTGACACGTGATGTCTTGCAGTGGATGCAAAAATGTTACTAATTTGACAAGATGCTAATCTGTGACAAGACTGATTTATCCTTTTTTTGTATTGATAGGAGGCTCGTAGGAACACCTTATTAAAAGATACTATGAGGGAACAGTGCATTCCAAGTTTGGTGGAATCATGGTACCAAATCTTACAAAATTACCAATATAATAACTCAGAGTTGACATGCCAGTGCCTTGAAGTAGTTGGAGCTTATGTATCCTGGATAGATTTGAGCCTGATAGCCAATGAAAGGTAAGAAGGTTTTGATGGAAAGTGTTTGCAAAAAAAACCTTGGTAGTGTGCTAACTGTATAGAATGAAACAGAATTAAAAACCATCTCTGAAGGACTTACATGTATCTTTCGAATTTTGGGAATTTTAGGAGAGTGATTATTTTTGCGATCCAAGCTGATACAAAGGCCAAACTAAACCCTACTCATTTTGCTATGTTCTCCTTAAAACATATAAAATACTGAGTTTTGTCAGTACAATAGACTTTAACACAGTTTTATAAAAGAAATCATTGTAAATGTGCACACAAATAATATAAAACTTCTGTACAATGTTACTTTGTACATATAAAGCTAAACTTTTTTTTTCTCTGAAGGTTTATAAATATGCTGCTAGGTCACATGTCTGTGGAAGTTCTCCGGGAAGAAGCCTGTGACTGTTTGTTTGAAATTGTAAATAAGGGAATGGACCCAATTGATAAAACAAAATTGGTTGAGTCTTTATGTCAAGTATTGCAGTCTGCTGGCCTCTTCAGTATTGACCAGGTTCGTGTATTGATTTTTAACAATAGGAATGAGTCATAGGTTTCTGACAGTTCTTAAATAAGCAGATGCACAGTAAATTACAAAACAGTCCATAGATGAGAGGGAAGGACTTATGCTTCTGCATCAAAGCTGCACAGTTATTACAGTTTTCTCACACTTAAATTTAAGAGGTCGTTATTAATGTTCATTATTAATTTGAACACACAGTGCTTCATTCTAGAAGCAAGGTATTATGTAACTCCTCTGTTCCTCTCCTAAAGCATGTTGTGCTTAATACTGCTTCTGTGTTTCCCTATCTTGATTCTTCCCTCCTGAATTATTCTGTAATAGGTATTGTAGCCAAGATAGCTGATGTGATGTCTCACCCCAAAAAATTCTATGCATAATTAGGTAGGGGAAAGCTTTCTTAAGGACACGTATCCTGTTTTGCATGTGTGCAC
Source organism: Picathartes gymnocephalus (assembly GCA_013390045.1). Lineage (NCBI taxonomy): Eukaryota > Metazoa > Chordata > Aves > Passeriformes > Picathartidae > Picathartes > Picathartes gymnocephalus. The sequence goes on along the minus strand of WEKY01029607.1, from coordinate 3,321 downwards.
CATCAAACATGAGGCTTGAAATGCTTATCTGTAAGCTGGAAAAGTATACCTACTAACTAAACATACATTTCCTGGCAGTTGCCATGCTTAAGGAATAGCTGTTCACTACCTGCTGTGGAGAAAGAGCAACCAGTCTTTACGAAGCTGTAGTTCTTAGATTGCAAGGCTTTTTACCGCTTAATTTTGAAACCTTTGTCAGATTTGTGTTCCTACTAATAAAAATCTTACTTCAGCCTTTCTTAGGTAGACTTGTTATTCTTTCAGTTTTATACAGTTATGGCAGAGACCAAAGTGTCTCTTCGAGGTGGCTGCTTTAGGGGTATTTCTTGATTCTGATCAATGTATTTCTGCAAAGCAAGCCAGAAGTATTTAATATTAAATCACTCTTACAGGCAGTACTGAAAGGCACTCGTTATCAGTATTTCTGAGTGAGCTGCAGCTGTTAATTCTTTGAACTTTTTCCATGAAAATATTTTCCTCTTATACAGCTAAAATTTATGTTAGGCATGTGCTGCTGCTTTTATTTTGAACATGCTAATTGCTGTAAAGAGAGAAACAAACAAATAGGAAGAGATGAAGCAAGTTACTGTTGTGTAATGGAGGACAGACAAATCTGGCATTGCTTTAACTTTTTTCTCTCTCCATTCACAGGGAAAAAAGAACCAGGCAATTGTAGTTTCCAGCTAGGAGACAAGTGTTGGTTTAATTCTACATACTAGACATGGGTAGTAGAGTCTGTAGTCTTGTGTTACTTAAACATAAGCTCTGTTAGTGTTTTTAATCAGATGTCTTTTCTTGCAGGAAGAGGATGTGGATTTTCTGGCCAGATTTTCTAAGCTGGTCAATGGGATGGGGCAAGCATTAATAGCTAGTTGGACTAAACTGATAAAAAATGGTGATATGAAGAGTGCTCAGGACACTCTACAAGCTATTGAAGCAAAAGTGGCCCTGATGTTGCAACTTCTAATTCATGAAGATGATGACATCTCTTCTAACATCATTGGCTTTTGTTACGACTACCTTCACATCCTGAAACAAGTAAATATATCTGGCTTCAATTTAACACCAATTCTGACATGATTGCATTAGATTTTTGTGGGATGTCTCATACTTCGTGCAAATTGACTTGCAAAATAGGTTTTTTGACTAATTAGCATTCAGTTTCTTCAATGCCTGTGGTCATGCTATTTCTGTAGTGCTGTTTAGAGATCTGAAGGAATTTAGTTAAATATTGTGTTAAGGGGAAAAAAGGCTTGCAGATCATGTGGCTGTTAAAAAGGCGAGTCTCTGTTCCTCTCAGACAGTAATGTGGGTGTTAGAATACAGAAAATAACACTTGAATTTTATTTTCCAGCTTTCTGCACTTTCAGACCAACAAAAAGCTAATGTAGAGGTAGGTTTTCATTTTTACTACAGATTCTATACTTCAAGGACACATTAGATCAGAATATTTCATTTTGCTGAATGTTTCATTTATATGCCTCAATGTGTATGTGACAGTAAAAGTGAAGACTTAAAAGTAAGGACTGTGTGTTCCATCTCTTGCTAAGTAACTGCAGTTGTTTCTTTGAATAGTAAACCTATATTGAATTGTGTATGAAGATGAAAGCTATTTTAGAGCTGGTCTTCCCAAACAACCCTTAAGCATATGTTGGCAAGCTCCTCTGCAGGCTATACTGTTCAAAGAATATTCTTAAATCAACATGGAAGAGTAGTTTCCTTGGAGTTTTTTATTTCTATTAAAACCTGCCCTAATTCCAAAGGATTGGAAGAAGTCTAGGAAGAGTTGTTATAAATATTACCCTTAATAATGTAAGTTAAACTTAACAAAGAAGTAACAATTGTAATTGTGAGCAGTTATATGTTAAACATTATATCAAATATACAGTAAGCTCAAGTTTATGTGCTTGAGTTTAGCTAATCTTGTTTTATGCCCAGTTTTGGAAGTAGCAAACTTATGTAGATTTTTCAGCGCAGTCCTTCTTTTCTTTATGACTGTTCTGCACCAATGTAGATATACTAATTTGGATGTTGGACTGGTTAGATTGGTGCAGTTATTTTGTAAGTTCATACAGCTAACAGGTGTGATTCCCTTTTCCTTACGAAGAAAAATGAATTCTGTACCTGTTCAAACATGAAAAGTTGAATTCGAATAGCTATGGTGTAGAATATCTTGATCTTTTGTCTAATGTCTGTTTAAATTGGATTAGGTAACACAAAATGAGAACTTTGATAATGACATAATGTTTTTGTTTTGGTGGCTGTCTTTTGTTCTTACAGCTAGATCAAATGATGTTACTACTGCAGTACACTTAAGACACCTAAAGCTGCAATATGTTATTGTCCTGAAATATGTTGGTTTAACTTGCTTTCATACTGGAGATTTTAATGTTGCAGTTATTTCTTAATTTTACTGAGCATTTCTTGAGGATTTGTGTTAAACTGAGAAGCAATCATAACAAATTTTTTTCTTTCATCCTACTCATAATAAGAACGTAATGGGAAATACTCTAAATTTTATAGTTGTGTGTCTTAAGCTTTAAATTATGTGCTTAGCGCATTCCTTTAAAGTTTTACATTTTAAAGTTTACACTTTCAACTTGTTCGGTTTTTGAACAGGAAAAAAGGGGGGCTTGTTTCTTGTGCCTCTGAAGTTCCAAAGTTTTTCCTCATCAGCAGGATCACATTTTTAATTCTTAGGATGACAGGTCCTTCTAAACTTTTTTGGCTGCAAGTGTATTGCATTAATGTTTTGCAGCTATTTTAATTCTTTAATATCACTTCTTACACAGAAGCAGACACTTCTCATGGGTCATGGTGACACTTGGTGTAAAAGTATCTATTTCTACAAGATCACCAAGAATTTCACCTCAGTAACTTAGGTTTAATTCATTGGTCCATTTTGGTATTGATGTATTTCAGGTTTTGCAGTTAAAATTAAAAATAGTAGTCATGGCTTTTTTGTCAAGAGGTTTTTTGTTTCAATTGGTTTTATTCAGACTTAGTAGAGCTAAGATCAAGCCTTTATGGGTGCTTTAGGATGTACTGACAGTACTGACTAAGGTTATATTGCACTTCTTTGCTCTAATTGATCTGATAACTTGCTGCTGCAAGTTATGGACAAGGTGTAGAGAGACCCTCCCATTGAGTGACAAGGTGCAGAAAGGGCCTCCTTGCTTTCTAAACTTCTCAGAGAGGAGTCTAGGTGCAGCTGGATCCAGTCCTTCTCCCAGACTTCATCAATGGTTTATGTATGAAGGGTAGTATGAATTTAATTGAAGCTTTTTGAAGCTTTGTTCTGCAGGATTAAGGATGGCAAAC
>WEKY01029606.1:41450-56206 GCA_013390045.1 Picathartes gymnocephalus | reverse complement strand
AAAAAAAAAAAAAAAAGAAACATTCAGGAAGAATGTACTGAAAGTAGAGCATCCACATGGAGACTGCCAAACTTTTTTAAGACTTTCCCTCAAGTTGAGGCACACAGAGTCAAAGCTTTGCAGCTGTAGCTTCTTTCCTGGCTGTAATGTACGGTGACTGATCATTTGTCTTGATTCCTCCTACCTTGTTTTACTTTAATTTGGAAAAACAAGAAAACAAAACAACCCCAGAACAGGCAGGATTTAACTTGCTTTGGGGGAAAAAAAAACCAAAAAGAAAAAACCTCTGATTATTTGGGAAACATGTCAAATTGCATTTTCAGCTCTCCTCATTTCTCTCTGGAGGGCACCTGCACCTCAAAGTCACTCTCACTGCTCAGTGGGTGCCGTACCTTTTGTAGGTGCTAAAGGCTCAAAAAAGTTCAAGTCTGTGTTCAAACAGACCCTTCCCCAATCCTGGTGAATGGTTTGCAGCAGCCAATTTAAAACATTTTCGGGAAAAAAAAAAAAAANATGGAAAAAAAAAAAAAAAAAAAAAAAAAAAAAAAAAAAAAAGAAAGATAAATACACCGCCTAAACACCTGCAGAATCAAAACAAAGTGCCTAAGAAATTGCTTTCCCCCTCAAACCATGTTTGCCTGGTAATTCATGTTGGAAGGCACAGATGTGCTCCCAGGTGCTTTTCCAGCAGGACTCACATCAATATAAACTAATATTCCAATAGCCAAATGTATCTCCAAACTGACAAACCTCTCTCCAACAGGAACAATCAATAATTCCTGACAAGTGGGGTAGCAGAAGACTAATCACTGCAATATCAAGAAGTGACAGACATGGAAAATGCAGCATTTATTCTGAAAGTTCTACACAGATGTTTAACCAAATAAGGAAAAGAGTTATTTAAATGCATTAAGGATTAATAGAGCAATCATTAAATATCCTCCCCCAGACAAATAATTCAAGGTCAAAATAGATCAGGACATAAAAAACCCCCAAAACTGCCACAACAAAAGTTCTGCAAAGTTAACAAGGAAAACAAGCAGCAGCCAGGTTAGCTGGGATCTTGGATAAAAACACTGTTCCCACAGGAACAGAAACTTCAGGATGCACCTTTCAAATAAATGGGCCATGCAGGCACCAAGACAGGTCAGGATGCCCACCTGAGTCATTTATGCATCCTGCCTTAGAAATGAAATCTAATGCAGCAAAAATTGCCCTGCACTGTGAAATATGGTGGATGAAGCACTGATATATTTTAAGTTCTCTATGAGAAAAGGGGGAAGAGCAAACAGGAGGCTTCCAGCACAGGGTGACTTGTAGTGGAGCACAGAAAAAAGCTAACCAAGGTTATTTCAGGGATTTCATGGGGTGGAAGCATAGTTCGGGGTGGAAGAGACCTTCAAAGCCCATCCAGTCCAACCCCTGCAGAGAGATGGGACACCTTCCACTGGCTCAGGCTGCTCAGAGCCCCTTCCAACCTGGCCTTGGACACTTCCAGGGGCATCCCCCACCTCTCTGGGCAGCCTGTGCCACTTCTGCTCCATAGCCATGACTGCAAGTTACTGCAGATGCCACATCGACATCTCAGTGACCAGGATAAACCCCTTGGAAGTGCCTCTTCCTCACCCCAAGAGCAGGCAAAGGGCCCACGCCTACTGCCACCTCTGCTGGAATGGCAGCAGGAAAGCTCCCAGCCTCCTGCCTTATCCTGGAATCTCAGGCAGGATCTGAAATGCTTCCATTTGTTCAAAATACAACAAAATCTGTTGATCACCCAACCACGTGAGTCGTTGCCACTTCAACACCACCAAGCTCTGTGGCTCTGGGATTCACTAACAGCACCACATGTGGCTATGGAAAACTGCCCCAGCCATGGGAAGAATTCAGGGAAGCAGGGAATTCTTAGCAAAAATCGAGACTGATTGCCCTTGCTGCAGAAGATAATCTGCCCCCAGAGCACATTTGCTACACCCAGCTCACAGGCTTCACCTAAACCTGCAGCAGCACAGCTGGACTTTCCTCCAGCAGTTTCGGGAGGTACTGTGAACGTTTTACACTTCTGAAGTACTTAAGCATCAGAATTTTAATTACTTACTAAAACCATCTCCTGTATTTATAACTTTTTCTGCTTTACAGGCAGCTAAGGAGAGCTCCAGCTAAGTTACAAAATATGTCCAAGGTTAATGATGGAACTAAGAATAGAACCTATTGGTCTCATTTTCCAGTTGGCTGCTCCTATTACCGGGAAATATTATTTGTCTTGTTTGCTGGAGCAAACCTTACAGCCTTGGTATGTATAGATAGGGAAAATTATTTCCCTGGTGACTTTGTACAACAAGCAAAGCTGCTCCCCAGAATGGGATGAGTCACTCTGTCGCAGTCATGGCAACATCCAAGGAACATCAATTTGGGATCCGAGCTCAGAACTGAAATTTCCAGAGTTTTATATTACATACAACAGATATCCTTTCACAAAAAGGCAATGTTTTCCTTTAAAAGGGACTTATCCATCCTTCTGAGGGAGAAGTCAATACAAATCACATCCCTCCACTGACACCAGGCCTGACCTAATGGACCCACAGCCCTCAGTGGGCAGGGCAGCAGGAGAAGCTCTCCCCAAATCCAGGGCAGCTGGGAGAGCTGAAAACCAAGAGGAAAAATTCATCCTTCAGCTTTCCAAGCCCCTTTATTCTCACTCCCACACAGCAGGGCATGTGAACGGGTAGCACAGCTCAGTGCAGCCCAAGAGACTACAAGGAAGCCAAGGGATCTGGGAGAGGACAGGGATAGCTTGGGCAGAGAGGAGCAGGAACAAGCAGGAAATTAGCCCTTGGGCAGAATGACAGGAATTGAAGGGAAACAATTATTCCAGCTGTGTCTGGAGGAGGTGCAGGCAGAAGGGCAGGTACAGGGTGGGTACCTCGGTGCAGAATCTGAGCTGTGACTCAGCAGTCCCTTAACCCTCCTGTTCAGCTGCACTTCGTAGCAAATTCAAGGTGGGGCTCAGTCTCTTCTCCCAGGTAAGAAGTGACAGGACATGAGGGAATAGCCTCAAGCTGTGCCAGGGGAAGTTTAGTTGGATATTAGGAAAATCTTCTTCACTGAAAGGTAGGTCAAGCACTGGCACAGGTTGCCCAGGGCAGTGGTGGAGTCACCATCCCTGGAAGTGCTCAAAAAACATGTGGATGTGGCACTTGGGGACATGGGTTAGTGGTGATCATGGTGGTACTGGGGGAATGGTTGGACTTGCTGATCTTGGGGGACTTTTCCAACCTTAACAATTCAAGGAAAGCTGTGGAAAATGGCAGGGAGGGTTTGGGCAGAGGAGCAGGGCAGGAACTGGGCTGACCTGGAGAACGCAGCGAGTTTCCATCCCCTGGGGGTGCAGCCCCCAGCACTGCCCTGGGCACTGCTTTTCCCAGAGCCTTCTGCCCCTCTTCCCAACCACAGTGCCAGAACACTTCCCAGACATCTGCACAAGTAAAATTCTCCCATTTCCAGGGCGTCACCACCACCCAGGGCTAGACAGCCTTCCCAGTCGGAAGCGTCTGCTGTGCTCGTCCCTGGGGCACATCCTGCATTTGGCAGTGCCTGCTAGCACCCAGCCCAGCAAACACCCCTCCTGCTGGCACAGCATCAGGCAGCTTCAACTTAAGGCTTGAAGAAAAATCTGCAAGAAGGCAGCGAGTCAGGGCCCAGAAGGATCAAACAACACCAGGAGGTTCCTAAATTAGGTGAGGATGGTTAATTGCCTGTAAAGCAAATGCAACTTTTGGACTCCTTGTGCTGGGGATGGAGCTGAGCTTGGTTTGCCTGGGGAGGAAGGTGAATTAATCCTTCCTCATGGTTAGGAACAGCAGTAGCAGGGAGTGCAGCCAGCTCAGTTAATCACAGTTAATCACAGTAACGAGCAGCAGAGCCGTGGACTGGACACTTGGCTCTCAGGACAGGTCTGTTCAGAGCCCCCCAGACTGTGCCAGGGAACACAGCTCCCCATCCACTGTCCCCTGCCCAGGCTGGGAGGTGACTCAGGGAGGTCACAGAGCACCTAAAGAGGCTCTACCGGGGCTCATGGAGCAAATCTGGAGCTGTGGGCTCTGCCCAGTTCAGGGAGGTGACTGAGTTCACCATCAAAGATATCCCCAAAGCACACAAAACCCCACTCTCCTGAGCTTATGCAAGAGCTTTCAGGCCAGAATGACGAAATCTGACCTTACAGGTCTAAAAAACTGAGTAAATCTCAATTTTAAAAGCTACTTGGGGCTCCAGGTGCATCAGGGCTGCTGTCCAAAATCCCCAAACCCCTCCAGCTCCCACAGACACCACTGCAGGTGTCACCTCATAACCCTGGCCCAGAGCAGGATGTTCAGGTGAGACATTTCAAAGGGAAATGACCATTCCTCCTTCTCCTCCTGCCACCCACTCCCCTTCTGAGATGAACTCCCCAGAACATTTCTGTGCAGGGCAAACCAGGACAAAGAGTTTCTGTTTCTCAGATGGTGTTGGAGAGCACTTCCCTCAGCACAATTCCACCTCTCTGACCCAGCTCACCACTCACCACCTCATCTACCTGCAAACATCTCCTCTTCCTGGCTGTTTCTGCATGGACTCCATCCCAGTGAAAGCCACTCAGGCTCTCAGCACCCCAAACCCCAGATCTCCCCCCTGTCTAATGTGAGTCTGTTCCTGCCCCTGCTACACAGCAGCTTCTGGGAAATTTTCGCTCTGCTTAACTAATGTTCAATTACTCCTCAGACCTGCAACCTCTGCATTTGTGGCAGGGCAAGGCCTAAACACCACATCCCAAGGGGCTGTATTTCCTTCCTTGGGGATAATTAATGCCTGTTTCAAAAGCAGGATGTAGCCAGGCAGTATTTCAGCTCTGCTATTGCTGGTCCCAGCACAGAGCTGAGTGCTCCATCCATCCTGGGTCTGAGGTGTTACCAGAGCACCTCCTGCTCCACAGCCACTGGAATTCTCACACCAAGAGGTTACAGTCACTCTGCAGTGCTCTATTTCCTATAACCCCTTTAAACATTTAAAGTTATTACCTACCCCTGCTAATCATCCAAGGCTGGGTTCTGGTTAAAGCTTTTGTTCCTATTCAACTGTGAAACTCAAGAGCTGATTTACAAAAAGCTCTTTTGAAAGTGATTTTCATGAGAATTCAGTTGGAAAATATTTTCCTATGGACATTTATTTCAATCTGTGAATACTATGGATTGCCTGGCAAATTGAATTATCTGCTGATAGACAACAACTAATCCAAACAAAGCTTGCTCCATCTTAGGTAACTTTTGATTTAGAGAAAATTGTACCTGAAGGGGACCTGCAAGAAACCTGGAGACAGACTACTTATAAGGGCCTGGAGTGACAGGACACAGGGAATGGCTTCCCACTGCCACAGGGCAGGGATGGATGGGATATTGGGAAGGAATTGTTCCCTGGGAGGGTGGGCAGGCCCTGGCACAGGGTGCCCAGAGAAGCTGTGGCTGCCCCTGGAGCCCTGGCAGTGCCCAAGGCCAGGCTGGACACCCTGGGACAGTGGGAGGTGTCCCTGCCCATGGCAGGGGTGGCACTGGATGGGCTTTAAGGTCCCTTCCAACCCAAACTATTCTGGGATACTAAATCAGGGGAAAACTTCACAAAATCAACACCAATATCCCAATTCACAGCCACAACTAACCCATGTGAGGTGCTGAGTCCTACAAATCCCTTTCAGTTACAAGAGAAGAAATATATAAAACCATAAATAAGAACAAAACATACAAAGCCCAAAGTGTAAGATACATTCATCACCTCAGCCCTACCCTGCAGCAGGGTTCAGCTTTCACTGTCTGTGATTTTAAATCAAAGCTCCTGTGCAGGGAAGCAAAGGGCCAGGCCCCAGGGAGGCTCCCCAGCCCTGCCAGCCTTGTCTCCTGCAGGTTCCTGAGCCAGGAAAGCACCCTTGGCTGAAGGGATGAACCTGACAGTCCTGTACAACCAAGGGATGTGTGCAGCCCCACAAAGCTGAACGGAGTTTTCCTCTTTGGAGCCTCCACCATCATCCTGACCCAACAGAGCAGGATGCTGCAGGCAACAAGGAGCCTTGAGGGTGAGCTGTGGCTTTGAAATCTAAAAATAAGATGCTTCCTAGTTCAGTTTGTAAAACTTCAGTCATCTAACAGGTCACCCCCAAACTGCAATCACAGAATACTCTGAGAACCTCCTGAGTTGGAGGGACCCACCAGGATCATCCAGTGCAGCACAGACAGCACAAAATCCCACCCTGGGCATCCCTGGCTGTCCAAAGGCTCCTGGAGCTCTGGCAGCCTTGGGGCCGGGCCCATTCCCTGGGGAGCCTGGGCAGTGCCCAGCACCCTCTGGGGGAAGAACTTTTCCCTGATCTCCCATTTAACCCTCCCCTGACACAGGTCATTGGTCACCAGAGAGAAATTAAATATGTTAAATAATAATCTAGTGGTGCCTCCACAGCAGGCTATTGCAGAGCTTCACATCCAGATGGGATTTAGTTAAAGGACCTGTAAAAGGGTTTAGTGCCACAAAGGGAGCCTGTGAATGAGATGCCATGCAGAAAAACAGGCCTGCCAAGGGTTTTCTGTTCTACAAAATAAGAACAATTGGAGTAAAATAGTGCAACCAGCCACACAAATCCACAGAACAGTTTCTGGGGAGCTCTTTCTAGGAGCTGAGATTATCCTCTACCAGCTTTCTTAACGGCTTTTTCTAAGGGACAAGGGAGGAGGAGAGGTAAATTAGATCCTCAGCTTGAATAAAACCAGGGTGTTACTGAAGCTTCAGATGGCCCCAGATCAGATAAACACTGGCTTGTCCTGGAATCAGGGAGCTTAGCAAGGGGTCTCCGATTGAAACTTCGACGTTTGATCAGCGCCGTGACAAAGCAAATCCCCAATGCTCCCTCACAACAATTCCTGGCACCTTTTCAAATGCTGCTGAATCACACAGAGAAACTGAAGCTTTATCCTGGGGCTCTTTGAGCTTCTAACGCTTGGGGATCAATTGTGTCTTGAAGGAAAATGTCATTCTAGCCCTGGTGCTGATTAGATCCCCCCTCCTGCCAGCCTCTCTCAGTGACCATGGTGTTCCCACTGAATTCCTTCTCTCCTTTTTACGTCCACTCCTCTTACAGTCGAGGAACACTTAATTGGAATGGACCAGGAGAACAAATACAGGCAAATCCAGAAGCACAGCCTCTCCCTCCCCAGTGCCACACCAAGCTTAAGCCGTGACGCACAATCTGCCCAGGTCCTGTGGGCAGCATTTTGAAAAGAGGGCACTTTAGAGAGCTCACTTTGTAAGGCAGATAACCCTGGGGAAGGCTCCAGCCTCTTCAGAGAGTTCAAATACTCATATAAAGATAGCAGAACTCCAGTTGGAGATGGATGACAGGTTCTGAATATATTTAAACCCCAAGGGCAGACTCAGAGAATTAAAAGGAAGATGCAGAAAAACTCCTTCTATTTCTCAGCACGCGTTCCGAGCACGCCAAAGGTTGTCTCACAGTTCAGCCCCCACAGCTCCCAAGAAGATTCTCAGCACCATTTCCATCAGCAACCAGCAGGTCTAAATTTCAAGGCAGAATTCTAAAAACTAACTCAGCTGAGGAGAGGCAGAGCTAATCTAGGAAATGTGATCCCAGCTCTGCAGCGATGTTGGAACATCTCTGTGATCTGCTCACAGGTTTTTGTGCTCTCACTGCTGCCTCGATGCTGCTTTGTGGTGCCAGGAATCGTGAGCTGGTTCCCTGTCCTACTTTCCAGAACTGAAAGCAGGGATGAAAATAGAAAGAATCAATTCCTTTCCACTCCTGCAAGGCTGGAAAGCTTTGAACAGCACCAGAAATGAGCAGGGAGGCTGTCAGGGAGCAAATGCTCCGGCTGGCAGAGAGCCCTGAGGGCTGTGCTGGAGAGCTGGGGGCACCAGGGTGCACAGAACCATGAAGTTTGGCACCATGGACCACTTTCCATTGGGAATGTCTAGGATGCCATATCCAGAGTGAATCAAGGTTGAGATGCTTTCCTGAGAAGCCAAATGATGTAGGCTTGACTTCTCCAGACTGAGCAGGACCTAGAAATCAACATCTGTCGTTTCTGGGCACATAATCTGGAGTTTTGGCTCCTATTTATAACTGAGGTCAGGCTCCCCAGGCTCACCCATCTGTTTCAGCCCTCGGAATAACCTGAGCTATGGTGGGAGCATGGAAGAGCCCAGCAGATCAGTTCCTGCCTCTCCCAGGACCAAAGCAGCTCTCCAGGAGACAAAACAGAAGGCAGTCATGGATCTTCCCCAAGGATCAGCCATGCCACTTCTCCAGACTGTACACTGCAGCTCAAGGAACTGGAATTACTGCCTGGGCTAACAGAGCACGATTTCCCTCATTTCACACAGTTCTCACCAGCAAGCACCACCCACGTTCTACAATTCTCTTACGCACCAGGTGATGTTTTCCTACAATGCATTCCAGAGTTGGAACTCTTCCTGGATCACCTACAAACATGGCACGGCTGGGGAAGAGTCTGCAGGATGGAGTCCTCCCACTAACTCCTAAAATTAAAGGGTTTTTCACCCTTCATAGGAACTGTCTGGAGCCTCTTCATGAGGGGGCAGCTCCGATCTCTGCTCTGGGACAGGGACAGGAGCCAGGGAAGGGCTGGGGCTGCGCCAGGGCAGGCTCACCCTGCAGAGCAGGGAAAGGTTCTTCCCCCAGAGGGTGCTGGGCACTGCCCAGGCTCCCCAGGGAATGGGCCCGGCCCCGAGGCTGCCAGAGCTCCAGGAGCCTTTGGACAGCCAGGGATGCCCAGGGTGGGATTGTTGGGGGTCTGTGCAGGGACAGGAGTGGGATTTGATGATCCTGGTGGGTCCCTTGAGCTCAGGATGTTCTCTGGTCCCAGGATTCTGTAAAGCTCAAGGATAACGAATTGAGAGGGAAACTCAAGCTCAGAACTGCCCAGTTCTTGGCTGTTAACACACAGACACTCTTTAGGCTCTGCAGAAGTTGCCAAGAGGAACACCAAAAAAACCCAGTTCTCCCTTGCACTAAGAGAGGATTTCACCTGACTCAGGGGACCAGCACCACTGACCATTTTTCACCAAGTGAGACTCATGCCAAGTTACCCTCCCCAGGCAGTGCAGGAGCATGGAGCTGAGAGGCAGAGCTGCTTTTTGTCCTGTGTTTTTCTGCCTTGCAGAGGGAAATCCTCCACCACTCTGCTGAATCACCAGCCAGCTCTTGCTACCCAGTCAATTATTTCAGAACTATTGCACCTGCTATCCCTTCATTACTTTATTACTTCTGCTTGAATGGGGAAAACAACATCATAAACCCTGTGTATAAATCACTTTCCTAGAATAACAGCCAAGAAAACAGGACAGAGAGAATTCATTTGGTCCATCCCTCTGCTCAGCACTAAGCATTACTACACTGATCATTTTGGAAGAGGTTCTAAAAACAAGTAACAATCTTTTAGTCTTTCTGGAGAGTAAAATGAGCTTTTCCTCACTACAACTGCTGCCATTTCAGCTCAGTCCCAGTTGCTGTGTTCCAGCATGGCGAGCAGCTCCTGCCCTTTCTAGCACATGACAACTTTATACATCCGAAAATAGCTACCATGTCTTCCCTTAACCTTTCACAGGCTTTTTTATCTTTATAGGTCAGTATTTCTAACCAGCACTCAGCTGCCTCCTTTGCCCTTCAGACTCCCTTCCTTTGGTCTGCCTCTGCCTTCAGATGTGCTGCCACAGGCTGCTGCTGAAGCTTTTCCAGCATCAAGGAGAATGTCAGGATTTCTTCACTCCAAAAACCATTCTGTTAGCATAGTTTAGGGTTTTTCTGCAACTGCCTGACAATGTCCAGGAGTGGGCAGGTTTTGATCCTCCAGTGCCTGGATTCCTTTTCTAAAAAAGTGAACCAGCCCCTGCCCTCTGCACAGCACTTATCAGTTGCCAGCTCAAGCAATTCTCTCCACTCAAATCCTTTGAAGTTTATTACGTATGTTCAAGATGTCTCCCAACTTTCTACCCTCTAGTTTTGCTCCATCACTTCAGTTCTCTCTCACTTCTGTCCTTCCTCTCTTACCTGCATCCAAAGCAGCGTGGGCAGCAGGGGAAGGGAGGGTTCTGTCCCTGTGCTCAGGTGAGAGCCCACCTGCAGAGCTGCCCCAGCCCTGGGCCCGGCACAGGGAGCACCTGGAGCTGCTGGAGTGGGGGATCAGAGGGATGGAGCAGCTCTGCTGGCAGGAAAGGCTGGGAGAGCTGGGCTTGTTCAGCCTGGAGAAGCTTTGGGGTGACCTCACTGTGGCCTTGCAGTGCCTGAAGGAGCTGCAGGAAACCTGGAGAGAGAGAATTTCCAAGGGTCTGGAGGGACAGGACACAGGGAATGGCTTCACACTGCCACAGGGCAGGGATGGATGGGATATTGGGAAGGAATTGTTCCCTGGGAGGGTGGGGAGGCCCTGGCACAGGGTGCCCAGAGAAGCTGTGGCTGCCCCTGGATCCCTGGCAGTGCCCAAGGCCAGGCTGGACAGGGCTGGGAGCAGCCTGGGACAGTGGAAAGTGTCATTGCCCATGGCAGGGGGTGGCACTGAATGACCTTTAAGGTTCTTTCCAGCCCAAACCATTCCCTGATGAACCGAATAGACAAAAAGAACACACAAAGACTCTGAAATAATATTAAAATATTTTACCTTATATACTTAAGACACTCTGAAGGCATTAAGTGCATAAATTACCTACATAAGGTCTATCTTATGCTCCTCTTTCTGTTTCTACTGGAGTTCTAAAATAATCCCAAAGGAAAAAAAAAAGTAAGTTATCACATTTTTATACCAGTTTAACATCTACTTAGAATTTGGAGACCTCAGACAGCAGCACCAATGTGTCTTTCTAACAACCTGTGTTGCAACACATTTCCTTAAAATATCTATTTTAGCATTTTGTTTCATTGCAACTAATTACCCAGACCATAGGCAAGTCTAGAGAAAACTAATTCCACACTGAAAAAGGTCAGGAATTTGAGGCTGATGGGCTGTACTCTTTAGACACGGGAAGACATTTGAATTCTATTACAAATAAATGTTTTGAATTGTGCTATAAATGTAACACTCAAGCTCAATTTTAACTGCAAAGCAAAGAGATTCACAGCTCCACAGAGATCACTGTTCAGGGGAAAACAACTCTGCCAGCTGGCAGAAAGGGGAGAGGGAGAAGAGAGATACTGAAATAAATTCCTGCCCCAGATAAAGAGGCAGAATTAGAACCCAGGCCTAGTGCAGAGCAATGTTCAAGGCATTGCTCAGTGTTTAGGCCAGGCTGGATGGGCTTGGAGCAACCAGGTCTAGGGGAAGGTTCCCTGCCCATGGCAGGGGCTAGAACAGGAGAAATTTTAAGGTCCTTTCCAACCCAAACCAGTCTGTGACACTGGTAATTTACATGTTTAGCAGTAACATTTCAAATCATCCACTACTCAGGCAGAAAGGTGGGTTTGAATCCTCCTTGGGTCATTTCCTCACTCCTGGATCAGTCACAAGGACAGGGATGGGTGACAGCAGCTCCAGAGTGGTGTCACATGTCTGGGATGTCCCCAGTTTGTGGGCAGCTCTGTACCTGAGCTCCCAGTTCATGAACCTGGGCAGGGAATCACATTAAATAGAGAGGAATAAACTCACAGCTCTGTTCAAGTGAGCTCCATGGACCAGAGGTGCCTTAATAATCCCCAACAGAAGTTCAGAAACACTTCAGCAAAAATAATGCTTACAGGGAAACCAGGAAGATTATTTTTCACTGACATGACTTCTGAATACTTATTGCCATAATTAAATTCTCCTGGCAATAATACAGATAAAACCCCACAGTTTTGGTACTATGAAAATGCCTGAAGAGAGGCTTTATATTGTACAGTTAAAAAAAAAAAGTTACTATAGGTGCTAGGAAAGCAAGAGGATACAAGTATTTAAATTAGATTTATTATTTTTGCAGAATTTTTTTAAAGAAATCCGGTATTAAAAAAGGCTAGGTCTTAAAGACATCAAAATGACAAATCAGAAATAATTTGAAGTAACAGCATTAAAGAATTGCCTGTAAGGCCAGTGCAATGATTTAGTGCTTAGTATAATGTCCCTGATGCACTTAGGGACACAAGAATTAAATTTCAAGTCCGTCAGTCTCCAAATTTGCAGGAGAGAGATATAATGTCAAGTGAATTAAAGAAGATGGATGAGCTGATGGATTCAAAGGGTGCAATCAGAGTCTTCAGGACACAGACAGATCTGGCAGTTGCAGAATGAGGATTGACAACTTCAAATGGCAGGAAGAGGGAAACCAACCCCCAAATATCAAAGCTCTGGAAATAAAAGTACAGAGAACCAAGGGTGGACTCGGAGCCGTGGTGAGGAGGAGGAACGAAGAACATTTTTAAAGGGATTTTAGGAGCCAAACTTCCATCTCCCATCAGTAGCACCAAGTGATTTCCACTTAGCCAACATCCTGCATTTCAGAATAACTCCTCCCAGATACACAAAGCAGTCCTGCAATAAAAACCTGCTAAAATTGACTGGAGCACAGAGCAAGGAAAGCTGGTGGAAGTCTGGGATGGATCCGCTCAGGCAGACAAGGAGCACGTGATGTTTTCTCAGAATGCATCAATCACACAGAAATCCAGGAGCCTGAGCCTCTCAGACATCCTTTGAGAGAGACAGGAAAAAGCTTTTCATTCCCTTACCTGGGGGAATTTGCGTTTGATGGAGATCAGGGCCCCCTCGGGGAGCTTGGCGAGCTCCGAGTCCCGCACCGCGTGCACCGTGGTGGCTCTGGGCTGGTGGGTCAGGGCCTCCACCTGCAACAGCACAGGGACAGAGAATCAGGGACAACCCACAGCCTGTCAGCAACACCAAACATCAGCATGAAGAGTTTGAACCATTCCCGGGAAGTGGTGCTGCTCCCACACAGCCAAAGGCTGCCCCAGGGCTCCGCAGCGGCCACAGTCTCTGCACCCCAAATCTCACCCTCTGCCATGGGGCAGCTGAAGTTTCTCACAAGCAGAACCCACAGCCCCAGAGAGCCCTCAGAAAGTTGTGTCGGAGCTTTGGCAGCCTCACACTCCGAGCACCTCCAGAGGGAGGGGAGGAGCTGCTTCCGTGAGCTGCCAGAACAACCCCGAGAGCTTTTCACCCCTCAGTTCTAATGGTGACAAAACCATCTAAGAGACAGGAAAACCCCATTTCTCTACTGCTCAGTGCCATCCTGAAACACTTCCATTTTACCTCTGGAAGCTGAATGCCAATGACCTTGAAATAAATGAGACTTCCTAAAAGTTAAAAAAAAGGGGTGAGAGAGCAGGATGGATTGGCCTCGAGCAACCTGGGATGGTGAAAGGTGTCCCTGCCATGGGGGTGCAATGATAGGAGCTTTAAGGTCCCTTCCAACCCAATCTAGCCTGGGATTCTGGAGGCAAATCAGCATATTTGGGACAAAAATCAGCACTGCTTTTCCATATTTTAATTTTTTTTTTTTTTACATATGCATGTTTGGCTGTGCTGTGTAAACAGGAATGCCTGAATGGTTTAGGGTGGAAGGGAATACTGGAGCTCATCCAGTCCAACCTCCCTGCTCAGGAAGTGTCCCCTAGAACAGTCACTCAAGGTTGTTTCCCAACAAGTTTTGGGTATTTCCAGACAAGGAAAACCTGCACCAGAACACTGTCCTATTATTTCACCTAGAAACATCCATTTTATTGACAGTAGAAGTATAAAGACAAAGATGGTAACACAAAGGAAGTTAATACAGAGATTTTCTCCTTGCCACCATATAAACAACCTGGGGTAAGAAAAGCAAAATGCAGCTGCTGCCCAAATCACCACCTGGCCCAGACCTGCCAGTGCCTCTTGTGTTGTTTGGAAAATCAGAAATACAATTTCCTGCTGAAGTCTCTTCCCATGGCCAGTGAGTTTTCCTGGTCACTTGGAGCTACAACCTTTAATTGCTTAGGAACAGCCTGGGGGCTCCATTTTGGGAGTTCCAGCAGCAGGAAACGTTTATTGGGCTTAAAATCCATATATCAGCCATTCCCAAAAAATATGGTTGTCACTGTAGCAGCTGTAATTACTGAGCTTAAAACACAAACAGAAAAATCCCTCCCTAACTGCAAATTTACTCACATTTCAAATCAAAGCGAACATGACTTTGCATTTTTGATTTTTCACTAGAAAAAGTAATAAATAATGTATCAGCTTAGAGCTGTTTGAGATGTTTAGAGGTTGGGGGATTGATGGTTTTATTTGTTTGATTGATTTTTGGCACTTTTTTTCAGGATTTTTTTCAAAGCTTATGTTGACAGCAAATTCCAACAGAAGCAATTAATTCCTCAGAACTATGGGCTCAGACACATGAAATGAGCACCAGGTATAATAATATTATTATATAATAAATTAAAAAAAAAAAAATGCCCTGTGCAAACCCAGTGACTCCACTTCCACCAAGCTCCCTGCTCAGAACGCTCCATGTGCACAAAATGGACAATCCAGCCAACCAGAACATCTTGAGCTCAAAAACTTGCCATTAGTCCAGAAAACTGAGATGAACTTGCCAATATTAACTCGAATTTCACCAGCATCAACTGCACAGGGAAATTTAAAGCACCTTCATTTTGCAAGGCCCAGCCTTTGTTTTTTGCTCAGGTACCAGGGATGTTTTGTTCTGTCATCACATTTCAAACTAATTATATAGAAGGGGAAAAAAAA
>WEKY01029606.1:17297-41424 GCA_013390045.1 Picathartes gymnocephalus | reverse complement strand
AAAAAAAAAAAAAAAAATCATCTTTGTACATACATTTATGGAGAAACAAACCCCCTTAAGGCTCCCCAAAGGGCTGTATAAGATGTTTTGTTTTATCTCTCTCCCCTATTACCAGCTTTTTATCACAGGTTCTTGGCTCTGTAATTTACCTTCCTCCTCCTGAAAGCAGGTTAAGAGCTTCAGCTGTTAAAACAAAACCTTTCCTCTCAGCCAGGCACCTCCTGACTGAGTTTAATTCAAGTATCAAGAAGAAAAACACTCAAACTGTCCAAGATCTTTTTCCACAATTTCGGTGATATATGATTGCATAAAATTAACTGTGCTCCAAGGGGCTCCTGAGCCTTTCAGAAAAGATGAAATTTGTAAATTTGTAGAAAAGGGGATTAAATTTTAACTTTAAACACAGCCTCAGGGAGGGTTTTTTAGCTCCAAACTGTAACTTTGTCTTTTTGAGAGAGGAGAGGGCACAGGGGATCTTTTCCAAACCTCCTTCCCAGGAAATCTCTAGATTTGCAACACCACCAATCCCAGAGACCCCTGTAAGTGCTGACTGCAATTCCCAAGTGATTACAGAAACTGGATTTTGGACTGTTCTTACAGACAGCTACCATGAAATTCTTTGATACTTTCATTTAAATACGCACCAGGATTCCAGCATGGAAAATATCTGGGTCCCAGACACTGCACACAAGGAGATTAAAATTGGGCTTTCCCCTTTGGTATAATCATCTGAGTTCTCAATCTCTAAATTTATTAATAATCCCAATTATTCACTTATTAATTATCCCAGAGAAGCTGTGGCTGCCCCTGGATCCCTGGCAGTGCCCAAGGCCAGGCTGGACACTGGGGCTGGGAGCAGCCTGGGACAGTGGGAGGGGTCCCTGCCCATGGCAGGGTGGGACAGGATGGGCTTGAAGGTCCCTTCCCATCCAAATAATTCTGAGATCCAATAATTAATGAAATAGTTCCTCTTCACTGAAGTGCGAGGGCTCTCATTTGGATCATCTGCAGGCTGATTCTCAACCTTTACCACATTTTCCCCTCTTCACACTCTGTGGTTTTAGAGCCTTTTTTGCACTGGTTCTACATTTCCTGCACATGGAAATCTGCCAAACCCATTTGGTTTTGGCTATTCCCCTCTCCTTTGGAGATCAAAAATATTCTAACGTTGAGTTGCAGTTCTCCCCTGAAAAGAACACTTTTTTACTCTGTATTTTTTTTAATAAACCATTTGAGATATCAGCTGTTCTGAGATTCAGATATTCTTCTTGCTTAGGAAAAAACCAGAAGTCTCATGCA
The DNA here is from genome assembly GCA_013390045.1 of Picathartes gymnocephalus. Classification (NCBI taxonomy): domain Eukaryota; kingdom Metazoa; phylum Chordata; class Aves; order Passeriformes; family Picathartidae; genus Picathartes; species Picathartes gymnocephalus. The sequence continues at coordinate 40,125 of WEKY01029606.1, read as the reverse complement.
GTATGAGTATTTAAAATCATTTCAATCTTAAACCACGTTCAAATCCTTGGACTCCTCTGCCAAGTGAACCTTTTGAAGAGGTTTTCCTGTTTTTCCAGGTTTGTAAAAGCACAAGACTCAGAGATCTAGCTCGAACTTCAAAAGGAACAAAATCCACTTGTGATCAGAAGACTGTAGGATTATTTCCTTGGTCATAAAAAGGGAAATTTAACGTTCTGATCACTCACCACAGCAGCAGCAAACAACACAAAACCACCTCCACAATAACATTAATAACCAAATGTTTCAAGAAACAGCATTATTATCTTTCAGATCTTATTGAACCTGACTGGGGAGAGCGCTTATTCATATATTTGGTTTCATAATCACCCAAAGCTCTCTCTTGAGCTCCTTCCCAGACTACCATTAGCATCACTCATCCACACCAGCATGAACACAGTCACAGCACTTGCTCCAGTGCAAAAAAGAACTGCTGGAATCTTTCCCACTCCAACTCAAGCCAACACAGCCCTTTCCCTGCTCAAGGCAATTGTACATCTCTGTCCTTCTTATGTCACATCCATCCCCCCTCCTCTTTCCTAACAAGCCTCTAAATAACTTCCACCTCACTGCCCATTTTTGGGCTTCTCTTTCAGTTTCCTGCATTTGCCATTGTTGTTGTTCCTCTCTTCCTCCATGAATCCTCCGGTTTTCCTGGAGTTCATGGAATTCTGAGCCCACCACACCCTCTGCCTGCCCTACCTGGACTGGCTGCTCTTCTCTTTGCCACCTTGTTTTGTGGTGTTGTTTGCTTTTCTCTGGTGCCATAAACTCAGCAAGCCCACATTGCAGTGCTGATTTCACTTGCAACTCCATCCCTCTGAAATCTTCCTGTGCCTTATTTCAGCAGCCCCACAAAACTGCTCAGTGCTCCCTCCACCACCCCCCTAAGTCAACCCCTTGGCTCCTCATCTGCAAAATCCCTGTCTGTCTCCAGCCCACCTTCGGAAATCTGCCATCCATCACAGCCTTTACTCCCATTCCCTCTAGTCCAAGGGAATTGCACAGGACCAGTGTCTTAAATGCTGGAATAATTTGAATCAGGGAGCACAGAACAATTCCCTGTGTTACACACTCTGTGGTTCTTGAGACTAATCATGATATGACCATGGGTGCACTGTTGTGGTTCTGTTGTTCCTAACACTTGGAAAACAAATAAAAACACCCCAACCCCTCTTAAAAAAAAACCCTGAAAGTGGACCTGTGCTCTCTGTACAGTTCCAGTTAATTCTGACAGAGAGGGGTTTTGAGTAATCGAGTGGAAGGGGCATGGAGGGATGGAACTGGATGAGATTTAAGGTCCTTTTAAAACCAAACCAGTCTGGAATTCCATGATTCCCACACCTTCTCTTAGTTCAGTATTAAACAGTGACAAAACCCAGGTTTTGCTGCCCCCATCCCATACGATGCACATGATTCACAACAAGTGCCTTACAAGTTCTTTCTGAAGAAAAAAAATGTTGCTGTAAATCTTTTAAAGGGAGGGGAAAAGTAATTTATACTCTCACGACCTCTTTTGACTTCATTTCCAACAGTCACTCCTGAGTTCTTTACAGCTTTCCAAATTACACAGCTGGGAAGGAAAAACCAGCAAGTGACATATTCTGCGAGTTGCTTTAAGTACAAATTCCTTTCTGAGCTGCATTCAAGAAATCACTTTATTTGCTCAAGTTCTGGTGTGTGCACAGCCCCAGTGTGATGAGCACAGATATTCTGCTCAGGCTCCAGCATCTCTGAGACTTTCTGGAGCAAACTGGGGCTGGTGTAGGGCAGTCGATTTGCTGGCAAGAAAATGTTGCTTCCCCAGACAAATTCAGCCTCAGTTTGATAGTGTTGGGTGACTTTTCTCACAGTCAGCAGCCACTAAAAATGCAAATTATTTCCAAGTCGTTTCTTTGTGGAGGTTGTTTCTTTCAAAGTGAGATTTGGAGCAGATCTAGTGCATGAGGAGACACGTCCAGTGCAAATTTCACAGGGCTGCCCTCCCCAGCCTCCAGCCAGGAACACATTTACACCAGGGGCTCTCCTTGTGCATTCCCACCCCATCCATCCTGTAATCCACTGCCTTCAGTTCCTCTTCGTTATGGCCACTATTCCAACCAAGAATCTGTCATCCTCTCACACATCATATTTCTTCCTGTCCCATCAATTTTTCCTTGCTGCCAGCTCACAAAAAGCAGCAATCTTCCCTCACCAAGGGAACCCTCCCTCTGGCCCCTGTGCTGCCACAACACACTGAGACCACACAAGTGAAAGCACCAGTTACAAGGAGACCCTGGGAAAAGGGGTCAGGACCACAAGGATTATTCAATTATGTAGCTTAAACTCTTCATTTTCCCAATCCTTCTCCATGACAGCCACAATCAGCGTCTGGTAATTAGCCGGATAATTGTACTGTCTCTCTTCAGCAGCAGGCAGGGCCTGTCCTCACAGGGCACAGCTGGGTGACACTGGGGGTGCACAGAGACCTACCCCACCTCTGGAGAGAGCAGCTGCCAAAACTCCTCACTCCAGCCTCAAAGTGGCCAGGCTCTACACAAAGCCACCAGCTCACCCCAGGATGCTGGGAAGGACCAGCACAGAGGGGACACAGAGGACACGGAGATGAACCCCAGGAGGGACAAGGAGAAGAAACATCAACACTGACACCTGCTCTGGTTCAGGAGGCTCTGGGAAGGGACAGGCAGTGAGGCAGCTGACATGTAGCACACCTGTAGGCCAACACCAGCACGCTTTTGTGCCCACAGAAGAGCCACCTGTGGATGGTCACGGCAGTGTCTTGGTCCAGACAAGGGCAGGAGCTGCTGCAACTGAAGCCAGTGAGGCAACACCACCAACGTTACACGAAGGGCAGCCAGTCACTCCATGGAATATTGTTTTTTTCTGGCTTAAAAACGCTGCCCTCAGACCCTTCTCCAGCTCAGTTGCACCTGGAGCAGCAGAGGATGCTCATCTCAAGAGTGTTTGCTCCAGCCCCAGCTCAGAAGGACCTGAAATATCAACTTGTTTGTATCAGAAAAGGACAAAGGAGGAGACACTGCTGGAAGCAGTGAATGAGTGGGAAGAGCAACCAGACAAGCTGCAAATCGATGCTATTTGTGGGAGCAGTGCCAGTGGATGAACTCAGAACACCATGTACTCTTCAAAGTTGTTCTAACAACCACCTTCTGCAATCTCCTGTGTGCCAAGTTAACCCTGTGACTGAGGACATCCAGCCCTTCTGCTGCATGCAAAGAAGAATTCAAACCTCCCTCTCTCATTTTTTTAATAGATAAATGTATTAAAAAAACATGTAAAACACACATACACTCGTGCATGTAAGTCTTGTGTATCTATATGTGGCTATATGCAAGTGTAGATCTAAAATAAAGGTAAAAATAAATAGGCTGAGCTTGCTACCTTTTGTAATTAGAACAGATGGAGTCCTGCTACAGGTTCTCCCCACAGCACTGAGCCTGCACTTTGTAGCAGTGCAATGACAGTCCTGTTGCAGCAGTGAACATCATTAAGGAGCAGAAAAAAAGAAGATTAAAGCAGGGAAGGGAATTGGAAACAGCCCAGCCTCCTGTATTTAAGTTTTACTCCTTGTACATGTGTGGCTATAGAAGAGATTTGAAGTTTCATGCTTGTTTAGCTGCCCTAAATCCAACATGAGGGTTAAAACACCACCAAAAACTGTGATGGAAGCCACCTGAGACACCCACACGAAACACCCACCACAACCATCACATTTCTCCAAGTTGTTGGAAGAGGATCTGCAAGTGCAATACCCTGGGCAGGCTCCTCCTCTTTGGGTGAATTATACCTGAATTTCCAGAACAGAAAAAGAGAGAACAACCCATAAAGAGCTGCTCAAACACTTTCCTAGAAGGGAGAGATCCATGTGCTTTCCACTCAGCTTCACACAAGAGCCCCAAGCCTGGCTGGAACTTGGTCAGGGACCCTTCCCCACCCTCCACTGCTGACTCTTCCCCCAAAAATCCTTCCTGTCGCCTCCCCTGAACTCTGCTCCCTCCAAGCATTCTGGTGGTGATAAAAAGGATCACACTTGTCCCCCTCTTTCTGTGGCTTTTATTTAATGATGCTTGCTAAAAAAAAAAAAACAAACAACAAAACCCCCAAACATTTCTTTTGCTATCAAGGGCCTTGTGAATTTGCCAGGGTTAAAGGGGAGGCATTATTTTATCTTTGCTGTTCCCCAGCCAGTCTACTTCCACGTGGCATCCCTCAAAATGGAAGGGAGAAAGGAAAAGGAAGCAAGGGAAGTAAAAAACTGTTCTGCAGGTGATCAGGAGGTGTATCAAGAGTGAGCTGATACCTGGAATTATCACAAGGGAGTTCAGCCGGAAGCAGAAGGGAGACACAAAATATCCTAAGGAATGACAGCCTAATGCATGAAATCACCTGTCTGGAGCCCAGCAGGTCACAATTTCCATCACTATCTGTCATCAGAGCTCCTCACACTCTCTAAAAAGAACATGGCCTAGGACATCAAGCACATAAAGCACTCTGCAGTGATACCTGAGGCAGCTCCACAGCCAAATGACTTCCCTACACAACACAAATCCAGATAATTTAATGCCAGATCCTGCCAAAGCCAGGCTGTGCTTTTCCCAGGCCAATCAGGAGAACACTGAGTTGCACCACAACAATTTGCTCTTAGGGGTGGTCTCTGACCTTCAGAGCTGTTTGGCAACTGAGGCAAAGATAAAAGAGAAATTGCTGTGGATAGAAAGAATAAGCAGCCGTAAAGAATCTGAAAAATAGCACACAGCAGCTTCACTCAGGGAAGATCCCTGTAGGAAAGCAAGGTTCATTCAGATGGCTCAGATGAGTGGTTTGAGTTGAACAAAACCACTCCCAAGATGGGCTTGGAAATCAGGACTCGGCTTTGTATTTCACACTGACACTAATTCAGCTGTGCAAACGTGGACTCATTCCTCAGGGCCTCCTCTGCCTCCCTTTGGGGCTGGCAAATATTTGCTTTGGGCTTTGCTGTTTGTGGTTTGGGGATTGGTTGGTTGGGGGTTTCACTGGATGCTTTGGAGTTTTTTGGGCTTTGCTTTTGTTGATTCTTCTAAATACGAGTTCACAGCTGAGATGCTGCTAGGAAAATAATCATTTTTAGTAATGTATTACCAAGAGAGAGAGGAGAAGATGAAAAGAGAACAATCCCTTCCAGGGCCATGTCTTCCAGCTCTGTTCCCGAACCTCATCCACCTCCAATTCCCACAGCTGCAGGTTGTGCACAGTGTGCCTGAGGTGACACTAATCTGAATTCACTTGAAATAGCTTTGTAGTATCTTCCAGCTTCAGCAAATGAAGTAGCCATGCTTTGACAAAAATCACAAAAACCCAAGGAACTGGCAAAAAATTCACACGTTTAAAGAAGGCAGAGCAAAGCAGCTTTAATGTGGAGGGTGCAGTGACATTCAGCTGGCTTTGGAGCTGCCTGATAACATTAATACTGATAAAGAACAAAAGCCTGACAAGTGTAATCCTGATGCTTCCCTTTGTGTGATTCCTCTGAGGATTACACAGCAATTAAAGATTTCTAACAGTGTTACATTTCCAAAGGACAATGCTACAATCCCCTAAGGAAATCATAAGCCATTTACAGATTCTTCTTGGGTTTCAACTTTTTAGAGAGAAAAAAAGCCATGGGCATTTAGCTGTCTTAATTAGATGAACAGCTTAACATTTGAAAGTATTTAAAATGTCTTTTTTCTAGAATGTAAAACATCATTTTCTGTCCAGCAGGACCAGTGTGCTGCAGCTGAGGGTTCTTTTCTGCGATTTATCCTTGCCAGTGCACAAATGCCTTTCTGCACTTGTTCAGCAGTTTCTCTACCCAAAAGTGACTCTGTGCAGCCCTCCTGATAAGAGGGACATTCTGGTTGTTGAAGAGAACAGAAGAGGTGTTGAATTAATCAAAAGATCACTGCAGCTTCCCCCCTCAGCAGGTATTTTTGAAAGCTGACTGGTTTTGGGCCAGACCCTGCACACAGCAGAGTCCTGGGAGGGGATTACCAGCAAACCCAGCTCTACATTACCTGAAAGCCCAACTCTGGAAAATATTTGGAGTTAACAGCTGTCCCTGAGCCCTCTGAGACCTGCCTGGCATTCAGACATCTCCCCAGCACTGCAGCCATCCTTTAGAACTCAACAAAGACAAAGTGTGGCCTTGCACAAAAACCTCATTGCATGGGAGGTTCCATCGCCTGCAGGAGTTTGAAGGGTACAGGCAGTGCACAAACAACTTCACTTCAGCAGCAGACTCTCCTGAGGGATGGCTCTGATGGGTTTGTTGCCTTCTTCTCACCCACTGCTGTCCTCCCAACAGTGCAAAAAGCAAAGAACACCCACCTCCACACACGCTTGCAGTTGTGACCCTGTGTTCTGACAAACTGCTCTGCATTTTGGCATAAACCAGGGGACAATTGCCCCAGACTCAGCAGCACTGCCAGGAACAACACAGAGTCAGGGTCTGGGCCAGCACCTGCTACTGACAGGCACAAAAATCAAATTAAAAGGAATCCTCTCTCACACACAACGAAGTGCTAGTGAGATCAAGAGAACAAGAATAAAAACTACAATTTCCAGTGGTTAAAGATCAAAACCGAAGCAGCAACACCAAGAAAAGAACTGAGAGACAAAGATAAGTATTTTAAATAAGGAGCTTGGTGAAGAGAAGCCCTTTCACTCTATCAGCACACAGGTGGCTTCTCTGATCTCCTCTGTGATCATCTGGGCATGGCAGACATGATATCAGAAAAGTGACCCTTTAGCTGGTAGATAAAATTCACATTTCAACAATTTTCCTTAAGTGTATCCATCGCAATGGACCACCAAACTAAAAGATTTCCTCTAAATGGGTCAAATCATAGTCTCTAGAAAGCAAGACTTACATCAACAGGGAGGGAATTATTTAACAGATTTCTCATTGCCCTTTAAAAATTACTTGGATGTTTTTAAGTTGAGTTTTGACTTGATTTGACCAGAGCTGCCCAGAGCTGCCCATCAATAGGGCCAACAGCAGCTGGCCTCCCTCCTAAAAGGGAGTCAGGATCCTTTTCCCATGACAGAACTGTCCTTGTCAGCTCTTCAAGGAACTCCACAGGGAAGGGAATTCCAGGTTCTAATCTGCTCTTCTCCCCCTGCATTGACAGAGCTCAGAACAGATGCCATTGAGTCAGTGCAGGGAACAAAACAGTTCGAGCCACAAGTTGAGCCCTGGGAGTGCATGCACACGGTTGAAAATTAAATTAGCATCTTGTCTGAAACCCTTCATCTTGCACTGCTTTGCTTCTGAAAGCAGAAATGGCAGAGCCTCACTTCTTATGCAAATGACACGTGGCATTTTAAAAGTTCTGACATAAAGGCAGTAAACAAAAACTACAAAACTCTGATGTTTTCCACAGTTATGGATGATGTGGGAGGGTCTCAGAGGTGTTCAGGGAGGAACGAGCCACCAGTTCACCAAAAAACCAATTACCAACACCAACTGCTGCTTTCATACTCTGCAAGCACCCAGAACCCCAATTATGTTAATGTCAGGAAAAAAACCCCAACCCTTCAGCAGGTTTTTAAAGGTTTATAACAGATTCCACAGAAGGGGATAAACAAAACTTCTCAAAAGCAAAAATATCATTTTGCTAATGCCCTCTGTATTAATGCTGGCATTCTCCACAGATCCTCCCCCATGTTTGCAAAAGGCAGCCAGAGCATGGAGACACTTCCAGCAAGTGGCAGAGTGAGTCAGTGGGGCTGGGAGCTGTGGGCAGGAAGGAGATGACAACGTCCACGGAGTCACTGAAGCCTCCAGCGTGATTCATGTCACAACATGGATGCAAAACAGGGACTTGTGCTTTGGGCACAAACTGCACGGGTATTTCTGAGCCCCTGCCTGGGCACTCACCAGCAAACAAGGCACTGTTACAGCAAACACAGCCCAGTCCATCCAGCAAACCCACCTCCTCCTTCCTGCCCAGATCAACAGCCTGGAATGTTACACCAAAACCAGCACCGCCCCTGGCACATGGAGGCAGAGTTTAGGCCTTTCACAGACTCACTGAATTGTAAAAAATCTTGGGTTGGAAGGGAGCTCAAAGCTCATCCAGTGACACCTCTACCCTGGGCAGGGACACCTCCCACTGTCCCAGGCTGCTCCCAGCCCCAGTGTCCAACCTGGCCTTGGACACTGCCAGGGCTCCAGGGGCAGCCACAGCTTCTCTGGGCACCCTGTGCCAGGGCCTGCCCACCCTCTGAGCACCATCTGCTGCTCTGTCACTCAAAACTGCTTTCAGAAAGTAGAACAGCTCTGTTTTTAACCTGGGGGCTCTGCAAAACTCCAGGACCTCGACAGTGAAAAGCTGCAGATCACCCCAGGCAGAGGAAAGCAGGAAAATGCCTGGATGTGATGAAAACAAAACCTTCTTCACACACCAAAAGGCCTCACGCCATCGTGATCAGTCACAAAAGATGTCAGCTTTAGTTCCTGTCAAACCATGTCATTTTACCTCTAATGAGCTATCCCAAAGAAAGGAAAAAACCAAATAAAATTTGTGGGTGTGCTTTAGCACATTCCAGCTTCTCCAAACACGATCCCAAACCAACACAACCCCTCAGCCAGAGCAGCACTGAGTGTGGGAAGAGATCCTTAAATATTGTGCAAGTGGAAATATCAAATATGGGGCAAGCAGCAGCCCAGCCCAGCTCTGTCTCTGCTGGGAGCAGCACCAGAACTGCCTCGTGTGCTCCACAGGCACAATTTTGGATCAGCTCTCTAAGCAGAGCCTTGGACTCCTCCTTCCCCTTCATTCCTACAAAAAAAGAATTTCTTCCCATAGAACTATTCCCAATTCACATGTTTTCTGGCTTCAGAGCTATGCTAATTCTGCCTATAAACAGATACACTTTCAGTGTCTAGTTTTCAGCTCAGAAAGCAGAAAAGGGCCTGAACAACGAGCTCAGAACTTCAGAAATCTTCTGATTTTAAATATAAAAATCAAACAAGCCACACATATTTATGACTCCTATTTCTGCTGTTAACTAGGTCTGAGAAACAAAAAAATGAACATAAGAGAGAGAAACTAAATATGGATAAATACTACAATTTTGAAATGAACAGCTGCTTTAATAACTATAATAATTACACACTGCCTGAAAAACCTGACAAAGCTTTGAAGTCAGCTCTGCTAACTCTGAGGAGGTTGGGGTAGACACTTCTAGGGGTAGCTCATCCAAACTGAGTCTTCCTGTGGCACCACATTTATTCAAATCCCCATTTAGTGCATGTTCCTGCAACTCCTCCAGCCTCGATCCAAGAGGCTGCACTGCTCTCACCAGGAGGAAAATAACCCACAGCACAGAGGAGCACTGGGCAGGACCTTCTGCTTTGGTAGTGACCTTTTTTTGGGGTTGATCTTTCTTTTCAAACCAACTCTAACAACCCACTCACCAACCATTACAAAAGCTCGCGTTTTCAACTTTGGAAGCCCTTAAGGTTACCAGGGGATGGGAGCAGGGCTGGCTGTGTTTGGAGTGGAATAAATGCCATTTTCCCAGCTGGCCAGGTCCCTGTGACCCCCTCTCACCACTCCAATGAGGTCCCCACGGCCATACTCCCCAGTCAGGTGTTTCTTGCCATCGTCCATGCGCAGCACCGAGCGCAGGCGGCCGTTCAGCACGATGTACGTGCAGTCTGACTTGTCCCCCTGCCTGCAGGGAGAAAAAAAACAATAAACACCATTAAGGAAACATCCCTGCTCAGTAAATGCATCTGGAGGCTTTCAAAAAGTTGGTGATTTTTCCCTGCCTGGCTTGGAAGACAGCAAAGCGTTTAATTGATGTTTAAGGAGTAAATGAGGAATGGAGCAGGCACTTGTTAAAAGGTGACTGGAAATACGGTTCATGTGTGAATGTACAGGCTGAGCACTGTTAGCTGAGGTAAGGAGTGATAGAACTAAAGGGGAATGGCTTCAAACTCAAAGAGAGGAGGTTTAGATTGGATATTGAGAAGGAACTGTTCCCTGGGAGGGTGGGCAGGCCCTGGCACAGGGTGCCCAGAGAAGCTGTGGCTGACCCTGGAGCCCTGAGAGTGTCCAAGGCCAGGCTGGACAGGGCTTGGAGCAGCCTGGGACAGCAGAAGGTGTCCCTGCCATGCCAGGGGTGGCACTGGGTTATCTTTAAGTTCCCTTCCAACCCAGGCCAGTGTGGGGTTCCATGTTAGGACTGGAAGGAGATGACCAGGGTGTGAGTAGGGCCCAGGGGACACCACAGGCTCATCCCTGGTTGCTCAGGAGCTCATTCCCATTGCAAGGTCAACGTGGATGGGCAGAGAAATCCTGCAGGTCAAAGAGAAAAACCCCCACGTGGCTCCAGATTTGGTGCACACACCTTTGTCTACCTAGAACTTTTTGCTATATCCAGCTGGCACGATGAGGAGTGCTGCTGGGAATGCCACACTTCTGGTGGTGGAGTTAAAACAAATGCTGTGAATTCTAGAAAATATTAACAAGATCTTGACAGCCAGGAGTGCTTTGATACACAGAGTAATCCAAAACTTCCATTGGCATTGGTGCTGCAGGTATGGTTATAAAAATTACAATTATACAGATCATGTTCCAAATTAGATTGTTACTCTCTCACCACATAACAGCTCAATTGCATCCTAGTACATATCCATAAAACTAAGTTTTCCCAAGGTAACTTTTGCCCCTTAAACACAAAATTTCTATTTTCAATTTACTGCTGAATAAGCCTAACTGAATTAGCTTTGAGTTCTGCTGTTTATTTCAGAAAGGCTGAAAACCTCTGAGCAATAGAGGTTCATGCCCTCAACAAGGCAGAAATGACCACCAGAACATGGAACTGTCTGTGTCTTAATTATGCCACTTTAAAAGCTTGCCAAGACAACAGAAAAGATGAGGGATAGCATGAAATAATTTAGCAACACATGGAGACAAGAGACTGAAGCAATGCTGAAGGTTCTGCAGAAAGCAAATAAACTCAAACAGATAAACCCAATGGGATGGTTGATAAATACAGTCTGAGGTTCTCATTTTACACATCCCCAAGGGAGCACACGTGAAGCAGGAGAATTTCAACACACACAGAGTTTTGTCCACATCTCACCTGTAAACAGCTCGCCCAGCCTCGACCTCCATCCAGTCCAGGGCGAAGTCAATTTGCCTGACAAAGGGGGACATTCTCTTCACAACGGTGTGGGCCACTCCCAGCACCACACTGGGCTGCTCCCGCATAATCCTGAGGGAAGAGGGGAGAGTTCCTGAACCACCTCCCCAAAATCTGCCCACAGGCACCACGTCCCAGGGCGGCAATTCCCAGGCACACCCCACTCCTGCCAGCACCGCTCTCCCCAGGGATTCTCTGACAAAACACGGGGCTGCCCAGCTTCCAGCTCGGCTCAAATTAACTGGTAATTAACTGGCACTGCCCTAGCAGCAGGATGCCAGCCCTACTGTCTGGCCCAGTTCCCCTCTCCCAGTGCAGCAGGATGGACAGGAGCCATCCGAACTCTTCCATATGAGCCACGCTCCTCATTTCCCCCTCACACAGGTCTCTCATGACTCAGGAAAACGTTCATGCAATCCCCAGGATCTTCCCTCCCTGCTATTGTGCCCATCTCAGTCTCTTGCTCGTGCTCAGTTTCCCCCACATCTCACAGCAGAATCTTTTTATATGTAAAGTCTGATGTGCTTAAAAATAAAACACCTGCTCTGCATTTCAAATATTCTCTTTTCCCTGTTGCAAAGACCACAAAGAACTGAAATATCTTCTAATAAAGCTCCCCATCTTCACACTGAATGTTTTTAGTCATGCTTAAAAGTCTCTAATAATAAAGACACCATTTAATTCAGAATGTTCCTCAAACTGAAAAACTGAGGAGGTTCTGCCAGGACAACCTCAAACTCCACACTGACTGTAAGGCCTTGCAAAAAATCACTCTCATAGACACCTGGGAATTGCTCAGGAATGTCTAATTTCTCCTTTTTAGACTGAAGATCACTGTACCCTGTCACTGTGGGAGTGAGCACTCCAACACCTCCTGAAGCACTCCCAGGAGTGAACAGATCACGCACATGTCAGGTTGTTCCACCTGTTAGGGCAGCTTATCTTTCCTGTTCCTGCACAGCAGCAAGGGCAGACTGCTAAAAAACCAGTGATTTCACAGGAGAAACAACAATTCACAGGGGAGCAGATTCGTGTCTGCAGCCCCAGCACGAGAAGTGCACACAGAGAGGGAGCTGCATGAAACCTGCTCACGGACAAGCAGGGAGCTCCCAGCCCTGTCCAACCTGGCCTTGGACACTCTCAGGGCTCCAGGGGCAGCCACAGCTTCTCTGGGCACCCTGTGCCAGGGCCTGCCCACCCTCACAGGGAACAATTCCTGCCCAATATCCCATCCATCCCTGCCCTCTGGCAGGTTGAAGCCATTCCTCCTTGCCCTTTCACTCCATCCCCTGTAAATTCTCTCTCTCCAGGTTTCCTGCAGCTCCTTCAGGCACTGCAAGGCCACAGTGAGGTCACCCCAAAGCTTCTCCAGGCTGAACAAGCCCAGCTCTCCCAGCCTTTCCTGCCAGCAGAGCTGCTCCATCCCTCTGATCCCCCACTCCAGCAGCTCCAGGTGCTCCCTGTGCCGGGCCCAGGGCTGGGGCAGCTCTGCAGGTGGGCTCTCACCTGAGCACAGGGGCAGAATCCCCCCTTCCCCTGCTGCCCATACATTTAGAACACTTAAAAATCCAGCCAGCAAATACCAATCAAAATCAAATACCAATCAAAAAGCAGGACAGCTTTTCTCTCCTGACCCTCTTCTCTTGCCCTGATTTTTCCATGCCACCCCACCATCCTGACCAACAGACACATGGAAAACACCCAGCCCTACTCCCGTTCTCATCTGATTCAAAAGTTAAATAAAGCCTCTAAAATTCCTGGATGGTTTAGCTCATTGGTTTTACTCCACTTGCTTATTTAGCCCTCAAAGTCTCTTCCCACACAGGCTGTCTGCTGTCATCAATAAAAGCCATTTACTCATTTCCTCCCTCACAGTATCTATCTTAATGCATTGAAAATGCAAACTAACTATTTCCACTTGGAGCTCACTCATGTCCCTTACTGCCATGCAGCTTCTACAAAAGAATTAACACAGAAGGTGAAGAGAAAAGTGGTTTTTCTCCTTTATCAGCCCAGTTTCTTTCCTCTCACGTGGGCATTTACATCCTTGCTCTTCTGCTTGGCACATGCCTAGGACTGGGAAAATTAAACTCCAAAGCTCTGTTCTGCAGAGGTTTCTGAGAGGACTTTGAGGGTTCTTTACTAGAAAGCTCACCAACTATAACAATATGGGCTAAGTAGTTCCTGTGAAAGCCTGGAACTTCTGCAGATATTCCTGGGGATGTGGCTGCGATGGGATTTTCAGCTTAGCTGGCAAGACCAAATAAAAATCAAAGCATTCCTGCTTCTCTGGCAAGTGCCAAAGTGTGAAATTTACTGAAGCAGAAAGTGTGAGAGAGCCACTGGTAGCACAGATCCTGAATTTATTCCCTCAGGAGATCCTGGCGACAACTTGATTTCCATTTTCCAGACTCTGCTGCAGGGGCACCACAACGCTGAGAGAGGCAGCTCCAAAGCACTGCAGGCACATTCCATGGAATTACCCCTGGATTCACCACATCACCAGCTTGGACTTGCACTCTGCATCCACAGACAGCCATTTACTCATGGCAGCACCACGAAAAATGCTCCTGCCCTGAAGTTTTAGTGGGATGGATTTAATCCAACATCCAACACCCAACTCTCCACCCCAGCTCCTTCCATTCCGCTTTGCCTCGTGGCAGTCATTGGCCATGTGCTTCCTGCTTCACCCTCTCATTAATTACTGAGAAAAAACTCAGAGTGTTCCAGGGCAGCACAGAGGAAAAGAGGAAACACATAGGACAGGAAAAGAAGAATGGAATTTTGGAGAATAATAGGAGTTCTGGTCAAATTTCACCTAGTCTGTAAGCTAAGAGAAAACTTAACAAATTAACACAAAAATAATTCTTTTGAGATTTCAGGAAAAGGAGAAAGCTGAATATTGTGGCACTAGGAGCATAGAATTTCCATAAAAATGGAAAACAGAACTACATCCTATTTTATTACAAATTTTTCTTTCTCATAGAGTTCAAAGCAAAAATGAACCAATAGAAGAAATCTGATGTTTTTCAAAGCCTTTCTTCAATGTCACTTTTAAATATGGGCCCAGGAGTCAGAAGTGCCATAAAGCCTGGGGTTCAGGACAAATTGTGAAGATGAAATGCTGGAATATCAGAGCTTGTAAAGTGGAGAGAACAGATAACAGACTTTAAAGGAGAAAGATTTGGAAAGGACCCAAAAATGATGATGAGGTGATACCTTAATGGGTCTTAATCCCTGACTGGTAAGGGGTTAATGTAAGCAGAAAGGTAAACTGGAATAAACAAGAGATAATTCAGCTCTTGATGGAGAAGAGAAAACTCAGGAAAATGAGCTTCAGTAAATGAGAGAGAATCCAGCCTTGAGTATCAAAAAAAACAAGAAAAAAAAAAAAGAAAAAAAAAAAAGAAAAGAAAAAAAGAAAAAAAAAAAAAAAAAAGGGAGGAAAAGGTGGAATCTGCCTGGCTGGCTGAGACATCATAATGAAATTTGAAGTCAGAAACAAGTAGGGAAACAGCAGCAGGAAAAGACAGAGAGAAAAAGGGGTTGTTTAGAAGAAATAACCTGGTCCCATATGGAATGGCACAAGTGGGAAACATCTCTCAGAAATCAGGCCAAAGAGCTGACAACCACCTGAGAGCCTGGGAAAAACACAGCTAATCCAGAAGCACCTGCTGAACACAGCATGACCAGCTCCACAGCCACACAGCCTCCTGCCTCAGGTGGGAAAACCAAAATCCCACAAGAAGGATTCTGGGGTAGAGTTGATCAGGAATACAAACAACTATAATTATTTAGAAAGCAGGAACTATGCAGAGATGAACAACATCACAGTGGCCTAGAAAATGCAACAGAAGTTCTCCATGTAACTCAGGACTCATGGCACATTCCAGAAACTGGAAAAGGAGATTATGAAAGGAAGTTGTGCATTAGACACAAATTCTGTGTGTGAGCTAATTGTAACTCTAAACGACAGGATCACAGAATAAATCAAGGGCATTAATTGTTATTATTGGCAACAAGGCTAACCACGGTCATCATATTGGATTTTTAATTACCTATATTCCCCTTGAAGCATTAAGTCCCAAGTCAGGTGCTACTTCCAAGGTTCAGGAAAGAACCTGTCTTGCACAGGGGAATTATTCTTTAACCTGTTCTATTAGTGAGCACTAAAAACCCACAGTTACACCCAAACCAATCGCTCCAAACACACCCAGCTCCCTGGCTCTGTCTGGGAACAAAACTGGGGAGGTTTTCCAGCAAAAAGGAATAATGAATCCAAGAGATTTCAAGAAAAAGGGCCTGGCAAAGCAGCAATTAACCCAGCAAAGTGCAGGCTCTGGGCAGACTTTCTTATTTGGATGATGAAATATTTGAATCTTGGACCATAACTCCCACTCCCTTGGATTAAGGCCTTGAACAAAGATGTCACCATTTAATATTCCCATGTTTCCTGAACTGCTTCTTGCTGGAGTTAAACTACCTCATAGAGGGACCACAGCTTATCCAGGCACCCAAACCCACCCCACAAAGTGCATGGTTTGCTATGGGATGCACCTGCAGCAGCACAGACATCCAACACTTGGATGTAAAATCATGGAATGATTACAGCTGGAAAAGACCTCCAAAAGCATCAAGGCCAAGCTTTAATTGAATACCCCCAGGCCCACTAATCCATATCACAAAGTGCCACATCTTGGGTGTTCACGTGTTTTTTGAACACCTCCAGGGATGGTGACACCACCACTGCCTGAGCAGCCTGTTCAGATGTCCAACCATCCTTCCAGTGAAGGAGTTTTCCCTAAAATCCAACCTGGCTCTCCTCCTGTCCCTGTTCCCTGGGAGCAGAGCCCGACCCCCCCTCACTGCCCCTCCTGGCAGGGAGTTGTGCAGAGCCACAAGGTCCCTCCTGAGCCTCCTTTGCTCCAGGCTGAGCCCCTTTCCCAGCTCCCTCAGCCTCTCCTGGGGCTCCAGCCCCTTCCCCAGCTCTGTCCCCTCCCCTGGAATTGCCCCAGTCCTTCAATATCTTTCTTGAGGTGAGAGCCCCAAAATTAAACCCAGGATTTGATGTGTGGCCCCACCAGCACAGGGGGGACGATCACTACCCTGGTCCTTTTAAAAGAGTAATAAAAAAATTCTAAGAAATACTTAAAAAACCCCAGGTCAACATTATGTTTGAATGGCAGAACTCACTCATAGAAATGGGACTTGGAGATGGAGAGGAAGCTGCAGTCTCTGTTGGCCTTGATGGTGAAGATCAGTGGCTCCCCAGTGAGGACAGCGAGCTGGCCCACGAGCTCCCCGGGGTGGGTGATGAAGAGGCAGGTGTCTTCCTCAGAGTCAATCTTCCTCTGGTACACGTGGAGCATCCCCGAGACCACAAAGCAAACATTGACATCCTGGAGCAAATGAAAGGGAAAAAAAAAACAAAGCTCAACAAAAATCCCTCAAGATTTTAAAAGCAGTTATCCCAGTGACAGCATTATCACGACTGATTTGTTTCCCAGTAAGCTCCCCTATAGCTTTTGAACAATTAAGTGGTAAAATAAGACACAATAGTGAATTATTAAAAGCAGGTTATGAATATTTAAAACTAAGCAGGCACAATATTGAAAAACGGGTTTTTCTTTTGGGTGGTTATGAAAAATGAAGGCTGCATCTTTGAGATATCAAGGGGTAACAATAGAACTGGGAGTGGAGGAGATAATGGGGAATCACAGCTGCAGGATGAGGGGCATGGCAGGTCAGCAGAGCAGAACCCAGCACTGGAACTGGAGCTGCCCATCATCTGCTTTGCTTAAGCTCCTCTATTTACACAGGATTATCACAAATGAAGCTTGTTATATCCTAAACATACTTTGCTATAAACAAATAACGCTGGGCTGGTTTTGTGTGAGGGCTTTCCTGCAGCTGAGTGGCATCACAAAAACCCAAAGAGCGTGAGAAAAGGCTTCCCAGGCCCCACAGCTCCTGGGGAAGGATGAAGGTGATGAAGGTGGGACACTCCACACCTTCCCACGACAATACCCAGGCACCAGATTCCCACTCTGGCTCTGGCTGCAGCACCAATCCCTGAGTGCAGGAAGGCCCAGAGCTGGGGGTGTTACACCTCCAGAAGAGATGCCTTGGGACAGGTGGCAATGTTTTATTTGCCATCAATGTGTTTAAAAACTCCCTGGAGGGGGGAACAGACTGAGCCAGACTCACCTGATCTCCCTGCCTGGACAGCACAGTGCCAGCAGTGACCTGGTGCAGTGTCACTTTGCCATTCAGCAGTGCAGGATTCTGGAGGTAAAAGGAATGGGAGGTACAATTTACTGCTCTGTGCACAGGTAAAGGTCCCAGAATGTGAGGAAGCACCCAAATAAAACATGTAAGAATAACAGTTAAGACTATGCTAGAAGTACTTGAATCTCTTTAAATTTGACACCTATTTTTATATTTCTCTGTCCAACAGACATTTCTTCCAGAAGAGGAAAAAAAGGTTTGATCCATTTTAATTGACCACACTTGGATTCTTCAGGATTTTCTATTTGCCAGTTTTCCCCGTCAGACTCTTTAAAGGGTCTATAATGAAAAGAGACCTGTATCAGCTGGCAGGAAAGTCATGGAACACGAAATTTCAAAGGAAGGTGAAACTAGAGGAGACTCTCTACCTCATGGAGTAACTGGACAAGATGATCCAACACTGGCTTAGTCCCAGCCCAGCCCTGGGCACACAGCTCAGCTGTGCTGCACCTGCAGAGCAGATTTTCATACACACTGTACAACCAAAGCTTCCCCAGGCTCATCAACTCCTGTGCTCAGGCAGAGGAAAGTGGCAATTTCCCTCCTAAACTGAAAAGCACATGGGAGGAAAGGGATTTCCCAAAAGCCACCCTCAGCTTGGACCCCCATCCCTTGTAATGTCAAGGAGCTGAGCCCAAAAATTCCTTTCATCCAAACGTTGCTTTCGCCACCATAACCCTGAGTGCACAACACAGACAACCACACAGGCATGGAGAGACTGCCCTTTCCATCTCAGAGAACTGCCCACACAACCTGGGGTTCCATGTGCACTCAGGATCAAACCCCAGTGCTTCAGGCCACCTTTGCCTTGGCATAACTTTCACCCAAACCAGCAAATTACAGAGCCACAGATGGGTTTGGTTTCAAAGGGACCTTAAAGCTCATCCAGTCCAGGCAGGGACAGCTCCCACTGTCCCAGGCTGCTCCAAGCCCCATCCAGCCTGGCCTTGGACACTTCCAGAGATCCAGGGGCAGCCACAGCTTCTCTGGGCACCCTGTGCCAGGGCCTGACCATGCTTCAAATAAAGAATTTCTTCCTAATATCTAATTTCAGCCTGTCCTCCTCCAGCTTAAGGCCATTTCCCCTTGTCCTGTCACTCCATGCCCACAATCCCTCTCCAGCCTTCCTACAAATCTTCAGAAATTCAACATTTTATCACCACCCCTGAATGGAATAGGGCAGAAAACACGGCTCAGTTATGGGTTCACATGTTAGGCTGAAGAGAGGCAGCACAGACCTGGCTCTCACAGCTTCCCTGGGTATTTGGCTGTGCCCAGGCTCTGCCTCAGAGGCAGAAGCACTAAAAGCTGCACACACAGGAAGAATAAACTCAGCACAAGAGCAGAGCAGAATGTGAGCCCAGCCATCAACTCCATTCCAGCAGGAAACCAGCACAGCAGAGATGTAAACACTCCACCAGTGTAATTGTTCTGCCAGGTTGGAATTTTTCCTTTTTGGGTTGAAAAAAAAAAATAGTGCAAGTGAAATAATCTCAATTATTCTTTACACCTACTGCTGATAAAAAGAACATATTTTCATCAAAAATAGTTTTATTAAAGCCAATCTGTTTCATGGGAACATATCCAATGCAGAGAACCTGACAAGCACCTGTCAAAATATTTCAGTTCAGCAATAGCAACTCGACTAATTTCTATAATGTTTTTTTCTATATTTAGACACTTACGGTTGTATAGTATTATCTATTCTTAAAGCCAAAGTTGTAGCTCTGAAAGTACCTCTCAGTAGGGGAATAGAGGCTCCCCCACAAGCTCTACTTATCAAGAACATTTTCAGGCTGCATCAGCTCTAAGAAAAATTGCTGCAAAGATTTTCTTCGTGTCTAAGACTACTTAAGTATTGGGATAGATTGTACTCAGAGCTGTGAAAGCCTCAGCATTGGAGATCTTTAAGAAGAGCTTAGCCAAAAACCTGCCAGAAATGACTTAGCAATATCTGACTCTGCCTCAGGCATGAGAAGGGACTGAGTGACCTCCAAGCAGACCTTGGCATCCTCCTTTGCTGTGCTATTACTGCCCCTTTAAGCAATAAAAGAGCTGACAAATAAAATTCATCCTGTCTCTCACACGGGTGAGACCAGCAAACCCAAATTCAGCATTGTACAGTTACAGGGTTTAGGCTAAAAACCTGCACTGATCCCCTCCAGCCACGAGCTTTTAGGGGAAAAAAGTCATTATCCCAACAAACTCCATTTCCTAGCAGGTTTCTCTCTTTGTATGACTGTAACAAATGACTGCAGCAGGAAACCCAACAAATTTGGTTACAATAGCAAATATCAGAAGCAACAGAGGTTATTTTTGGGTATCTAATTAGCAGGGGTTTATGGTACAGAAGTGAAAACACAAACCAATTATAAACAATTTAAATAAAGCAATCATTAACTGGGACAAATAATTCTTTTGTCAAAGGAAGTTCCCTTATAACTCACATGGAAGAGATGCCCTGTAACACTGCTTAACCCTCCCATCACAACTGCAGAGAAAGCTGAAAACACACAAAAACTGTATGAGACTGAACACCATCCATGACAGAGATCCAAGGAATTCAAGTTACTTAAAACAAAAAAAAAAGAAAATTTTAATTCTGAAGTGAGATACTTAAAGGCTACTTGAAATAATGCCTCTCTCCTAGAGACATTTACCCCTCTCTCTCTCTCTGTCATGTGAAAAAAAACCCCAACAACCAAACAGCCAAAAAAACCCAAACCTACTATCTGTCATCAAAACATCTTGATTTTATTCACTGATTGGCTGCTCTGAAAAATGACAACTTAAAATGCTTCCGTCCAGCTAAGAAAGAAAAGATCTCTTTTTTTTTTTTTAAGAGCTTACAAGAATTCATTTTCTTTCATGTAAGCAGCATTGAACACAAATATTTTGTACAGAGTAAGATTATTCTTGCATTGCCTGTAGAAGAATTAACTTATATTATTTCTACATGGAAAAAAAAATTGAGCTTTCAATGACATTTCTGGCATTTGGCCACATCTCACCGAAGTCTAATTTGCTTGTGAAAAACTAAGGTACTTGAAAATCCTACCTCATTTCACCATTATTTAGATCTTCAGTTACAAAGAGTATCTATCAGGTGCTTCATTTTAAGGACACTGTTGGAATCAACTTTATCTCTAAACTGCCATTTTTCAATTACTGAGAAATTTATTCTACACTAAAAGAAAAGTGCTGTAATCAGGAGCTGCAGTAATCTTGGAATTTTTGCTCATGATCTGATAACTTTGATCAAGAACAGAATAGATAAAGTCCTACTTTACTCCTCCTGCAACAAGAATTTATTCTAAAATAGTCTGTAGCCTTTCATGAGGATATTAATGCCGGAAAAACCTGAAAATTAACATAATGAGACAGGTAAGGCTCCTGCAGACTGAGAGACCTCAGATGAGTGATGATGTGGAACAGGCACCTCGAGCCTCACAACTGGGAGCTGAAAGAGCCTGACAGGGATTGTGAAGCTGCAAGGGGAATGATTCTGGGAGTCAGGAGGGAATGCTAAAATCCAAAAGTAAATCTCTTAAGTTTTAGTGAGCGTTGTTTGGTGACAGCTCTGAAGGCAGAGGAGGAGGTGCAGCAGCTGTGCCCAGCCTCTGGCAGCAGCAGCAGACGGGAATTATTGCAGCACGGGCTGGAACAAACCAAGGATGTCTGTGGCTGACTGAGACATATGCAGAGCTTTCCCAAACTGTCTGATTATCCACATGAATAGACACATCTCCCTAATGAAACGCAGCTGGAGTCATTGGAATGATGGAAACAATCATTTTCAATCCTTCTGATAACACCAAGGGGTTCAGCAGGGCTGAGCTCAGCAGGGATCAGGCACTGCCCCTGCCACGGGCACAGGAGCCAGCTGGGAGCTGCTGCCAGTGCCACTGGCCCAGTACAGGGACACAATTCCAAACCCAAACATGCCCTGGGATGCAGTGCCACCATGATTCATGAATTCAGCAATCACCTGGACCTTTAGGTAACTTCCCACACTCACTGAGGGCACAGAATGAGGTGGCAGGAATTGCACACGTGCTGTTTGCAGGGCTAACTCTGCCCATAGACAGGGAAGATTCCTGCACTGCATTCCAGCATGGTCTGTTGAAACAGCAGAGCAATTTCCATTTATTTCAGTCCTTCTAAAGACTTCGACAGGCCGCTGAATAAAACATCCAGCCCATCTCCAGTACACTGAGGAGACAATCCACTTTTCAGTTCCTGGCAGAATGAGATGAAAAGCAGAAGCAAAGGCAGCTCCCCTTGCAATAACTCACATCAAGTTTCATCAGGGTTGAGAGGTCTTTCTTTGCTGCTTCCACCACGGCATCAATGTGTTTGCTGCTACAGGAATCCTGCACAGCACTGTAATGGAAAACTGCTGAAGGAGTTTCTGTCACTGTCACAGTCTTCTTCAATATCGACTGCGAAGAGAAGAAACACATCAAGGATCAGTTTAAACATCAAAATTGGCACCTACCTGGCCAAAATTTGCCTTTATCATCTGCATTCTCTACCCACCACAACTGGTGGTCTGGAAAAAAAGAAATGTAGGCTTCCAAAAAAGCACCAGCTTGTTAACTTCATTATCCCTGTATTTTTCTGCACAGTGTGACAGTAGAATCAAACAAAGTTACTCATCACAGCTTGTGAAAGGGAAGGAATAAGAGACTTTTCAGAAACTGGGCTGCTGCCAGCTTGATGGAACTAAAACTTCATCAAATCCTGTACACAAAGATGGAGGAAAAGATAAAATGTCTGTCAAGGTCACAGTGAGCAACAATTTCATTCCAGATTTTGGGTTGCAGTTATATAATTCAAGAGTGGTTTTGTGCTCAACTTGCAGGTCAGTATTTGTGAAAAGCAGACCACAAAAATAAAAACAGATTTATCAATAATGATTGGAAACCTACAGCTGATACAAGTTTTTAATTCCTTGCTGTAAAGTACTTCTCACAAATAAAGCATGGTCTGACAAATCCAAATAATCCAGGTCATGAGTCAGGAGAAGAAAACACATAAAAAGTTGCAGTACTGGTTTCCCATTGCTCATCAAGGGAATCTCCACAGAATTTCAGTAAAATGACTTGACAGCCACTAAAGTCTACAGAAATATCCATAAATTAAACAAAAAAATAACACAAAAAGCATCCAAGGCCAGGTTGGATGTAGAGGAAAAGTGTCCCTGCCACGGCAGCGGGGTCCAGCTGTGCTTCCAAAGTCCCTTCCAACCCAAACCATTCTGTAAAACCAAACTTCCCAACTCCTACAGGCAGGCAGGCAGGCA
>WEKY01029606.1:0-17009 GCA_013390045.1 Picathartes gymnocephalus | reverse complement strand
GGAAGGAAGGAAGGAAGGAAGGAAGGAAGGAAGGAAGGAAGGAAGGAAGGAAGGGCGAGAAGGAAGGGCGAGAAGGAAGGGCGAGAAGGAAGGGCGAGAAGGAAGGGCGAGGGAGGGCAGGGCAGGGAGCAGGGTGGGCTCTCGGGGAGGAGCAGACCCACCTTGGCCACAGTGGGGCTGCCACAGACGTCCTCAGGGACAAGGTGCACCCTGGCCCTCTCGTAGGCCATGTCCATGTCAGACTTGGCACCGCTGGAATTGTCTGCAAACAACACAAAAATCCACAAAAAATGCTTGGAGCAACTCCTGTACTGCGGTTTCTCAGCAATCACCAAGAGGAGCAACTTTGGTAAGTGGCACCTTCATGTTCCTGCTGATTTCCTGGTTCCTTTTAGCCTGGAATGTTAAACTTTCCCACAACACGTCCCAGGATTCCCACATCCACTCTTATACATCATTAACAATCTGTACATCTTATACAATCATTATCTGAAGGTTTGTTGTGGGGTTTTTTTTGTCTGCTGAGAATTGGTAGAACACTGGAGGGAGAGAACTCCCAATAACTTAAAAGTCTGAGGTGTTTTTTATGGCTTTCTGCAGAACTGCCTGAAGTGATGCTGCTGATGGCTCCTATCAGCTGCTGCATTTTATTTTCCATACTCTGCAAATCCTTGAAATCCTTCAGAGGATTAACATTAAGTTTCAGGGGCCAATTTCCTCACTTTTGAGGGCAGCTCGCTCTCTGAGCTGATCTATTGCTCCTCCTAGATGTTGATGGGTTTGTAGAAAAGATGGGATCTGCTAAAAAAAATTTTATTTCTTTTAAAAGCCTTTTTGGAAAAATTAAGCATATTTTCTATTCAGTTCCACATCCTTGGGAGTCACAACCTGAAGATTTACAGATTAGTTTAAGAATCGTGCAGAAATTGCAATTTCCTTTATCAAATAAACCTATAATAATTTCAATTTTATTTCTATGCCTAATATATCTACAAAATAGACTATTCAGAAAAGCTTAGATTTTCTTCCTTATGCCTTTTTTCTTCAGTCACTACATTGTTCTTATACTTTTCCTTTTATAAATAGAAATTGCTGCTCAGGAATAAGCTGGGCCCTTTGGAAAAGCAACTGTCTTTCCTGACTGGTAAATTCTGTCACCTAATAAATTCAAATTTTTAATTCTGAATTCCTTCCCCAGCTGTCCCTCCCAAGAGACACACACTTGAATTTGCCCAGGATTGCCCCAAGCTTTGGGAAGCTGGCTTTTGGAACCAACATTTACACCCTTGTGATCTATGATCACGTCACAATACCACCCCCTACGAAGGGCTGTCCATAAATTTCATTTCAAAAATACAATTTTTATTTCTGAAGGGGCTTGACTCCTATCTCCCCTCCTCAGTTAGGCCAAGGGAAGAATCCCACTGCCACAGATATTCAGCTCTACTGCAGAGTACACTTTCCACATCATCCTGAGGAAATGACCTTGAGTTCTGCCAGGGGAGGTTTAGATTAGATATTAGGAAAAGTCTTTTCATGGAAAAGGTTGTAAAAAACAGGCACAGGCTGCCCAGGGCAGGGGTGGAGTCACCATGCCTGGAAGTGTTCAAAGAACATGTGGATGTGGCACTTGGGGACATGGGTTAGTGGTGATCATGAGGGTGGTGCTGGGCTGATGGTTGGACTTGAAGGTTTTAAAGGTCTTTACCAACCTTAACCATGATTCTGTT
The DNA here is from genome assembly GCA_013390045.1 of Picathartes gymnocephalus. Classification (NCBI taxonomy): domain Eukaryota; kingdom Metazoa; phylum Chordata; class Aves; order Passeriformes; family Picathartidae; genus Picathartes; species Picathartes gymnocephalus. The sequence continues at coordinate 15,279 of WEKY01029606.1, read as the reverse complement.
ATCTACAAATATAAATAAATCTTTGCACATTTCAAACCTGCCACTGGGATCCTAACAAAGTCATTTAATGATCAGCCTCCAAACAGGAAACCCTACAGGTTGACCCAAAGTTGATCGTCATCAGAACTTACAAGCCATAAGATAAAAAAATAAAAAAAGAAATAAAAATTAAAAAAAAAAAAAAAAAAGAAGCTGCTGTTGATGCTAACTGAATCTCCTGCACACTGCAGCATTAAAGACCCTAAATCAGCTATAAACAACAAACTGGGATAGTAAAAAGAACAGCTCCATATGGGCTGATCTGACTCCCTGTCAACTTCCCTGCCCCCCAAGTCCCAGGGTCAGCCAAAGCCCTGAGCCCCACCACACCAAGTGCATTTTCAGTCTGAACACTCAGATTCAACCCAAACACTGATTCTGGCCCCACAGGCAGGAAAAGCATCTCCCACCCAGCCCTGCACCTTAAAACCCATGCAGAGGAGGAGGAGGCACTCTGAGAATGGAAGCTGCTCTCTGCTCCACTGCTGTCCAAAGCAGGAGCCTTCCCCTGCATGGTGGTGCCCAGCAGTGATACTGGAACTGCCTGGAGTGAGGAGGAGGAGGGATGGATCCTGTGTGAGGAACACACAGTGTCCCACACACTGCTGGGATGGGGATGGAAGGCACTGCACAAACAATGGCACCATCCCCAGCCTCTTCCCTGCCAAGCTCTGCTGGTCCCACATCAGGGCCCTGGGGGAACAGCAGCTTCGCCAGCTCCTGAGGGAAACAAAAACACCTTAACAATAGAAGAAAACTGCTCTTTAACCTTAAAAATATTAGGAAGATTTACTTCCAGTGACAAGGAAGGGGTGAAGTTGTTACATCCAAAAGGCCCCGCTGTTTTATTGCTGCTTTGTCCTCCCAGCCCAGATGCTTCATGTGAATTAATTCCATTTTTCTCCACACAAAGTCAGTGCACTTATAAAGCAGAGTAGCCTGAGCTGGCAGGATCCTATTCCCTCATCTAAACAACTGCTTTGTTTCAAGTTAGATAACCACACAAAAAAAACAGCAGAACAAATTACACCCAGCCCCAGGAGCAACTGAGGCAGAAGTGTTTTCTCCCAGAGCAATTTTTAGCAGTGTTTATTAATTCTAACAACAAGCAAATCAAGGAGATGTTGAGATAACAGCACTTGTATGACTCTAACACAGACAGTTTTCTCCTCTCTGAATTAATAATAAACATAATCAATATTCCATGGAGTCTGAACACACAGTAAGCAGTGGAATAGAATCTGAAGCAAGATCTTGATCTTTTCATTACAGGCATCAAGACACTTTCTGTGCAAGTTAAACAGTGAAAAGAAATCAGCTCTGTTAACTGAGGCAAATCATAATTACCCAATTAGATATGCTTCTTCTGTCAGTAAAAATTAATTTTCTCTCTGCTAAGCTCTGTGTACCCTGACATAACTTTTATGCCACATAAAAGGAGAAAGGAAGGACAAATGGACACATCCACTGAGAAGTTTGCAGGGAGCTCTCCTCATAAAAGCTCCCAAGAACACACAAGGACTGTCCCTGAGTGTCACAGGGCTGCACAGGCAGAGCTCCCTGAACTGCCTCATTTACCTGGCCAAAGGGGCTGTGTTGAGGGCAAGGATTATTTAATTTACCACTGAATCAAGTCTGCTGGTACATTTTGTAATTCCTAGTGTAAAACAACCTCACACATGTGAAGATCAAGCCAAGTCTTGTGTGGATGAGTCAACATTTTGTCTCCCTGGCTTAGAAAGGTGATCTACTTACCCCAGCCAAAATCCTACTTCTCCATCACCCCTCTGGATAATAACAGGGAAACCATGACAAAATCTAAGTGGAACCCTTTACTCTTACCCAGGAGGAGCTGAAGAGGAAACAAATCAGCCCTCCAGTGTTAAAATTGAGGAACTCCCCACTGCTCTCCTCTGGGCAAACCAACAACTTCGTGTGACAGCAACAAGTGACACAAACCTCACCCTGGGGACAGCTCTCAATGCTGAGGGCTCCCCCAGCCTGGCTCCCTCCTTCCTCCAAGCTCTTCAACCCCTCACAGATTGTTCCTTTCTCCTAATTCATTTAACAGCCAAGGTGAGCAGTAAAAGCATCTGCTGAAGTACCCAGGGCACCTTTATTCCACTGATTAAACATTCTGTGATTTCTCTACTTACAGGACCTGAGCGTGACCTTGGGATTCCCTCACAGTGGTTAATTTAGCACTCATCTAACAGAGATAGACGCCTGTGTTCTGGGATTCCCACAAGAGCTCCAGTTTCTCCACCTTGGAACACAAAGCTGCCCTAAACACCAGGCCCAGAGGAAAATGTCTATAGGGGAGTAACTAAAGTTCCCCAAAATAATACTGCAGCATCAAACCAGCTCAGCCTCGTAAGTGTCTCCTCAGAGCATCCCACAATCCATTATTTTTATTATCCACTCTAAAGAACATTCCTCTAAAAGCAGCAAAGCCATGTAATGTGCTTTTTGGGACAATCAGCCAAGCAAGAAACGTGTGTCATCTTTTATGTGAAAGATGATGGCCTATCATCATAATTCAGTTTGTTTCAGTACTATCAATTAATAAAGCTCTTCATTTGCAGGTCTTGGTAGCCAAATGATGTTCCCCATTGCTGATAATGCTCTCTTGGATAATAGTCCATTTCTTACTAAATAATTTTTTGACCAATGAGTTAGGAAGCAGCACCACTGCAAGATGATTATCTACCATAAATAGGAAAATTATCTAAGCCAGCACCCCAGAGACCATGTGGTTTCCCCCCATGATTAGATAAATTACATATTTCCCACAATTTTGCCAAGCACTACTTACTAGAAGCTTCTGTAGACCCTGCATAGGGAGGTGATGAAAGGCTCCTTCTGAAAACATGCTCAGAGTTCTCTGCACCAGAAATCCTCAACGTATCTGAAATTTAAAAACAAATGTTATAAACAAAAGGTACCCCCAATAAAGTTTCACTAACAAGAACCTCTACCTGCCCACTTATTAAAAGCTGACTAAAAGATTTTGAAACACTGATGTTAAATATTGTTTAAACCTTTTTCCTGGTTTTGATTTAATTAATTTTTTCTCCATCTGCAGAGGCAAAATTCAACTCCATCTATTTTCCTGGCTTTATTTCAGTACTGAGACTTCAGTCTGAAAAGACACATACCCAGCAATGCTTCTGCTGGTGTCTAGAGTGCTGAATTTTCCCAGCTCCCTCTCTGCATGCAAAATTAGGAGTCACTTATTCTTCCCCTTTCCTTCATCCCTCAATACCATTAAGAACACAGTAATATTGAAGCTAAGGACTATCCAAAGGCTTCAAACCTGAAATTAATCTAAGACAACCCTTAACTACTCTGATAAAATAAAAATCCTCTGATCAACAGCAGCGATATCGACAGTAGATAAAATACAGTGCAAGGACACAGGGGCACAGCCTCAAGCTGAAGGACAGCAGGGTTAGACTGGATTTGGGATGAAATTCTTTACTGTTAAGGGCAGAGAGGCCCTGGCACAGGGTGCCCAGAGAAGCTGTGGCTGCCCCTGGAGCCCTGGAAGTGCCCAAGGCCAGCCTGGAGCACGTTGGGACAGTGAGAGGTGCTCCTGCCATGGCAGGGGTGGCACTGGGTGAGCTTTAAGACCCCTCCCAACCCAAACCAGTCTGGGATTCTGTGAGTAGCACAAAAATTAAAGAAGACCCCAGAGGGCAGATCCTCCATGTTTCCAGAAGCATTACCCATTTCCAGCGCTTCCCCAGACTTCTCTCCACGGTCTTCCTCCAAAGCACTGCACGCTTGTCTCTTCCCTGCCTTGCTGGCAGTGACGCTGCTCACAGAGATCAGAGGGATGGCCTGGCTCTGCTGGGAGCACCAAAGGGGACAAGCAAACATCAACCACCCCCTCCCACATGCTCCACACCCTGGAGCCTGCACAGAGCCCCGGGTACAGCTCAGCTTCTGCTCATCAGTCCCAAATCCCCAAGGGGGACTTGCAGCTCCCTCAGGGCATCCCACCAGGGGACTCACAGCTGGGCACTTTGAGCACTCCCTGGCCCTCTGCCACCACGCTGCAGCATTTTCCTCACTGCTCCACGCAGAGGGGACCAGGTATCACCAGCACAGAAGTGCTGAAGCACCGAGCAGAGCACACACATCGCTCTGGAACGAGGCACTTGGGAGTGGAAGCCTCCCCACCAATTCCCCAGGCATCACTGCAGGCTGGGTTTATATAATGGGTTTATACAAGCGCCTCAGTCCTCAAGCACTGTCATTATGAAATTAATACGTAGCGTTTGTTCTTTGACCTTCTGGACGAAGGAAAAGCCCTCTGCGGCCTGGCAGGAGGGCTCAGGGCCTGCCTGCCAAACTTACACAGCTGAAGAGCTCCGTGGTCAGCCCCAGGTAGTTGTGCAAGGCCAGGAATGTCACCCTCTGCAGCCTCACCATGATGATCTGCAAACAGGGAATAAAGAAGCAACAGCAATGGATTTAGCATTCTCCCACACTCGTTCTGGCATTTAGATACAATCATGCACCAGAGCACCTGAAAGCATTCTATAAAATACAGGCTGTACCCTAAGCTGAAATTCATTTTTAGCTGCTGATAAATTGAGACAGAGATAGATTCAAATTATTTACCAATGACTTCACAATCATTTGATGGCACGAGAATCCAAAGTCTTACTCCCAAACACCAAATGCTTTTTGTTTGCTATAAACATCAATAATAAAAGTGCCTTGAAAGAGAAGTATTTGCTTCCAATTTTCCTCCTCATTAAATTAATTATTCCAGCTCACCCCATACAGAGCCTGTCCCACTGCTCCACAAGCACTCAAACCTAACACTGGAATCAGTGGCAGCTTCCTCAGCCCTGCCAGCTAATTCCCACTCCTAAGCCATCCTCTCTTTTGTATCACCTCTCACAGAGCAAATTAATTTGGTGTTAATGATCTGTTCTCCTTCAACCATCACTATGAGGAGGTTCATGTGTTGCTCATAAATCATCCTGAGACCAGAACAATTTGCAAGGACAAAAAGATGTAGAAGTGATAGTAAAGCAAAAGGACAGCCCAGAGTGACTCGTGGGGTCACCCTGTGGCTGCTACACCTGTGGGACAAGGCACCACTCCTGGAGATCCTTAATCCTGATCCCTGCATGAGGTGCTTACCTGAGAACTGTCTGAGCCCCTGCAAAGCAACAGAAGGTGAGCACAGAACTGACAAAGCACAGCTCCTTCCCGACAGAGGCTTCTGAAGTGGAAATTCAGACGTCAGTCTGAATTTTGTGACTCTTAAAAAGCATCAGCCCTCACCAAACAGCTCCAGAGGGTCCAGCAGTTCTGTTCCAGAACATGTGACAGTCTGCTCATGACGCTCAGACATTCTGGAGCCCTCCCAAGCTGCAGAGCCCATGCCAGCACCTTCTACTCCCCAAGGACCAACAAACTCACACTTGCCGAGGTGAGGCACAAACTCAATTAATGGAGAGATACAGATACATAAATTATTGTTTCCTGTTTGTGATAATGCTGCATTATTAAGTCTAGAGCTCAACATCCAGGAGAACAGCAGACAAATCCAAACCTCGACAAGCTGTGCCGAGCAGTTCCGTATCTACCAAAGGATGGACGACGAGCTTGCTGAGCCTCTAAATATCCTCCTGTAACCTGGAAATGAGAGTGGTTCCCCCTTCACCCTCAGCTCTGCCTACCTGCACCACTCGTACAAGGGTTTCAGGGTATTTCTGGAACACATCCTGGAAGGCACTGGCGGGAAGCCTCAGTATTGTGGATGGAGTGGCTGCTCGGGCTGAGACGGTTTTATAGGGAGCAGGGTGACCCTAAGAGAAAGTCCCAGAGACACAGGGTTAATCCATCAATTATCCAATCCAGTTCTCCCCAAATTCCTGCTTTGCTGCTGTCCATGTCTGACAGGCACTGTCTGACCACAAAAAGCATTGAGCTGGTGCTCCAGGACCAGGGGGGTGTGAGGAAGGTGATAACACCTGCATTAGAGACAGGGGAAGGGAAGTAAGAGCTGCGGGGAGGTGGATGAGGTTGAGGGAAGTGCCAGGCTCTCAGCTCTGACACAGTTTTATTACAGAGCCAGCCTTCAGAAGTATTTAAAATTCCAGCTAGTCGAGGCTGCAGAGAAAAGAGGGTTTGTTGATTTTATTATTGTACTGACAGCCAAGCTATTTGCTGCAAAAACAACCCCAGACTCACACAAGCACTGAAAAACACAACAAAATTGTACAGACATACTGGAGTAAGACAGTAAGAAATTACAGACATAATGGAGTAAGACAAAAGACAGGCAGATTTCTTGTGTTTCAAGAGATGTATTTTTTTTTCATATATATCTATGTGAAATGTTCCATGTGACAAAGCCAAGCAGCTTCTCTTTACTGGAGACAAAGTGGGTCTAGACCATCCTGCTCAAAGAACAGATGGAGAACTAACAAACAATTGAAAAGTGGGTAGGATACAGAGATTTTTTACACACTGGAAGGCAAGCCTCTGGGTTTGGATTTTCCCCCTAAAATGAGAATAGATTTTAACAAAAATCTACTGCCAAACACTCGGATAAAAAACTCCAGATAGACAATGCCCCTTTAATAACTTCATAGATGCTGCAAACATCTCTAACTCATAAATTAATTTACTAATCCATCAGATATTGGTTTACACAGTATTCATAAGATAAAATGAGCCTTTTTGCAGCACAGAGCAGGAGTGAAGGAAGAAATTGAGTTTCTATTTCGTTCCCTCACAGCTCTGGAAACTTTCTCCCTCCTGAGCAACAGGAGGCACCTTTTTCCCCAACACTGACACACAGATGTTAAACGCTGATTACAAAAAAAACCTGCCCGCAAAGAATATCAGATCACTCAACACAAGCAAGGAAGGAATTCCTGCCTAAAGAACCCAGCAAAACAAAACCAGAGACTTTCTCTAATCATTCTGGAAAATAAAGCTGCAGCTCTGTCTGCCTGCTGGTCTGGAAGGCACCATGAAACAGATTCTAAAATTAAATTAAATTAATTGGAACCAATTTCTTAATTACACCAACTTCAGCTGACCTTTTTATAAAATCTGGGGATGATATTAATAGCCTTGATTTTCAAGCTCCTGAGGGATCTGAAATTTTAAACATCTCTTTGACCTACAGTGCAAAGCTGCCAGTGTCCTTAGTTTTCCCAAGTTTCTTTTAATTACGTAAAAAAGTTAACAAATAACATTTCTGTGCTTTGACTGTACCCAAAAAAAAAAAATGCAACAATCCTCTTTTACAGGCCAGTTTGAAGTCTGGCTTCAGATGAAGAATTTAGATGAAGAATTCATTTGGACTTCTTACACTTACACATAGAAGAAAATATATATAGTCTGCTTTTAAGCACTGCATTTGCCATCAACTGTATTTCTGCCAATCTCTACAGCAAATATGCAGTAAAAAACTAAGGAAATTCTTAAATCTTTAATTGCTCGACAAGGATAAGCATCAAATTTAATGGTGTTTCCTGAGTTATTCCAAAAAGCAAACTGAGCCCTGGGTCTCCAGTCTACCCAGTAAAGTGACTGGGTTTTTCTGGAAGGTGCTCAGTGCTGACAAGCTCAGAAAAACAGGTTTAGGATAATAACAGATAACACTGCAGGAGCTTTTTTCCCCAAAAAGCAGCCCATTGCTCTGAGTTTTCAGCATATAATTTTGTCTCTTTGAAATCCCTGCATGAGAGCAGCTCTTCTGAAAGGGCCAACACCACAGCTAATGGGGCTGGAGCGTGCTCAGAGCTGTCAGAGGAGTGTGAGGAGGAAATGTTCTGTAATTGTCACTTCTCCCAGATCTAATGTTATGAGCAGCACGGGGAGAATACCACGTTCAAATTGTACTATTTTGCAATCACACACTGAGATGACAAGAACAGTTAAGTTATAATCAGTTATGAAACAGGGGTTTTTTTTTTTTTCAACAGAGAACTTTTTGTTCTCAGGGCAGGTAATTATTTATTTCTGCCTCTTTCCAAGAGTTGAGGCATCATCTCCAAGCAGCAGCTGAGCCAGGTGACAAACTTATGGCCAAATCCATTTGAGTTTGGACAAGAAATCTGCTGCAAGAGCCATGGACGCTTTACCTTCTCCCACCTGCAGTGCTAACTCCTTTTTGGACTCAAAAATTTGGGATGTTCTCCCTGTTTCCATGGCTGGATTTTGTCTTCCTCTGCTCCTTTCTGACATCCTCTACATCAACACTGCTGCACCCAAAGCTCTTGCAGCCATCAATCACTCCTTTATAACCTCATCTATCTTGTCAGCCCTACAGGCTCACCTTTATCCAAGTGTTGTTCCAGCTTCTTTTAATCCTGACTTTCATTCTTTTCCCCCCTCAATCACTGCCACTTGATCAATATCCCTCACAGCCTCTTTTTCCTACTTTTTTATTCCAACTATGCCCCAGTTTTCCTAAGACCATCTCCACGTGGAGGACAAGAGAAGAGTGAACCCCAAAGCTCCAGCAATCAGCATCACACCTCTGCTGGATCAGTTCCCTCTGGATGAACACGGCCTGTTCTGGGAAAAGCTCTGGCTGCACACACATCTCTGCTGAAAACACAGACATCAACAAGGCTCAGCTCAGAGATTTGGTGTTTGAGGCAGTATCAAGTCAGAGTCCTTCACTGCACCTCAGAACTGTTCCACAATCCCAGGAAAGGCCCTGCAGCTACTTGGATTCAAAAGTTTCCAGTTTCTCCTCAGAGTTTGGAGAAAGCAGCATAAACCTGTTCTTGGAATAAGTGCAGGCTCATGTCAGAGCTGCTGCCTTTGTATTTAGGAGAACCAAAGGGAACTTTTCAGTTTAAAAGCTGAAAGATTCAGTTAGAAAAGTACCTCTGGTGTGACCTCTCTCTCAGGTCCACCAAGATCTTGCCCCTTCTTGCAGCAACCTCAACCTTCTCACACAACTCTCACTAAGTGAGGGACCTGCCTGACATCAAGTACTGCAAAATCAGTCAAAACAATCACAAATCCAGCTCAGAGAGCTGAAATCCTCTCTGAGTACACCCTTTCTTCACGTGTTTGGTGCTGCAGTGAAATCTAATTCAGGTTATGGTATCTGCAGGATGTTCTAAGACTCACTCACTGATCTGGAATGACACTGAGGGGTCTCCTCTATTTTGATCCACTGCTACTTCCTCTCTCCTTGCCTATTTTCATGCTACTCCTCTACCTAAAGTCTGCAAGGAATATAAGGAAAAGGAAAAACAGCAGTGAAACAAGCAGTTCACAAAGCTGGGAAGCGAGGAACAAAATAGTTGTAAAAATAATTGACAACAGGTTTAGCAAAAAATATTTCAAGGTTTTTTCATTGCTGCTAACACTGTTCAATACACATTCAATCATTTTTATTTTTTTACTTACCAGTGGTATAATTAATGAGAAAGAGAAAAAAAATGACAGAATGAGAATTAAAAATGAAAACAAACCCCAACAAGACACAAAATGAATGGCAACCACTTCTTTAAAAAACAAAGCCATAAAGCACTGTTATACAAGGATTTCTCTTCTTATATTCCTTTTGAACAAGCAAGAACATGACTGCTATTCATGTTCCTTTATGATGGGTCTTTAGAATATTGCCACGAAGAAAATTTAGTGGTGGAAGTAACAAGGGCAAAGGTACTAATATGGATTTACAAAGATATTATGAATTTGACAGCAAGAACTAGACTTGCACAGTCCAAATTATTCACTTTCTATAGAGAAAACTGTGACCAAGCTTAAAAAAATGCTATCACTGTTGATAGGTTTTATGGGAATTACAGACACACATAACACAGATTTACAGATAATGTGGATATAGAGGTGTATTCTTGCTTTTGGAAGTGGCAAAGAACACCTGAGAGAATCCTTTAACCACTCACACACGGAGTGAAGACCTTTTGATGCACAGAGACAGCCAAGCAGGAGAGAAACACGACACAAGGTCAAACATGAAAAACTTATTGATAGGATTTATCTTCGTCCTCTCAAATCCCATCCTACCAAAATCCTTCAAGAAAACACCTTCAGGGCTTGGGTATTATCAAAGATGTTGAATTCAACACCTTCCATTTAGCCATTCCTAAACTGATGTCAGCAAAACCATCATTTTAATTCCAACTGAAACAAAATCCAGCAATTTTGCACTCAACAGGATCAGCATTCAGCTCACCCTGGCCCCTGCCAGAGCACAGCCCTCAGCTGGCCACTAGCACCACTGATGGTACAAAACAAAATAAATCCATCAACTGCTTTCACAGTATAATTACAGACATAACAACTGTCAGATTTATTTCCTTAGACTAAATAAAAACAAATTCACTAAGCAACCCATCAAACGTGTAAAATCCTGGACTGCTGGGCCTCAGCCTGGTCCTGCTCCTGCCTGAGTTGTGACTTGAGCAAATCAAACTACAATCCCAGTTTTCCAGACATAAAGGGATCATTCAAATCCTCCTGGTAATGAGAAGCAGCCAGTCAAGCACACATTTCACAACCACCCTCCCCACCCCAGAACTCAGCTTACACTTGCTGGGAGGAGGAGAATTCATCCAAAAAAAACCCGTTTTGCATTCTGGTTCTTTCCTAGGAATGCTCAAGGGCTGCTTTCCCTGGCTCTGTGGGAGCCAGCAGGACCCTGCCCCTCCCAGAACTCACCGTGATGACATCGAGGATGCTCAGCAGGCTGTGGACACTGTCTCCCGCCAGCACCTCCTTCACCACCACCTCTGTTCCATCCTGCAAGCACACACACAGCATTACTGCAGCCTCCCAGCTGCATTTTGGCAAGTCTGGAGCATTTCACAAAGCTTGGATGCTTCTTTTCTCTCTGCTCGGATGGAAATGTGCTAATTCCAACCACTGAGTTTTAAACCAGCATTCTAAAAGTGATAAATTCAAAGAAACTAAAAGCCAGTTTTGTCCAGGGATGTTGTGACCTGCTTGTCTTTGCTATGTAACACCAAGAGAACAAAGCTTCCTTCACCCAGAGGCAGAATGAGCTCCCTTTATTGAGGGGTTACCCGTCAAAAGGGTGTACAAAACAGGAGCAGCAAAATGTAAAAATACACAGAAATCAGTAAATTCGGTATAATTTCCAAACACAAACCCACTAAACTTTCAGCCACTGGAAAACTGTTTACATCCTAAAGTTAAACTCAAAGTTCAGTCAGGAAGAAGGTAAAAATTTAAAATTTAACTTGGCAGAAGGGATCACATGGGCTGGTGCTCAACATTTTAAGACTCACACGGAAAACAAACCACCACTTTTTTCCCCCTTGCCTACCCAGAAGTTTATCTGACTCTTCCACCTCCCAGACAAACCCACTGACTCCTGCTGGATTCTTCTGAGGTCAGCTTGGTCTCTTCCTGTGCCCAAATACTTTGGAGAAAGCAGCATAGATCTGTTCTTGGAATAAGTGCAGGCTCATGTCAGAGCTGCTGCCTTTGTATTTAGGAGAACCAAAGGGAACTTTTCAGTTTAAAAGCTGAGTGATTCAATTAGAAAAGTAACGACCTTTCCAAAGGTGAATGTTTCCAAGTCCACCGTGCACCCTGTCCTCCCTCAATAACTTCTGCACCTCCCATGTGAGGATATTTCCAGCTGCCTCATCAGCTTTGTGTTCTGCTCTCTCATCTGAGACACGAGGGACCAGAGCTACAAACCTTGATCTTTACAAACACTACAGCCCCGAAGAGCTGGGATTAATCCCTCCTAAACCTCTAAGTTTAATCAATGCTTAATGATTCATGCCAGCCTATCTGCTGTGCCAACAGATTTCTCTCAGGAAGTGCAGAGCAGCGGGTTCTTACATTTTCTTGGATGCAAACTTCCAGCTTTCCATCCTGCACCACGTAGATGCTGTTGTCCAGCTGCCCAGGACGGAAGATGTACTCGCCCTCGTGCAGCTGCACAAAGAACATGTGCTTGCACAGCTCCAGGAACAGGGGCTTCTCAAAGTGCCCAAGGACCCTGCAGAAAAAAAAAAAGGCAAAGGGAAAACCTGAAATCACCACAATCCTCGGAAAATCCTTCCTAAGTCAGCAGAGCCCCAGGTACGAGGAGCAGAGGAAGCCCAGAGGGGAGGCTGAAGGGAAGGAGCCTCCAAGAGCTCCCCAAAATAAAGGTGTAAGAGCAGCAAGAAATACAGAACTGGGAATTCTGGGGCTCCTCTGGAGGAACCCTCCAAGGCTCAGAAGGAGGTTTCTGGAAGGGAATGAAAATAAAAACCTGCCAGATTCACACACTCCATGAGGAAAGCTACCCCACAGAGCTCCCTCTTTTAGTGCAGCTGCCCTGTCCATGGAAGCAGGACAAGGAGAAATACTGAAAAGAGGGAAAAGCTCCTGTCATCTGCATGGAACTGCAGGTTTGGGACATCCCATCTCCTGCAGGTAATGTACACCTGGACTCCAGTCAGTCACTGCCAGGCAGAGAGAAATAGGGGCTTTACACCTGATCACTCTGCACAGAGCTCCAACAGCTCACATTTATCAGCACCAATCCATCAAACCCTACTGCACCATCAATTAGTCATAGGAGATGATAATTCCACAGTAGCAAGTTCAGATGACTTAAACAGCATTTTTATTTGAGAATGTATGACCTTCAGGGCTACATTCTATCACAGCTGGGAAGAAAAATGAACATCCAGAAGCAAAACTAAAATTCCAGACTGGAAGATCTCCTCCTCTTTACTGTGTCAGCAGATTTAACCCCTGAAGGGGCACAAAGACCATCCCCCTACTTCTTATTCTGCCAAAGAGCTGTGGGGATTAAGTTGACTTTGATTTATTTGCAATCTTTTCAGGCAAAGAAGTAAAAGATTCTGCAGCCCAGGGAGCTGTCAATATGGTATCCAATTAACATTTGCCAATTATGATGCTTTTCTGTACAAAAAAAATTGTCTGATGCAGCCTAAACAGAAGTTTTAAGATGCATTAAATCTGTTCATGTTAGAACACCTTCATTAGCACTACTCCCAAACTGAGGCAACTAACCTACTTCGTTTTGTTCCCCCTCATCTCTTTTTTTCTTTTTAAAACAAATCAACTATTTTTCTTAATGTTTCTAGAAAATTCTAAGTCATTTATTCTGTCCTCATGCTCAGATGAATTTCAACTCCCTCAAGATTCTGACCATGCAATCATAAAATCTGAGATTTGACACAAACTGTTAAGTATTTACAACACTTGAACACCCATCAAAACCAAACTCCAAATTTCTCTTTCCATTTAACATTACCTGACATTTTTAAGCATGTACAGGACTTCTGATGGCAAGTGGGAATTCTTGACATCAAATTCAGTCAGATCTGCCTCTAGCAAAGAGGGGGGAGGTTCTTTCCTCTGCAGGGTTGGACATTCCTTCTTAATACGCAGAATCCTACAAAGGAAAATGTAAATTCAGGATCCTCCCTCATTTGTACTAACAGTAAATATTAAATTTGTCCTAATATGAAATGTTAAATAAGTATATAGTAAATGCTAAAATTCACCATCCCAAGTTACACATTATCAATTAGCTAAAACAACCCACCCTCCTGCCTTTCCTCATCAAAACCATTCCAGTTCAGCAAATTTCCCAGCTGATCCACAGCTGACAGGGTTGGGAAAAACCAACAGCTACAGAGGAGTGCTCTGCTAGGGGTAAGTTCCACCCCACAAACAAAAACCCCAAACCAGCCTCCAGGATGTGAATTTTCCCCTTCCCCAAGCCCCAGGTACCTTTTAGCCAGAGATAAAACCTTTGCCCGTTTCCGCATCCTTTGGCGAGGGACGGTGTTCCCAACCAGAGAGTTTGGAAGAGTTGTGACCTAGGAGGAAATAACAGAAACAAAACCAGTCACAAAAACCCCCCAAAACAAAACAAAACAACTCTGCTGAGGCACCAACACATTTACCAGCCATGAGAGTGTGAGCAGAGTGAAGAGTTCATGTAAGACCTTGGAGGATTGGAATTTCTACTTCAGGATCACTTCCTTTCTATAAAGCAAGGAAAGTATATTTTGATTTTACCAATCAACTAACGGGTGGTAGAGGGGAAAGATTCTTAGCTGTGGTTCTCATTTAGGAATACTCAGCATCAGGAAGAGGAGGAAGGCACTGATTTCTGCTCTGGGACAGGGACAGGAGCCAGGGAAGGGCTGGGGCTGGGCCAGGGCAGGCTCAGGCTGCAGAGCAGGGAAAGGTTCTTCCCCCAGAGGGTGCTGGGCACTGCCCAGGCTCCCCAGGGAATGGGCCTGGCCCCGAGGCTGCCAGAGCTCCAGGAGCCTTTGGACACCCAGGGATGCCCAGGGTGGGATTGGTGAGGTGTCTGTGCAGAGCTGGGAGTGGGATTTGATGATCCTGGTGGGTCCCTTCCCACTGAAGATATTCCAGGATTTTATCTGGCTGTGGTGACAAACCAAAGCTTTTCCTTGCTTTTCCCAGTTTCCAAGTGCCACCCTCTGGAGAAACACCACAACTGCTACACCAAGAAAGTCCCTTATTAGTTACTTTCAAAACATTTTCAGTTCTCCATTTGTTACCCAAAGAGCTGAACCTCTGTAAAAAGTTTCTGTCACAAAAGGAATCTTCAATTAGTTTGGAGGGACTTTTTTTTTGAAAGTAAAATCTTGGTATGTTATCAAAAATCCACGAAGGGCAATTTGGGTGTAATGTTCTATGCCTTACTCAGGAAGAAAAACAAAAAGTAAGGTCTAAAACTCAAACAAAAAACTACCTGAAATTATTTTCCCATGTGGAATTCTAAGCATTCTTTACTTATGTGAGTTACATATAAACAGCTTGGGTAAAAATTATTCAAATTATGAAGTTGCACATGAAAATTATGAAGAATATTAAAATTATGAAGTTGCACACACAAAATTTCCTCTCATTAAGGGCTTTTTTGGCCAAGTTCTACTTAAAGGCTGACCTGCCATGCAAGATTCAGGCAGTAACCACCTCCTCCACAATGAAACAGAGCTCCAGAACTGAATATTAAACCCACCAGTGTCTAATTAAGTCAAAGTGTTTGAATTCTCCTCAGTGAAGTGTGGGAGGCAGAGGCTGGGGCAGTTCACAGGAGGAAATGTTCCTACCCAGGGTGACTAAGGATGGTTATTTCCCTGAACCTTGTTTTTCTACAGATGTTGGTTTGCAGTGAGTGCACACCTGGACTTGGCAGGACAGGGAATACCCAGGACCCTGTGAGGTCGGGGAGGCCCT